>OU342736.1:474929395-475508474 GCA_910589765.1 Avena atlantica
AACAAGATAAAAGGATTACCGTTGGAGCCGGACGCTTTGCGGTGTAAGGAGGGACCCACGGCCTGCGCATCCGTGTATGCCGCCTGGGTGATCCTCTTCAGCGCCAGGAGGTAGTCCTCCAGCTTCCACTCGGCGAGGCAGGCCTTCGTCGAGTCTCCTTGGCCTGTGTACTGATACATATAATGCTCGCGTTGGGCAAGCGGAACGAGCCGCCCCCAAGCCAACAGTTGTACAGTTTCACCGTCTGGACCCCTTCTTCTTCAGACCGCGAATGGTCCTGGAGCATTTCGTCGACGACCATCCGCTGGTCATATCGGGGAGCTTGCCGACCTGGAGATGGCGCGGCTCGGAACGGTTGGCCGAGTACCGCGGGATCGCTGCTTCATCCTCCGGAGTCGCCTCGGTCACATAAAACCACGACTTTTTTCCAGTCGCTCGCTGCTTTGGCGGCGCAGCATCAGGTCGAAGAAGGAGGCTTTAGATTTAAGTTGAAAGGTTAAGCCGCCCGCGCTAGCATTGGGCCGCCCGCCGCCCGCCTCCTCGCGGCTGATCCGTCCGTGGAACAGATCTTGCCACAGGGGAAAATAGGGCCGGCAGCCCAAGTAGCACTCGCAGAAGCCACGAAGATGGCGAGCTGCTCGATACTATGGGGACCCAGATCCGAGGGCTGGATCCCGTAGTAGGCGCAGAAGCGCCGGAAGAACACGGAGGTGGGAAACCCTAACCCCCGCTCGAGGTGACTAGTGAAGCAGATGAAACTCGCTCTCTCTCGGGTTCGGGGTCGTTTCTCTTCTCCGCTACGGGGATACGCAAGCAGCCGGCCGCAGGATTCCGGCCTCCTCGAAGGAGGCCAGCTGCGCCCTGGTGCACTTGGATCTACCCCAAGATTCAGTGGAGAGGGCCATGGCTGAGGATTTACTTGGAGGTCGGAGGATTGCGGGTCGATCAGATCGCGGAATCAACGGACGGAAGTTGTGCGTACTCGGAAGAAATGGTGGGCGGTTGGCTTTCCGATAACCTATCGATCCGCTTATATAGCGGAGGCTGCCCGCCAAATTAGGGGGCTGTTACCGCGCGATGATTACGCCAAAAGTTACCGTTGAGTTACCTTAACGGCTAGTTTGACCACGCCCGACGGTCTGCCTTCTGTCACTCGGCTCGCTAAAGTCACTCGCTGAGACCGTGTCCCGTTGGCTCGACTCGCCCAAGACGCGACTCGGTTCGCCGGATTTATTCTTTCATGCAGGAGCCCGCCGACGATTCGACTGGATGCCAACTTGAAGCCATATACCTCCGACTTGCCAGCAGCCACCCATGCCTAATCAACGACGGCCTCGGGGACTACTGATGGGGATACGCCTACTGGGGTATACTCAGCAGGACGTTTCCGACTGGCCCGAAGGCTGGCGAGTAGGTCTGCAGAACGGCGAGTGGATCGAAGCCCAGCTAGATACCAGGCGACTGGAAGTTGAAGGCCCAGGCGAGTGGATAGGCCCAGTCGGTCTAGGTTTGAACGATTGCCAAAGTTGTAACCGAATCGGTTGAGATATGTAAACCCTAGGGGAGGTAAGCTATATAACCTCCCTAAAGGGTGAATAGGGACACGTTCCCTCATACACCCAAGCTACTCGCCGCCTAGTCGCCGAGTACGCCCATTGTAACACCCTTCATATACAATCTAGCAGGAGTAGGTCTTTAACCCTCCGGGGGGCCGAACCTGGGTAAATCCCTGTGTCTTTGCCCTCATCTCGCACCGCAGATGGCAGGCCGCCCTTGCCCCTCGTTCTACTACTCGCTGCCTATTGCAAGCATCTGCCGTGGTCATTCCCACGACAGTGGCGCCCACCGTGGGGCCGGCCGGTCTGGCCGGTGTTCTGCGGCGAGATCCAATCTGCCCATCAACGAGACGGTCGCCACCGGCCGCATGATAGCGATCGGCGAGATGCTCCAGATCTTGCCGAGCAGTTACGTCCCGGCGGCACGACCCGTCACGCACAGCGTGATCCTGCCGATCGGCACGATCAGCCTCTTCGTCGGCCTCACCGACGTCACCACCTCGGAGGATTCGGCTCGCATCCGTGAGTCGCTACAACACGCGATCGGCTCTCGAGAGCCAGGTCCGCACGATCCACCGCCTCGCCTCCGAGTACAACTCAGCCCACAGCAACGTGGCCGAGAACTCAGCGACCGCAGGAGACGCGGCCCTCACCGACGACGCCGACTCGGCGACCCCGGCGTCACTCGCCGGATCCATCACCGCGGCCTCGTCGCGGGCTCCATCGCTCAGGTCTCCAACGCGGAGATTTCGAGGACCCCTCCATCCTCGGGATCTTCGACTTCGACTCCGGGTCGGAAAACTCCACCGACCTCCACGACGGAACCGGTCGCCACGCCGCGACCTACATGGCCACCGGCACGATCCACCGGAGGACCCTTTCTCCACCCAATCCCTCCCAACGCTACGGCAACGGAGGTCGAGGAACTCCGCCTGAAACTGGCGGAGGCAGTACACAAGGAGCAGGCCGAGCGCGAAAAATTTCGCCTCGAGCAAGTAACAGCGCAGGAACTGTCACGCTACCACCAGCAGCGGATCAGGTCACGCCTGAACCCCACCGTTCAGGGGCGCGCCCTGAACTTCGACGACGAGAACGACCCGGCTCGCATAGCCGAGCGCGCGATCTGCGAGAACGCGCCACCAGGAGGAAGCGCTCGGCCCCGCCAGGGTCAACGGCGATGAGCGCCCCACCACCACCCCAACCGCACCCCTCCCAGGGACCAGCCGCGGATAGTCGTCTCCTCACGGGAGCGAGACGCGAACGGCCTCCCACTGTTCTCCACCCCGATGGACAACCTCGTGGCAGGCCGAGAAGCAGCCGATAGCATCACGGCCACCGGCGACGGCGCCCTGCAAATCCAGTACGTCAAGGCCCTACTCGCCAAGGCCGTGGAGCAGCAAAAAGCGGGCGCCGACTCGCAAGGGCGAGTATACTCGCGCTCCTCAGGAAGCAGGGCGGCCCAAGGTCAAGCGCCGCCCAGCGGCGGCAAACACTCTCAATTGCCCGCCACCAGAGACGCTGCAGCTCCAGCGCCGACCCGCGAACGCGGCACTCTCCACCAACGATCCCAGACGGCGACCAACTTCGTCGCCGCTAACGGAGAACCCATCAACGCCCGCACTCACATCATCAACAACCCAAAACTGGCGCGCACGCCAGCCTGACGACTTGCGGCACACCCTAGCTAATCGCCGCGATGGCGAGCCTATGGGGTCGCTCAGTCGACTAGGCCTAAGTGCTTCGGACCAATGATCCGAGGCGAAAAGTACCCGCCAAACTTCAAGGCGCCAAAGGAGATAGAAAAGTACGACTCCTCGTACGACCCCGCAGTCTGGCTCGATACATACCTGATGGCAATGGGGATCGCGGGTCATACCGACTTACTCGCCGCTCGTTACCTCCCATTGATGATGGAGGGGACGTGCAGGCAATGGATCAACACGCTTCCCCAGGACAGTATCGACTCCTGGGAGGAAATGCGAGACGCCTTCGTCAAGCACTTCGAGTGCTCCTACACCCGCGCCACCACCATCGAGGACCTGGAACGATGCGTCCAGGGACCCCCGCGAGTCGACCCGCAACTGGGTCCAACGGTGGCAAGAGCTCTAGTACAACGCGGTCGGCATCCACCCGGACACCGCGATCCATTGCTTCAAGACCTCGTGCCGCTACGAGCCCTAGTCGCCAAGCTCAAGCGACATGCCCGCACACTCGACAACATCCCCGACCTCCTCGAGATCGCCAAACGGTACGCCGAGGAGGACCCAACCAAGAAATCGACGACGAGTCAGGAGGGAACGCTGCACGGGCGGCAACGACGGCGGACGACGACCGACCTGCGCTACACAAGCGGCACCCGCCTCACAGGCAAGCGCCGCAACGACGGCGCGAGTCGACTTCGTCGCCAACGCTGGGCACGCGCAACGCGAGCCCAAAAGCTACCGCCGCGATGGAGGGCAAAGGCGCGACGGCGGCAATTACAAGAACAAGCCACGGTTCGACCCCGCGGCACTCCTTAACCAACCATGCGCGTTCCACAGCAGGGAAGGAAAGCCCGCAACGCACACCAAACGCCGACTGCCACACCCTCAGGAAATCGAGAAGGCACGGCACGCGCGGGAGGACCCCGACAACGACCCGCCGAACAGCGGAAAATTCGGCAACGTAGCCGGCTCGCTCCACACCTTCACGGGCTTCAACACGAAGCGTGAGAAGAAGGTCATCGCCCCGCGCCGTCGCCGTCAACGCGGTGGCCCAAACAGATGTCCCCCAGTTCCTAAACTGGTCGGAACAATCCATCACTTGGAGCCGGCAAGACCACTCGCCACGCGTCGAGTAATCCAGGCCGAGTCGCCCTGTGGTCAAGCCCAAGGTTGGCGACTACTGGCTCCCAAGACACTGATGGACGGCGGCAGCTCCATCAACATCCTCTACCTCGACACCTTCAGGCGGATGCGGCTCCCGCAGTCGATGATCGAGACAACCCACACTACGTTCCACGGCATCGTCCCCGGTCGGAAGGCGTACCCGATCGGCAAAGTCACGCTGCCAGTCACGTTCGGCACTCCGGCAAACTTCCGCACCGAGCGGATCGTCTTCGAGCTGGTGCCATTCGACAGCCCCTACCACTGCGTCCTGGGGCGCCAGGCGTTCGCCAAATTCATGGGCGGCACCCCACTACGCGTACAACGCGATGAAGCTCCCCGGGCCGTGCGGCGTCATCACCATCAACGGCGACCCCGACATGGCCGCCGAATGCGAAGCCAAAGGAGCCGAACTCGCCGACGCCGTCATCGCGGCAGAAGCCAATCACGCCGACGAGCTCGCCAAATACGCGAGCGGGGTCAACAATGACGACCCCACAATACTCAAGAAGCCCAACTCCGGGGCACGAACACCTCAACCTTTGAGGCCACGACGCACCACTCGCACCGTCGAGCTGGTCCCAGGCGACCCAGCCAGCAGACGGTGACGATCGGGACAGGCTTGAGCCCAGCATAGGAAGGCGCGCTCATCGAGTTCCTTCGTGAGAATAGGGACGTCTTCGCATGGAAACCCTCCGACATGCCTGGTGTCCCTAGGGAGCTCGCTGAGCACAAACTAAACGCCGACCCAAAGTGCGACCAGTCAAGCAGTCGCTACGGCCCTTCAATGAAGAGCGCCGTCGAGCAATCGCCGAGGAAGTGCAGCGCCTGCTCGCTGCCGGCTTCATCCGGCCAATCAAGTACTCCAAGTGGCTGGCAAACCCAGTCCTGGTCGAGAGAAGAAAACGGGACCTGGAGAATGTGTATCGACTACACAAACCTGAACAGCGCCTGCCCAAAGGAGCAGTTCGTCCTCCCGCGGATCGATCAGATAATCGATTCAACCGCGGGCTCGGAGTCGCTGTGTTTCCTCGACGCCTACTCCGGGTACAACCAGATCAAATGGCTGTCGAGGATGAGGAGAAGACGGCGTTCATCACGCCATTCGGAGCATTCTGCTACAACCGCCATGACCTTCGGCCTCAAGAACGCCGGGCGACCTACCAGCGGTGCATGCAAGAATGCCTCGCGAGCCAAATTGGCCGCAACATCCACGTTTACATCGACGACGTGGTCGTGAAATCCGCTCGCCAAGGAGACCTGCTAGCCGACCTAGCCGAGACCTTCGCCAACCTGCGGAGGTACAAGATAAAGCTTAACCCAGGCAAGTGCACCTTCGGTGTACCCGCCGGGCAACTACTACTGGGGTACGTCGTCTCCAAACGAGGGATCGAGGCAAACCCAACGAAGATCGACACGATCGCCCGGCTCGGCAAACCCGAGTGCCTGCGCGACGTCCAGAGGCTGGCCGGGCGTGCGGCCCTCAGTCGCTTCATCCCCCGCCTAGGCGAAAAGGCAATGCCCCTATACCGCCTGATGCGCAAGAATCCACCTTCCAGTGGGACAAAGAGGCGGATGACGCGCTCCGCGACCTCAAAAGGTGCTACTCGCCGCACCATACTACTCGCCGCACCCGCTGACAAAGAGCCCATGCTGGTCTATGTCGCAGCATCCGAGCGCGTCGTCAGCGCCGTAATGGTCGTAGAACGACCAGAGGAAGGAAAGGAACGCCCGGTCCAGCGGCCGGTGTACTACATCAGCGAGGTCCTCACCGAGTCGCGCCAGCGATACCCGCAGTACCAGAAGCTAGTATACGCGGTCTTCAGGGCTCAGCGGCGCCTGCCGCACTACTTTCAGGAGCATCCAATCACGGTCGTCTCCTCAGCGCCACTACAAGACATCATCCGCAATCGCGAGGCGACCGGGCGGGTCACCAAGTGGGCCGTCGAGATCGGCGTCCACAACATTAAATACGAGCCACGGAGGGCGATCAAGTCCCAGGCACTGGCAGACTTCATCGCCGACTGGGAGGAGGCCCAGCAGCCTGAGAAGCCGCCGTACCTACACTACTGGAACCTGCACTTCGACGGGTCCAAGAACGCGGACGGCGCAGGCGCGGGGATAGTGCTGACTTCACCAAAGGGCGACAAGCTCCGCTACATCCTCCGCCTCGAATTCACGCCCTGCACCAACAACATGGCTGAATACGAGGCCCTACTCCACGGCATGCGAGCCGCAAAGGAGATGAGCGTCAATCGCCTCCGATGCTACGGAGACTCCGACCTCGTTGCGGACAGGTCGCCGGCACCTGCGACGCCGTCTCCCCTACCATGGCGGCTTATCGCCAAGAGGTGGACAAGTTGGGCGGCCACTTCACCGGCTACTCTGTCGAGTGGATCGACAGGCGGAAAAACGAAGAGGCCGACGCCCTCTCTCGCATCGGGTCGGCTCGACTCGCACCACCCGCCGGCGTGTTCCTCGATACAATCTCCAAACCATCAGTCTCTCCCCCGAGGGAGATCGACATCGGAGTACCCCTCCAACCAGAGGCAGCCTTGGTCGCACTCATCACCGAGCCAGACGACTGGACCAAGCCCTACATCGCTTACCTGGAGGCCGGCACCCTACCGCAGACGAGACAAGCGCTCGAATGATTGCCCGCCGATGCAAGTCCTACACCATCATCGACGGCGAGCTACAAACGCAGCGTCACCGGCGTGTTCCAGCGTTGCGTCCAACCGGCTGAAGGACGCAAAATCCTACACGACATCCATTCAGGCGACTGCGGCCACCACGCCGCCGCGCGCTCCCTGGTCGCCAAGGCTATGCGCGACCGGCTTCTACTGGCCTACCGCACACGCCGACGCTGTCGATATCGTCCAGCGATGCGCTGGGTGCCAGAAATACGCCAACCAGACGCACGTACCAAGTTCGGCGCTCAAGACAATCCCCATCACCTGGCCATTCGCTGTGTGGGGCATGGACATGGTAGGCCCCTTCAAGAAGGCCCCCTCCGGTTACACCCACCTACTGGTCGCCGTCGACAAATTCACGAAGTGGGTCGAGGCCAAGCCAGTCCGTAAATGCGACGGGAAGACTGCCACTAAGTTCCTACGCGAGCTCATATATCGCTACGGATTCCCCAACAGCATCATCACGGACAATGGCACAAACTTCGCCAAGGGAGCAATGGCCGAATTCTGCGAAGAGCACCACATCCGGCTCGACCTCGCGTCAGTCGCACATCCGGAATCCAACGGTCAGGCGGAACGAGCCAACCAAAGCATCCTCCACGGTCTGAAGCCGCGACTCCAGGTACCACTGAGCGTACCGCTGGATGCTGGGTTGAAGAGCTACCCTCCGTCATCTGGGGAATCCGCACCTCGGTAAACAGGTCGACGGGATTCACCCCATTCTTCATGGTCTACGGCGCCGAAGCGGTTATGCCCACCGACCTAGAACACGACTCGCCTCGGGTCGTCCACTATATGGAGGCCGCAAACGAGCTGGCCCGCCAAGATGGGCTCGACCAACGGACGAAGCACGCGACCTCGCCCGATCGCGCACTGCCATTTATCAGCAAGGGCTCCGCCGCTACCACAGCCGACGGGTGAAAACCCGCACCTTCCAGGAAGGCGACTTGGTGTTACGCCTCATCCAGGACAAGAAGGGCATGCACAAGCTCTCCCCTCCGTGGGAAGGTCCGTTCGTTATCGGGTGCGTACTCGGCAACGACGCCTACTACCTCATCGACGTCCGCGGAGACGGCGAACTCGATGTCCAGAGGCCATGGAATGTAAATCTCCTCCGGAAGTTCTACTCCTAGAACCCCGCATATGTTTCTCCAGACACTATGAAATAAAAGAAACGGTTACCGCGAAATTGCGTCTACTCTCCATACCTGTGCCACTCGCACTCGTAATAACAGCATCATGCTAACATGCAGAAGTCAACCTTTGGTACAGCGACCGGCACGGCCAAGTAGTGCGATATAGGAGCACTGAGTCACCTCAGGTCCTGTGTCGTCCACGAAAACGCCAATCCGGAGCCCATTGGAGTCGCCTAGCTCGACTGGTTTTGCAAACCAAGACAACTGCCCTCGCTTCTCACAGCGGCCTTGGTCCTCCGCATCCTCGGCGTAGCGACTCGAACGACTAAGTACCACGCTCGGGGACTGAATACCAGTTCGTCGCGATCGGTCAGGGAAAACGTCAAGTAAGAGAGCACGCCCTGGACTCGCCACGCGACTGACCCCCCGGGCCAGGCAGGAGTGACGCGCCCACACCAACGCGCTCAGTCCTCAACCACCCTCGAGTCGCGCCTCGAAATACCAAGTACCACGCTCGGGACTCGGCCACCCGACCCCGTTCGCGTCCGGGAAAACGGTAAGTACAGAGCGCTCAAGGGAGTCGCCTTGCGACTGGCTCTTCGAGCTCGGGCGAGTCGACTAAACTAACAAAACACACGATAACAACAACATCATACACAAGGTGAACCCCACAAAAAGGGCGGACGCGCTCGGGGACTCATCCAAAATCAATCCAAAACACGACAATTATTAGCAAAATGGACACGACATCCAATTCAATCGCACATTGCATTGTCTTACATTACAAACTATGCCTTTTCGGCAGAACTGTTACTAACTTATCTAGGCATACTACCCTATTCCGCAGGCTTCGACGGTGATGCACCAGAGTCCCGGCGCTTCCGATGAACGCGGTGTACGGGTTCGACGGATACGTCGTCATCTCACCCGCCATCGCCGCACGGAAAGGTTGTTCAACCTTGAAGTCTCGATGCGGCGGCTCGGGGTCGTTTGGCGCGACGACCGTTTCCTGGTAGGGAAGGAGGTCGCCCATCGCCCAGACACGCTCCGAGTACGCGGCGGCACGCTCCTGCAGCTTAAGAACCTCGGACAGATCCACCGAGCCAGTCGACGAGGGATACCCACTCGTCACATCGTCGAGGTCGAAGTCCTCGGGAAGTGAGCGAGTCCTAGGCTCAGAGCGGTCGACGCCCCGCGTCGAAACGCCGACCGCGTCATGAACTCTACGACCGCGGGCGCCTTCTCTAAGTACTCCCACACACCTCAACGAGGTCACTGGGAATAACCTCCGTGGGAGACATCTCTTGAAGATAGGCGCGGATGCACGTCGCCGACAGCGTCGCCGAGTCGACGAGCATGCTCACGCACTGCTTCGCGTCAAGAGAGCTCGCTTCTTCGTGGCTACCAATCACGCGGCCTGCCAGACGGAAACAGTCGTGAGTACCAGGGAAACCACAAACAATACAACTACAAGACTGGGAAGATGCACTCACCAAGCAACGGGCGGGCGAGTCCCGTGATGAAACTCTGAAGCGCCGTATGGTCATCTTGAAGCCCAACAATGAGGGCTTCCGACACCTTCCGGTCTTCCTCGCAGCCGCAACGGCGGCTTTAGCTCGCCCGTTGCCTCACTCGCCTCTTCCTTCGCCTCCCGCAGTTCGCGTTCGAGGTCGGCGATCCTTTGCTCAGCGGTGCCTAATGCAGATTTCGCCGCCGCCAGTTCGCCAGCAGGGACAAGTTCTTGGCGAGCCACCTCCGCCTGCGCAGCGACAGCCTGAAGGTCGTTGTTTTACTTCTTGGAGAGTGGCCAACTCCTTCTCAGCACGCTGCTTCGCAGCCAATCGCTCTGCCGACTCCAGTTGCAGACCCTGCACTCCCTCAAATCAGTACAAACGAAAATTACTCAGTGCCCACCCGCTAAAATTTAGCGGGTGCGCACTCGGGGACTGGTGACCACTAAAAATTACTCAGTGCCCACCCGCTAAAATTTAGCGGGTGCGCACTCGGGGACTGGTGGGCACGAAAAACTACTCAGTGCTCTCCCGCTAAAATTTAGCGGGTGCGCACTCGGGGACTGGAATCGGACGTACAAAACAAGTAACTATAAGAATCAAGCCGCTGCTAAGCACCGACTTGATCCTCGGGGACTGGAGGTACCTGGATGGCCGCGCCAAGCATGTCGTGAAGTTGCACCGCGTCCACAGATGCGAGCAGCGCCGGTGTGTGCCCGCGACGTTGGTCAATCTCAGCGTCGATGGTCCCTGGAGCGAGAGTTGGAGCCGCAGCCTCACTCGCTGTGGCCACCTTGGTCATGAAGCGGGGGAAGGTAGCGATTGACGCACCTGCCCCAAAGGAGCTTGCTTCCTCCGGTCTAGGCAACGAAATGCCCCCCTTCGTGGACGCGGTCGCTTCCACTGCGGGCCCAGCTGGCGCGGCTGCCGCGTCGTCAGAGACAGCGACGATGTCGTCGCCCTTGGCTTTCTTGCTACCTTCCGTGGAGGCGGCAACCTCGTCCACCTTCCTTTTACGGGAAGGATCCTCCTCGCTAGCGGCGGAGGGCACCTTGGCCACCGTCGGGTGGCCCATCTTCTTCACTCCGGTCCTACACGTCAAGACAAAGCGATAAGAAACAGTCGAAGTACTAAAAGAGAAAGGTGAAGGCCGAATGCACTCACTTGGCGACTGGAATGAAACGCAGCCCTGTACGAAGGCCGGCCGGTTTCTCCAGCTCAGGACCCAGTCGACGACTAAGCCCCAGTTCCAGGACGTCAGGGGCCCAGGATACGGATGGCTTCTTGATGTTGAAGTAGCGGTTGGCGCTTCCGGGACGCCTTCGGCGGAGGCCTCTTCGCGAGGTGGAGCTACCGCGGCCGGAGCCTCCTTGCGAGGCGAGACCACCACGCTCGGACCTCCTTGCGAGGTGAAGTCGCCACAGCCGGAGCCTTCCCTAGCCCGGAGACCGGAGCGAAGGGCGGAGGCATTGAGGCCAGCGGTGCTTCCATGGATGGCGCATCTAGCGCGGTTGTCGTCAGGACTGCGCCGCCACCGGCCGAGCTGTGAGCATCAGAGCTGCTCGCTGAGTGCGGCGGTGAGGCCATCTTCGGCGGCTTCGTCTTCCTCCTCAGGGGGGCCCTCGCCTCTTTCCCTTTCTTCTTCTTCGCGGGAGTGGCCTGACGGAGCGAGGTGGTCTCCGGGAGCTCCTCGTCATCGTCATGACGCTCGAGGCTCCTGCTCGCCTCGAGTTCGCGCTGACGTTGCCCGCGGGTCTTTCGGACCAGTGGGGCAATCTCCTCTTCGGACTCGTCCTCGTCGTCCTCGGTACCCTTGGCAGGTGGCGACTCGCTTGTGTCCTGGGCGGATGGCCCGGAGCTCTCGTCATCGGCGGGTGGTAGCCACCCTTCCACCACTTGGAATAGCTGCGTTAAACACGGAACAAAGTTAGAATTACCGCGATTGCACATGCTGCGACTGTGAACAAGATAAAAGGATTACCGTTGGAGCCGGACGCTTTGCGGTGTAAGGAGGGACCCCGGCCTGCGCATCCGTGTATGCCGCCTGGGTGATCCTCTTCAGCGCCAGGAGGTAGTCCTCCAGCTTCCACTCGGCGAGGCAGGCCTTCGTCGAGTCTCCTTGGCCTGTGTACTGATACATATAATGCTCGCGTTGGGCAAGCGGAACGAGCCGCCGCCCAAGCCAACAGTTGTACAAGTTCACCGTCTGGAGCCCCTTCTTCTTCAGACCGCGAATGGTCTGGAGCATTTCGTCGACGACCATCCGCTGGTCATCGGGGAGCTTGCCGACCTGGAGATGGCGCGGCTCGGAACGGTTGGCCGAGTACCGCGGGATCGCTGCTTCATCCTCCGGAGTCGCCTCGGTCACATAAAACCACGACTTTTTCCAGTCGCTCGCTGCTTTGGCCGGCAGCATCAGGTCGAAGAAGGAGGCTTTAGATTTAAGTTGAAAGGTTAAGCCGCCCGCGGCTAGCATTGGGCCGCCCGCCTCCTCGCGGCTGATCCGTCCGTGGAACAGATCTTGCCACAGGGGAAAATAGGGCCGGCAGCCCAAGTAGCACTCGCAGAACGCCACGAAGATGGCGAGCTGCTCGATACTATGGGGACCCAGATCCGAGGGCTGGATCCCGTAGTAGGCGCAGAAGCGCCGGAAGAACAAGGAGGTGGGAAACCCTAACCCCCGCTCGAGGTGACTAGTGAAGCAGATGAACTCTCTCTCTCTCGCGGGTTCGGGGTCGTTTCTCCGGCTGCGGGGATACGCCAGCAGCCGGCCCGCAGGATTCCGGCCTCCTCGAAGGAGGCCAGCTGCGCCCTGGTGCACTTGGATCTACCCCAAGATTCAGTGGAGAGGGCCATGGCTGAGGATTTACTTGGAGGTCGGAGGATTGCGGGTCGATCAGATCGCGGAATCAACGGACGGAAGTTGTGCGTACTCGGAAGAAATGGTGGGCGGTTGGCTTTCCGATAACCTACCGATCCTCTTATATAGCGGAGGCTGCCCGCCAAATTAGGGGGCCGTTACCGCGCGATGATTACGCCAAAAGTTACCGTTGAGTTACCTTAACGGCTAGTTTGACCACGCCCGACGGTCTGCCTTCTGTCACTCGGCTCGCTAAAGTCACTCGCTGAGACCGTGTCCCGTTGGCTCGACTCGCCCAAGACGCGACTCGGTTCGCCGGATTTATTCTTTCATGCAGGAGCCCGCCGACGATTCGACTGGATGCCAACTTGAAGCCATATACTCCGACTGCCAGCAGCCACCCATGCCTAATCAACGACGGCCTCGGGGACTACTGATGGGGATACGCCTACTGGGGTATACTCAGCAGGACGTTTCCGACTGGCCCGAAGGCTGGCGAGTAGGTCTGCAGAACGGCGAGTGGATCGAAGCCCAGCTAGATACCAGGCGACTGGAAGTTGAAGGCCCAGGCGAGTGGATAGGCCCAGTCGGTCTAGGTTTGAACGATTGCCAAAGTTGTAACCGAATCGGTTGAGATATGTAAACCCTAGGGGAGGTAAGCCTATATAAACCTCCCTAAAGGGTGAATAGGGACACGTTCCCTCAAACACCCAAGCTACTCGCCGCCTAGTCGCCGAGTACGCCCATTGTAAACACCTTCATAATACAATCTAGCAGGAGTAGGTCTTTACCCTCCGGGGGGCCGAACCTGGGTAAATCCCTGTGTCTTTGCCCTCATCTCGCACCGCAGATGGCAGGCCGCCCTTGCCCCTCGTTCTACTACTCGCTGCCTATTGCAGCATCTGCCGTGGTCATTCCCACGACAGACTTAAACATCGCTACGGGAGAGAAAGTCTCATCGTAGTCAACACCTTGAACTTGTCGAAAACCTTTGGCGACAAGCCGTGCTTTATAGATGGTAACATTACCATCCGCGTCCGTTTTCTTCTTGAAGATCCATTTGCACTCAACGGCCTTTCGGTCGCTAGGAGGGTCCACCAAAGTCCATACTTGGTTTTCGCTCATGGATCCCAATTCGGATTTCATGGCTTCTAGCCATTTCTCAGAGTCTGGGCTCATCATCGCTTCCTCATAGTTCGTAGGTTCACTGTCTTCTACTAACAAGACAGTCAAGACAGGGTTGCCGTACCACTCAGGAGGGGCACGCGACCTTGTCGACCTGCGACGTTCAGTAGCAGCATCGTCCGAAGCTTCATGATCCTTGTCATTAGCTTCCTCTATTGTTGGTGCAGGCGGCACTGGAACAATTTCAGGTGCTGCGCTACTCTCCAATTCAAGCGAAGGTTCAATAACCTCGTCTAGCTCTACTTTCCTCCCACTCACTTCTTTCGAGAGAAACTCCTTCTCAAGAAAGGAACCGTTCTTCGCGACAAACACTTTGCCTTCGGTTCTGTGATAGAAGGTATACCCAATAGTTTCCTTAGGGTATCCTATGAAGACGCATTTCTCCGCTTTGGGTTCGAGCTTGTCCGGCATCAACTTCTTGATGTAAGCTTCACATCCCCAAACTTTAAGAAACGACAACTTAGGTTTAGCACCAAACCACTGTTCATACGGTGTCGTCTCAACGGATTTAGATGGAGCCCTATTTAAAGTGAATGCAGCGGTTTCTAATGCATAACCCCAAAATGATAACGGCAAATCAGTAAGAGACATCATCGATCGGACCATATCTAATAGGGTTCAATTCCGGCGTTCAGACACACCATTGCGCTGTGGTGTTCCGGGTGGCGTGAGTTGCGAAACAATTCCGCTTGCTTTAAGATGCGTGAGAAAATCATAACTCAAATATTCGCCCCCACGATCGAATCGTAGAAACTTAATCTTTCTGTTACAATGGTTCTCCACTTCATTCTGAAATTCTTTGAACTTTTCAAACGTTTTAGATTTATGTTTCATTAAATAGATATACCCATATCTACTTAAGTCATCGGTAAAAGTGAGGAAATAGCGATATCCACCGCGCGTCGAAACACTCATCGGTCCGCATACATCGGTATGTATGATTTCCAACAAGTCCGTTGCTCGCTCCATCATACCGGAGAACGGGGTTTTGATCATCTTGCCCATGAGGCATGGTTCGCATGTGTCAAATGATTCAAAATCAAGAGACTCCAAAAGTCCATCAGAATGGAGTTTCTTCATGCGCTTTACTCCAATATGACCTAGACGACAGTGCCACAAATAAGTAGTATTATCACTATCTACTTTGCATCTCTTAGCCTCAATGTTATGGATGTGTGTTTCATCCCTTTCGAGATTTACAAGAAATAAACCATTCACAAGAGGTGCATGACCATAAAAGATGTTACTCATATAAATAGAACAACCATTATTCTCCGATTTAAATGAATAACCGTCTTGCAATAAACACGATCCGGAAATGATGTTCATGCTCAACGCAGGCACATAATAACATTTATTAAGGTTTAAAACTAATCCCGAAGGTAAAACTAAGGAGAGCGTGCCAACGGCCATCACATCAACTCTTGATCCGTTGCCAACGCGCATCGTCACCTCATCCCTCGCAAGCCGCCGTCTATTCCGTAGCTCCTGTTTCGAGTTACAAATATTAGCAACTGAACCGGTATCAAATACCCAGGCACTACAACGAGGGCTAGTAAGGAAAACATCAATAACATGTATATCAAATATACCTTTGATGGCGCCAGCCTTCTTGTCCGCTAAGTACTTCGGACAGTTGCGCTTCCAGTGACCCTTGTCCTTGCAATAGAAGCACTCAGTGTCCGGCTTGGGACCAGACCTGAGCTTCTTCTCAGTAGGGGCATTGCGCTTGCCGCCGCCCTTCTTGAAGGGCTTCTTTGCTCCCTTACCTTTCTTAAAGGAGGGCTTGTTGACCATCAACACATGATTATCCTTCTTGATGTCCACTTCCGCAGCCTTCAGCTTTGCGAAGAGCTCGGTGATCGTATCAGTGGAACCAATCTGATTATGAGTCACTACATAACTTTTGTAGCTGGGAGGGAGTGATTGCAGAACCCTGTCAATCTTGAGTTCCTCTGGAATCGTACATTCCAGTTGCTCAAGGCGTTGAGTGTAGCCCGACATCTTTATGGCGTGCTCACTAACGGAACTCCCTTCCTCCATCTTGCAGTTAAAGAACTTCTCAGAGATCTCATATCTCTCAGAACGGGCCTGAGTCTGAAACATGGTTTTCAGCTCCTCGAGAATCTCAAAGGGCCTGGGATAGTCTTCAAAACGATTTTGAAGGTCCGATTCCATAGCAAACAACATGGTGCTCTTAATCACACCATAATCATCTTTGCGCGACTGATATACAACTTTCTCATCAGCCGGCGCATCTACAGCAGGGGCGTCACCTAACGCATTCTCAAGGACATAGTCCTTTTGACCGCCAGAGAGAATGATTCTCAGATTGCGGAACCAGTTGGTGAAGTTAGACCCATTGTTTCTAAGCTTTTCCTTCTCAGCAAAAACGTTGAAGTTGAAGTTGGACTTAGCCATTTGATCTACAATGTTTGCAAGTACAAATTAGACTATGTTCATGATAACTAGTTCAACTTTTAATCAAATTACTAGATGAACTCCCACTAAATTCAACATCCCTCAAGTTGTTTAGTGAACACGATCCAAATTCACCACACCTAATCCGATCTTCACGAGAAGAGACGTGGCTTCAATGGTGGACAACGAAGTGTCGATCATATCATTCATATGACTCATGCTTAACCTTTCGGTTCATGTGTTCCGAGGTCATGTCTGTACATGCTAGGCTCGTCAAGTCAAACCCAAGTATTTCCGAGTGTGCAAAACTGGCTTGCACCCGTTGTATGTGAACGTAGAGTCTATAGCACCCGATCATCACGTGATGCTTGGACACGACGAACTTTCGCAACGGTGCATACATGGGGAGAACACAGTTTTATCTTGATCTTTAAGTGAGGAATCATCTTATAATGCTACCGTCGCGATCTAAGTATAATAAGATACATAAAAGGATAAACATCACATGCATATAACTTTATGTGACATGGTATAGCCAATCTTCGCGCAATGATCTCCATCTTGTGTGTGTCGGCATGATCTCCATCACTCCACCATGATTGCCTCCACCATGAATAGCAACTAAAACTATTGCTAACTACTTAGCGATAAAGTGAAACTATTACATGGCGTATAAGAAGTTGACACATAGGTCATACACAATTATAAAGACAACCATATGGCTCCTGCCGGTTAAAGGTTAAGCATGAGTCATATGAATGATATGATCGACACTTCGTTGTCCACCATTGAAGCCACATCTCTTCTCGTGAAGATCGGATTAGGTGTGGTGAATTTGGATCGTGTTCACTAAACAACTTGAGGGATGTTGAATTTAGTGGGAGTTCATCTAGTAATTTGATTAAAAGTTGAACTAGTTATCATGAACATAGTCTAATTTGTACTTGCAAACATTGTAGATCAAATGGCTAAGTCCAACTTCAACTTCAACGTTTTTGCTGAGAAGGAAAAGCTTAGAAACAATGGGTCTAACTTCACCAACTGGTTCCGCAATCTGAGAATCATTCTCTCTGGCGGTCAAAAGGACTATGTCCTTGAGAATGCGTTAGGTGACGCCCCTGCTGTAGATGCGCCGGCTGATGAGAAAGTTGTATATCAGTCGCGCAAAGATGATTATGGTGTGATTAAGAGCACCATGTTGTTTGCTATGGAATCGGACCTTCAAAATCGTTTTGAAGACTATCCCGGGCCCTTTGAGATTCTCGAGGAGCTGAAAACCATGTTTCAGACTCAGGCCCGTTCTGAGAGATATGAGATCTCTGAGAAGTTCTTTAACTGCAAGATGGAGGAAGGGAGTTCCGTTAGTGAGAACGCCATAAAGATGTCGGGCTACACTCAACGCCTTGAGCAACTGGAATGTACGATTCCAGAGGAGCTCAAGATTGACAGGGTTCTGCAATCACTCCCTCCCAGCTACAAAAGTTATGTAGTGACTCATAATCAGATTGGTTCCACTGATACGATCACCGAGCTCTTCGCAAAGCTGAAGGCTGCGGAAGTGGACATCAAGAAGGATAATCATGTGTTGATGGTCAACAAGCCCTCCTTTAAGAAAGGTAAGGGAGCAAAGAAGCCCTTCAAGAAGGGCGGCGGCAAGCGCAATGCCCCTACTGAGAAGAAGCTCAGGTCTGGTCCCAAGCCGGACACTGAGTGCTTCTATTGCAAGGACAAGGGTCACTGGAAGCGCAACTGTCCGAAGTACTTAGCGGACAAGAAGGCTGGCGCCATCAAAGGTATATTTGATATACATGTTATTGATGTTTTCCTTACTAGCCCTCATTGTAGTGCCTGGGTATTTGATACCGGTTCAGTTGCTAATATTTGTAACTCGAAACAGGAGCTACGGAATAGACGGCGGCTTGCGAGGGATGAGGTGACGATGCGCGTTGGCAACGGATCAAGAGTTGATGTGATGGCCGTTGGCACGCTCTCCTTAGTTTTACCTTCGGGATTAGTTTTAAACCTTAATAAATGTTATTATGTGCCTGCGTTGAGCATGAACATCATTTCCGGATCGTGTTTATTGCAAGACGGTTATTCATTTAAATCGGAGAATAATGGTTGTTCTATTTATATGAGTAACATCTTTTATGGTCATGCACCTCTTGTGAATGGTTTATTTCTTCTAAATCTCGAAAGGGATGAAACACACATCCATAACATTGAGGCTAAGAGATGCAAAGTAGATAGTGATAATACTACTTATTTGTGGCACTGTCGTACTCATCGACATGCAAGTCGTGAAACATTACAAAACATGATCATTGCATACAACATACACATCACATCTTGGGCCATACCATATCACAGAAAACACTCCCTGCAAAAACAAGTTAGACGCCTCTACTTTGTTGTTGTATGTTTTACGTGGCTTATGGGAGTAGCAAGCTAAGAACGATTCTTACCTACGGAAAGCCACAACGGTGATATTATGGTTTCCAAACTCCGGTGTAAATCCGATGACAACTATAGTGAGAGAAACAGGCATCCACCAGCCGCATGTGTGGGACAAGCCACACGTCAAGTGCGGAGCCGGTCTCGCGAACGACGTCGCGTAAGGTTGGCCTGGACCGCTTCAATCTCGCTATCCCGCATCATAAGAAGAACACAAACAAGAGGCTTGCAACAGAAAACATCAACGCCCGCAATAACCATGTTGCGTTCTACTCGTGAAACACATCTACGCATAGATCTAGATCTGATACCACTGATGGGTTTCGCAGCATAGTAAATCAAAAAAATTCTATGGATGCAAACGGGAAAGCCAAGATCTAATCTAGGAGATGCAAACAACGAGAGATATTAGATGAGATCTTCATACCCTTGAAGATTCGCACAGCGGAACGTTCGTCGGAACGTGGGTGATGTAGTCGTACTCGCTTCTCCTCCTCGTGATCCGCTTCGATCTAACACCGCAAGTGGCGATGCCTCCGAGAGATGCACATGTGCGGCACCTCGACGTCTCCTCCTTCCTTGGTCCAGCAAGTATGGTGGAGAGACGGATTGGATCTACAACGCGACGGCGCGGTGCAAGTGGTGGAGAGTTTCTGCAGCAGGGCTTCGCCTACGTGCAGTCGGGAGGGAGAGAGAGAGAGGAGGGCAGCAGGGCGGTTAGGGCTTGAGGAGGAGGTGTAGGGGGGTGGTGCGCCCCCAGCCCTCTTTATATAGAGGGGTGGGCGCCAACCCTAGCCCCTCCCCCAAGCCTAGGCCGGCGGCCAAGGAGGGAAGAGTGGGGGGCAAGTTTCCCCCCTCCTTCTAGAAGCTCCCCTAGGGTTTCCCCTAGGTTTGGCCGGCTGGGCCCTATGGGGCCTTGTGCCCCTGGCCCAATGCGTCCAGGGCACTCCCTCATAGGCCCATGCCCCCTCCCGGCAGGTGGGGCCACGTTGGTCCCCTTCCGGAAGGTTCTAGAAGCTTCCGGTACAATACCGATTAACCCGAAACAATTTTGAACTCCAAAAACTGCATTGCCTTATATGAATCTTATTCTCCGGACCATTCCGGAACCTCTCATTATGTCCCGGATCCCATCCGAGACTCCGAACAAAAACTCATAAACCAATTATCCAATCTATCCTAGCATCAAGACACGTTAAGTGTGTGACCCTTCGGGTTCGAGAATATGCAGACATGATCTTCTATCAATAATCAACAGCGGGGTCTGGAAACCCATATTGACTCCCACACATTCATCGATGATCATATCGGATGAACCACGATGCCAGGATTCAATCAATCCCATATATTCCCTTCGTCTCGCGATATTTTACTTGCCCGAGATTTGATCGTCGGTACCGTCGTCATACCTAGTTCAATCTCGTTCACAGCAAGTACTTTAGTCGTTTCGTAATCCGATATCACTTTGTGATTAACTCCTTAACCACATTCTTGCAAGCGGTGTTGATATCGATTACCGAGTGGGCCCGAAGTATATCTCTCCGACTTGGGAGGGACAAATCCCATCTCGATACATACAACCCAACAGGTACTTTCCGATCACCTGAGAGACACCTTTATGACCACCCTCTCATAGGATGACGTTTGATGACCTCAAAGCTTTCTTACGATACCAGGGAGTTGTATTATCTCATGGTCTAAGGAATACAATATTTGACATAAGAAAAGCTTCCCAAAGATGAACACGATGACACGATCTAATTGCTTCGCTTAGTTTGGGTCTGTCCATCATATCATTCTCCCAATGATATGATCTCATTATTAATCGACAACTCATGTCTATGGTTAGGAAACCTTAACCATCATTAATCAATGAGCTAGTCCATAGAGGCATACTAGGGACACGGTGTTGTTCATAAACCACACAAGTATTAAAGTTTCCGCTTAATACAATTCTAGCATGGAATATAAACTTTATCATGAACAAGAATTATAATAATAACATCTTTATTATTGCCTCTAGGGCATAATTCCAACAGTCTCCCACTTGCACTAGAGTCAATATTCTAGTTTACATTTGGCAACAATCTCACACCCATGGCAGTAAGGTGGTGATCATGTTTTGCACGTGGAAGAGGTTTAGTCAATGGATCTGCGACATTCAGATCTGTATGTACTTTGCTAATCTTCAGATCTCCATCTTCTATATAATCTCGGATTATATGAAACTTGCGGTTGATATGCTTGGTCTTTGGATGATATCTTGGTTCCTTAGTGAGTGATATGGCGCCAGTGTTGTCACACAATATCTCCAGTGGGTCCAATGCACTTGGAACCACGCCAAGCTCAGTGATGAAGTTCCTGATCCAAACTCCTTCACTTGACGCTTCTGTAGTAGCCATGTATTCTGCTTCTACTATAGATCCAGCGATCACGCTTTGCTTGCAGGTTCTCCAGCTCACATCTCCTCCATTCAAAATATAAATGTATCCTGTCTGAGGCTTAGAATCATCCTTGTCGGTGTCGAAACGAGCGTCGACGTAACCCTTTACGACGAGCCGTTCGTCACCTCCATAGACTAAGAACATTTCTTTAGTCCTATTTAGGTACTTTAGGATGTTCTTCAGGGTTGTCCAGTGTTCCACTCCTGGATCACTTTGATATATGCTCGTCAAACTAAGAGCATTGGACACATTCGGTCTAGTACACAGCATGGCATATATGATAGAACCTATGGCCGAGGCATAAGGCACTTTTCTCATAGCTTCTCTATCATTTACCGTAGTTGGACACTGAGCCTTGCTCAATATCTTACCTGACAACATAGGCACTGAACCTTTCTTTGCCTTGTCCATTCTGAACCTTTTCAGAACTTTGTCTAGGTATGTACTCTGGCTTAAAGCTATCAGGCGTCTTTGTATATCTCTATAGATTTTGATGCCCAATATATAAGCAGCTTCACCTAGGTCTTTCATTGAAAAACACTTGTTAAAATAACTCTTCACATCGTTAAGCATGTTAATGTCATTTCCAATAATCAATATGTCATCCACATATAAATGTTGAAGTTGAAGTTGATGTTGATGTTATGGATGTGTGTTATCACAAATAAGTAGTATTATCACTATCTACTTTGCATCTCTTAGCCTCAATGTTATGGATGTGTGTTTCATCCCTTTCGAGATTTAGAAGAAATAAACCATTCACAAGAGGTGCATGACCATAAAAGATGTTACTCATATAAATAGAACAACCATTATTCTCCGATTTAAATGAATAACCGTCTTGCAATAAACACGATCCGGAAATGATGTTCATGCTCAACGCAGGCACATAATAACATTTATTAAGGTTTAAAACTAATCCCGAAGGTAAAACTAAGGAGAGCGTGCCAACGGCCATAACATCAACTCTTGATCCGTTCCCAACGCGCATCGTCACCTCATCCCTCGCAAGCCGCCGTCTATTCCGTAGCTCCTGTTTCGAGTTACAAATATTAGCAACTGAACCGGTATCAAATACCCAGGCACTACAACGAGGGCTAGTAAGGAAAACATCAATAACATGTATATCAAATATACCTTTGATGGCGCCAGCCTTCTTGTCCGCTAAGTACTTCGGACAGTTGCGCTTCCAGTGACCCTTGTCCTTGCAATAGAAGCACTCAGTGTCCGGCTTGGGACCAGACCTGAGCTTCTTCTCAGTAGGGGCATTGCGCTTGCCGCCGCCCTTCTTGAAGGGCTTCTTTGCTCCCTTACCTTTCTTAAAGGAGGGCTTGTTGACCATCAACACATGATTATCCTTCTTGATGTCCACTTCCGCATCCTTCAGCTTTGCGAAGAGCTCGGTGATCGTATCAGTGGAACCAATCTGATTATGAGTCACTACATAACTTTTGTAGCTGGGAGGGAGTGATTGCAGAACCCTGTCAATCTTGAGCTCCTCTGGAATCGTACATTCCAGTTGCTCAAGGCATTGAGTGTAGCCCGACATCTTTATGGCGTGCTCACTAACGGAACTCCCTTCCTCCATCTTGCAGTTAAAGAACTTCTCAGAGATCTCATATCTCTCAGAACGGGCCTGAGTCTGAAACATGGTTTTCAGCTCCTCGAGAATCTCAAAGGGCCTGGGATAGTCTTCAAAACGATTTTGAAGGTCCGATTCCATAGCAAACAACATGGTGCTCTTAATCACACCATAATCATCTTTGCGCGACTGATATACAACTTTCTCATCAGCCGGCGCATCTACAGCAGGGGCGTCACCTAATGCATTCTCAAGGACATAGTCCTTTTGACCGCCAGAGAGAATGATTCTCAGATTGCGGAACCAGTTGGTGAAGTTAGACCCATTGTTTCTAAGCTTTTCCTTCTCAGCAAAAACGTTGAAGTTGAAGTTGGACTTAGCCATTTGATCTACAATGTTTGCAAGTACAAATTAGACTATGTTCATGATAACTAGTTCAACTTTTAATCAAATTACTAGATGAACTCCCACTAAATTCAACATCCCTCAAGTTGTTTAGTGAACACGATCCAAATTCACCACACCTAATCCGATCTTCACGAGAAGAGATGTGGCTTCAATGGTGGACAACGAAGTGTCGATCATATCATTCATATGACTCATGCTTAACCTTTCGGTTCATGTGTTCCGAGGTCATGTCTGTACATGCTAGGCTCGTCAAGTCAAACCCAAGTATTTCCGAGTGTGCAAAACTGGCTTGCACCCGTTGTATGTGAACGTAGAGTCTATAGCACCCGATCATCACGTGATGCTTGGACACGACGAACTTTCGCAACGGTGCATACATGGGGAGAACACAGTTTTATCTTGATCTTTAAGTGAGGAATCATCTTATAATGCTACCGTCGCGATCTAAGTATAATAAGATACATAAAAGGATAAACATCACATGCATATAACTTTATGTGACATGGTATAGCCAATCTTCGCGCAATGATATCCATCTTGTGTGTGTCGGCATGATCTCCATCACTCCACCATGATTGCCTCCACCATGAATAGCAACTAAAACTATTGCTAACTACTTAGCGATAAAGTGAAACTATTACATGGCGTATAAGAAGTTGACACATAGGTCATACACAATTATAAAGACAACCATATGGCTCCTGCCGGTTAAAGGTTAAGCATGAGTCATATGAATGATATGATCGACACTTCGTTGTCCACCATTGAAGCCACATCTCTTCTCGTGAAGATCGGATTAGGTGTGGTGAATTTGGATCGTGTTCACTAAACAACTTGAGGGATGTTGAATTTAGTGGGAGTTCATCTAGTAATTTGATTAAAAGTTGAACTAGTTATCATGAACATAGTCTAATTTGTACTTGCAAACATTGTAGATCAAATGGCTAAGTCCAACTTCAACTTCAACGTTTTTGCTGAGAAGGAAAAGCTTAGAAACAATGGGTCTAACTTCACCAACTGGTTCCGCAATCTGAGAATCATTCTCTCTGGCGGTCAAAAGGACTATGTCCTTGAGAATGCGTTAGGTGACGCCCCTGCTGTAGATGCGCCGGCTGATGAGAAAGTTGTATATCAGTCGCGCAAAGATGATTATGGTGTGATTAAGAGCACCATGTTGTTTGCTATGGAATCGGACCTTCAAAATCGTTTTGAAGACTATCCCGGGCCCTTTGAGATTCTCGAGGAGCTGAAAACCATGTTTCAGACTCAGGCCCGTTCTGAGAGATATGAGATCTCTGAGAAGTTCTTTAACTGCAAGATGGAGGAAGGGAGTTCCGTTAGTGAGAACGCCATAAAGATGTCGGGCTACACTCAACGCCTTGAGCAACTGGAATGTACGATTCCAGAGGAGCTCAAGATTGACAGGGTTCTGCAATCACTCCCTCCCAGCTACAAAAGTTATGTAGTGACTCATAATCAGATTGGTTCCACTGATACGATCACCGAGCTCTTCGCAAAGCTGAAGGCTGCGGAAGTGGACATCAAGAAGGATAATCATGTGTTGATGGTCAACAAGCCCTCCTTTAAGAAAGGTAAGGGAGCAAAGAAGCCCTTCAAGAAGGGCGGCGGCAAGCGCAATGCCCCTACTGAGAAGAAGCTCAGGTCTGGTCCCAAGCCGGACACTGAGTGCTTCTATTGCAAGGACAAGGGTCACTGGAAGCGCAACTGTCCGAAGTACTTAGCGGACAAGAAGGCTGGCGCCATCAAAGGTATATTTGATATACATGTTATTGATGTTTTCCTTACTAGCCCTCATTGTAGTGCCTGGGTATTTGATACCGGTTCAGTTGCTAATATTTGTAACTCGAAATAGGAGCTACGGAATAGACGGCGGCTTGCGAGGGATGAGGTGACGATGCGCGTTGGCAACGGATCAAGAGTTGATGTGATGGCCGTTGGCACGCTCTCCTTAGTTTTACCTTCGGGATTAGTTTTAAACCTTAATAAATGTTATTATGTGCCTGCGTTGAGCATGAACATCATTTCCGGATCGTGTTTATTGCAAGACGGTTATTCATTTAAATCGGAGAATAATGGTTGTTCTATTTATATGAGTAACATCTTTTATGGTCATGCACCTCTTGTGAATGGTTTATTTCTTCTAAATCTCGAAAGGGATGAAACACACATCCATAACATTGAGGCTAAGAGATGCAAAGTAGATAGTGATAATACTACTTATTTGTGGCACTGTCGTACTCATCGACATGCAAGTCGTGAAACATTACAAAACATGATCATTGCATACAACATACACATCACATCTTGGGCCATACCATATCACAGAAAACACTCCCTGCAAAAACAAGTTAGACGCCTCTACTTTGTTGTTGTATGTTTTACGTGGCTTATGGGAGTAGCAAGCTAAGAACGATTCTTACCTACGGAAAGCCACAACGGTGATATTATGGTTTCCAAACTCCGGTGTAAATCCGATGACAACTATAGTGAGAGAAACAGGCATCCACCAGCCGCATGTGTGGGACAAGCCACACGTCAAGTGCGGAGCCGGTCTCGCGAACGACGTCGCGTAAGGTTGGCCTGGACCGCTTCAATCTCGCTATCCCGCATCATAAGAAGAACACAAACAAGAGGCTTGCAACAGAAAACATCAACGCCCGCAATAACCATGTTGCGTTCTACTCGTGAAACACATCTACGCATAGATCTAGATCTGATACCACTGATGGGTTTCGCAGCATAGTAAATCAAAAAAATTCTATGGATGCGAACGGGAAAGCCAAGATCTAATCTAGGAGATGCAAACAACGAGAGATATTAGATGAGATCTTCATACCCTTGAAGATTCGCACAGCGGAACGTTCGTCGGAACGTGGGTGATGTAGTCGTACTCGCTTCTCCTCCTCGTGATCCGCTTCGATCTAACACCGCAAGTGGCGATGCCTCCGAGAGATGCACATGTGCGGCACCTCGACGTCTCCTCCTTCCTTGGTCCAGCAAGTATGGTGGAGAGACGGATTGGATCTACAACGCGACGGCGCGGTGCAAGTGGTGGAGAGTTTCTGCAGCAGGGCTTCGCCTACGTGCAGTCGGGAGGGAGAGAGAGAGAGGAGGGCAGCAGGGCGGTTAGGGCTTGAGGAGGAGGTGTAGGGGGGTGGTGCGCCCCCAGCCCTCTTTATATAGAGGGGTGGGCGCCAACCCTAGCCCCTCCCCCAAGCCTAGGCCGGCGGCCAAGGAGGGAAGAGTGGGGGGCAAGTTTCCCCCCTCCTTCTAGAAGCTCCCCTAGGGTTTCCCCTAGGTTTGGCCGGCTGGGCCCTATGGGGCCTTGTGCCCCTGGCCCAATGCGTCCAGGGCACTCCCTCATAGGCCCATGCCCCCTCCCGGCAGGTGGGGCCACGTTGGTCCCCTTCCGGAAGGTTCTAGAAGCTTCCGGTACAATACCGATTAACCCGAAACAATTTTGAACTCCAAAAACTGCATTGCCTTATATGAATCTTATTCTCCGGACCATTCCGGAACCTCTCATTATGTCCCGGATCCCATCCGAGACTCCGAACAAAAACTCATAAACCAATTATCCAATCTATCCTAGCATCAAGACACGTTAAGTGTGTGACCCTTCGGGTTCGAGAATATGCAGACATGATCTTCTATCAATAATCAACAGCGGGGTCTGGAAACCCATATTGACTCCCACACATTCATCGATGATCATATCGGATGAACCACGATGCCAGGATTCAATCAATCCCATATATATTCCCTTCGTCTCGCGATATTTTACTTGCCCGAGATTTGATCGTCGGTACCGTCATACCTAGTTCAATCTCGTTCACAGCAAGTACTTTAGTCGTTTCGTAATCCGATATCACTTTGTGATTAACTCCTTAACCACATGCTTGCAAGCGGTGTTGATATCGATTACCGAGTGGGCCCGAAGTATATCTCTCCGACTTGGGAGGGACAAATCCCATCTCGATACATACAACCCAACAGGTACTTTCCGATCACCTGAGAGACACCTTTATGACCACCCTCTCATAGGATGACGTTTGATGACCTCAAAGCTTTCTTACGATACCAGGGAGTTGTATTATCTCATGGTCTAAGGAATACAATATTTGACATAAGAAAAGCTTCCCAAAGATGAACACGATGACACGATCTAATTGCTTCGCTTAGTTTGGGTCTGTCCATCATATCATTCTCCCAATGATATGATCTCATTATTAATCGACAACTCATGTCTATGGTTAGGAAACCTTAACCATCATTAATCAATGAGCTAGTCCATAGAGGCATACTAGGGACACGGTGTTGTTCATAAACCACACAAGTATTAAAGTTTCCGCTTAATACAATTCTAGCATGGAATATAAACTTTATCATGAACAAGAATTATAATAATAACATCTTTATTATTGCCTCTAGGGCATAATTCCAACAGTCTCCCACTTGCACTAGAGTCAATATTCTAGTTTACATTTGGCAACAATCTCACACCCATGGCAGTAAGGTGGTGATCATGTTTTGCACGTGGAAGAGGTTTAGTCAATGGATCTGCGACATTCAGATCTGTATGTACTTTGCTAATCTTCAGATCTCCATCTTCTATATAATCTCAGATTATATGAAACTTGCGGTTGATATGCTTGGTCTTTGGATGATATCTTGGTTCCTTAGTGAGTGATATGGCGCCAGTGTTGTCACACAATATCTCCAGTGGGTCCAATGCACTTGGAACCACGCCAAGCTCAGTGATGAAGTTCCTGATCCAAACTCCTTCACTTGACGCTTCTGTAGTATCCATGTATTCTGCTTCTACTATAGATCCAGCGATCACGTTTTGCTTGCAGGTTCTCCAGCTCACATCTCCTCCATTCAAAATATAAATGTATCCTGTCTGAGGCTTAGAATCATCCTTGTCGGTGTCGAAACGAGCGTCGACGTAACCCTTTACGACGAGCCGTTCGTCACCTCCATAGACTAAGAACATTTCTTTAGTCCTATTTAGGTACTTTAGGATGTTCTTCAGGGTTGTCCAGTGTTCCACTCCTGGATCACTTTGATATATGCTCGTCAAACTAAGAGCATTGGACACATTCGGTCTAGTACACAGCATGGCATATATGATAGAACCTATGGCCGAGGCATAAGGCACTTTTCTCATAGCTTCTCTATCATTTACCGTAGTTGGACACTGAGCCTTGCTCAATATCTTACCTGACAACATAGGCACTGAACCTTTCTTTGCCTTGTCCATTCTGAACCTTTTCAGAACTTTGTCTAGGTATGTACTCTGGCTTAAAGCTATCAGGCGTCTTTGTATATCTCTATAGATTTTGATGCCCAATATATAAGCAGCTTCACCTAGGTCTTTCATTGAAAAACACTTGTTAAAATAACTCTTCATATCGTTAAGCATGTTAATGTCATTTCCAATAATCAATATGTCATCCACATATAAATGTTGAAGTTGAAGTTGAAGTTGATGTTATGGATGTGTGTTATCACAAATAAGTAGTATTATCACTATCTACTTTGCATCTCTTAGCCTCAATGTTATGGATGTGTGTTTCATCCCTTTCGAGATTTAGAAGAAATAAACCATTCACAAGAGGTGCATGACCATAAAAGATGTTACTCATATAAATAGAACAACCATTATTCTCCGATTTAAATGAATAACCGTCTTGCAATAAACACGATCCGGAAATGATGTTCATGCTCAACGCAGGCACATAATAACATTTATTAAGGTTTAAAACTAATCCCGAAGGTAAAACTAAGGAGAGCGTGCCAACGGCCATCACATCAACTCTTGATCCGTTGCCAACGCGCATCGTCACCTCATCCCTCGCAAGCCTTCCGTAGCTCCTGTTTCGAGTTACAAATATTAGCAACTGAACCGGTATCAAATACCCAGGCACTACAACGAGGGCTAGTAAGGAAAACATCAGCAACATGTATATCAAATATACCTTTGATGGCGCCAGCCTTCTTGTCCGCTAAGTACTTCGGACAGTTGCGCTTCCAGTGACCCTTGTCCTTGCAATAGAAGCACTCAGTGTCCGGCTTGGGACCAGACCTGAGCTTCTTCTCAGTAGGGGCATTGCGCTTGCCGCCGCCCTTCTTGAAGGGCTTCTTTGCTCCCTTACCTTTCTTAAAGGAGGGCTTGTTGACCATCAACACATGATTATCCTTCTTGATGTCCACTTCCGCAGCCTTCAGCTTTGCGAAGAGCTCGGTGATCGTATCAGTGGAACCAATCTGATTATGAGTCACTACATAACTTTTGTAGCTGGGAGGGAGTGATTGCAGAACCCTGTCAATCTTGAGCTCCTCTGGAATCGTACATTCCAGTTGCTCAAGGCGTTGAGTGTAGCCCGACATCTTTATGGCGTGCTCACTAACGGAACTCCCTTCCTCCATCTTGCAGTTAAAGAACTTCTCAGAGATCTCATATCTCTCAGAACGGGCCTGAGTCTGAAACATGGTTTTCAGCTCCTCGAGAATCTCAAAGGGCCCGGGATAGTCTTCAAAACGATTTTGAAGGTCCGATTCCATAGCAAACAACATGGTGATCTTAATCACACCATAATCATCTTTGCGCGACTGATATACAACTTTCTCATCAGCCGGCGCATCTACAGCAGGGGCGTCACCTAACGCATTCTCAAGGACATAGTCCTTTTGACCGCCAGAGAGAATGATTCTCAGATTGCGGAACCAGTTGGTGAAGTTAGACCCATTGTTTCTAAGCTTTTCCTTCTCAGCAAAAACGTTGAAGTTGAAGTTGGACTTAGCCATTTGATCTACAATGTTTGCAAGTACAAATTAGACTATGTTCATGATAACTAGTTCAACTTTTAATCAAATTACTAGATGAACTCCCACTAAATTCAACATCCCTCAAGTTGTTTAGTGAACACGATCCAAATTCACCACACCTAATCCGATCTTCACGAGAAGAGATGTGGCTTCAATGGTGGACAACGAAGTGTCGATCATATCATTCATATGACTCATGCTTAACCTTTCGGTTCATGTGTTCCGAGGTCATGTCTGTACATGCTAGGCTCGTCAAGTCAAACCCAAGTATTTCCGAGTGTGCAAAACTGGCTTGCACCCGTTGTATGTGAACGTAGAGTCTATAGCACCCGATCATCACGTGATGCTTGGACACGACGAACTTTCGCAACGGTGCATACATGGGGAGAACACAGTTTTATCTTGATCTTTAAGTGAGGAATCATCTTATAATGCTACCGTCGCGATCTAAGTATAATAAGATACATAAAAGGATAAACATCACATGCATATAACTTTATGTGACATGGTATAGCCAATCTTCGCGCAATGATCTCCATCTTGTGTGTGTCGGCATGATCTCCATCACTCCACCATGATTGCCTCCACCATGAATAGCAACTAAAACTATTGCTAACTACTTAGCGATAAAGTGAAACTATTACATGGCGTATAAGAAGTTGACACATAGGTCATACACAATTATAAAGACAACCATATGGCTCCTGCCGGTTGTGTACTCATCGACATGCAAGTCGTGAAACATTACAAAACATGATCATTGCATACAACATACACATCACATCTTGGGCCATACCATATCACAGAAAACACTCCCTGCAAAAACAAGTTAGACGCCTCTACTTTGTTGTTGTATGTTTTACGTGGCTTTTGGGAGTAGCAAGCTAAGAACGATTCTTACCTACGGAAAGCCACAACGGTGATATTATGGTTTCCAAACTCCGGTGTAAATCCGATGACAACTATAGTGAGAGAAACAGGCATCCACCAGCCGCATGTGTGGGACAAGCCACACGTCAAGTGCGGAGCCGGTCTCGCGAACGACGTCGCGTAAGGTTGGCCTGGACCGCTTCAATCTCGCTATCCCGCATCATAAGAAGAACACAAACAAGAGGCTTGCAACAGAAAACATCAACGCCCGCAATAACCATGTTGCGTTCTACTCGTGAAACACATCTACGCATAGATCTAGATCTGATACCACTGATGGGTTTCGCAGCATAGTAAATCAAAAAAATTCTATGGATGCGAACGGGAAAGCCAAGATCTAATCTAGGAGATGCAAACAACGAGAGAGATTGGATTAGATCTTCATACCCTTGAAGATTCGCACAGCGGAACGTTCGTCGGAACGTGGGTGATGTAGTCGTACTCGCTTCTCCTCCTCGCGATCCGATCCGATCTAGCACCACAAGTGGCGGTGCCTCCGTGAGATGCACACGTGCGGCACCTCGACGTCTCCTCCTTCCTTGGTCCAGCAAGTATGGTGGAGAGACGGATTGGATCTACAACGCGACGGCGCGGTGCAAGTGGTGGAGAATTTCTGCAGCAGGGCTTCGCCTACAAGCAGTCGGGAGGGAGAGAGGAGGGCAGCAGGGCGACTAGGGTTGGAGGGGAAGGTGTAGGGGGTTGGTGCGCCCCCACCCCTCTTTATATAGAGGGGGGCGCAGCCCTATCCCCTCCCCCAAGCCCAAACCGGCGGCCCCAAAGGATAAGGAGTGGGGGGCAAGGAAACCCCCCCCTTCTAGAAGGTCTATCTCGAGTTTAAACCTCTCTTGGCCGGCTGGGCCCTATGGGGCCTTGTGCCCCTGGCCCAATGCGGCCAGGGCACTCCCTCATAGGCCCATGCCCCCTCCCGGAAGGTGTGGCCACGTTGGTCCCCTTCCGGAAGGTTCTAGAAGCTTCCGGTACAATGCCGATTAACCCGGAACAATTCCGAACTCCAAAAACTGCACTGCCTTATATGAATCTTATTCTCCGGACCATTCCGGAACCTCTCGTGATGTCCCGGATCCCATCCGAGACTCCGAACAAAAACTCATAAACCAATTATCCAATCTATCCTAGCGTCGAGACACGTTAAGTGTGTGACCCTGCGGGTTCGAGAATATGCAGACATGATCTTCTATCAATAATCAACAGCGGGGTCTGGAAACCCATATTGACTCCCACACATTCATCGATGATCATATCGGATGAACCACGATGCCAGGATTCAATCAATCCCATATATATATTCCCTTCGTCTCGCGATATTTTACTTGCCCGAGATTCGATCGTCGGTACCGTCATACCTAGTTCAATCTCGTTCACATCAAGTACTTTACTCGTTCCGTAATCCGATATCACTTTGTGATTAACTCCTTAACCACATGCTTGCAAGCGGTGTTGATATCGATTACCGAGTGGGCCCGAAGTATATCTCTCCGACTTGAGAGGGACAAATCCCATCTCGATACATACAACCCAACAGATACTTTCCGATCACCTGAGAGACACCTTTATGATCACCCTCTCATAGGATGACGTTTGATGACCTCAAAGCTTTCTTCCGATACCAGGGAGTTGTATTATCTCATGGTCTAAGGAATACAATATTTGACATAAAAAAAGCTTCACAAAGACGAACACGATGACACGATCTAATTGCTTCGCTTAGTTTGGGTCTGTCCACCATATCATTCTCCCAATGATATGATCTCATTATTAATTGACAACTCATGTCCATGGTTAGGAAACCTTAACCATCATTAATCAATGAGCTAGTCCTTAGAGACGTACTAGGGACACGGTGTTGTTCACAAACCACACAAGTATTAAAGTTTCCGCTTAATACAATTCTAGCATGAAATATAAACATTATCATGAACAAGAATTATAATAATAACATCTTTATTATTGCCTCTAGGGCATAATTCCAACAGACAATGGGGTGGGTTTGGATAGGAGACCAAACCAGATCCAAATCCAGATCATGGAGCGCGTAAGATAGGTAGGACGGTGTCACAGAGAGAAAGGCTCAGGGGCATATCTATGAGTTCCGATCTCAAAGCACATCTTCCTGAATCACCAACACAATTTAGAATAACACTAGACCATGTAGGAGCGCGTTTTGCCGCTCCCATCCAATTCTTAAAAAAATGGCACGAATATATAAAAATTTGGACACATGAAACACGAAATAAAAGATATTATATGGAGTACAAATATAGACCGAAAGGAATTCATATGGATGACTGGATGTTGATTCCAACATATGTTGGAATGAAATCAAATAGCATGCCACAAATATGATGTGTTTCGAGTGTAATTCTAAACAAGACATCCTCTTACTAAGCACCAGTTGCAAATGAACGACATTCCACACAGCTGGTCATATGTCCTCTGTCAAGTCATCTCAATTTTCTCCATAGTTGCATCTATCTTCCACACAATGTGACGAGTGACAAGCCAACATAATAAAACAATGAATACACCTCACAAAAAACATTTTTATTACTATTGTGATTGGCGTATTCAATAAGTTGGTGAAATTGAGTATATTTTCCTCACTTCATTTGGCTTACTTTCCACATTCATATTTAATCTTAAATTATTTGCAAGAATACTATCATCACCACACTCCAAAATTCTTACGCGAGGTCCTTTTGGAGAACCATGGAGATACCTCAAATCAAAAGTAAAAAACATGATTAAATAATATCTTATTAGAACAACTATCCGCAGTTTGCACAAAACATAAGTTCTAATTATTTTCCCTGAATATACTTGAAGTAGGAAATAGGGACACACAAACTACACAAAAACATAGGCTGCAGACCTAGGCTAAGACGAGCATATCCCACATAACAAATGTGGGTAGAAAGAAAGAATCAACATACATTGGATGTCATTTTTATGATATACTAAACTTGATTGCTTCGCGTCAAACCTATGCAGCATATTCAATGGATGGGGGCATATCTAATACAATACCTTCCGTAACTATGGCATAAGCACTTATTAAGAATGAACCATGTAAGCAGAAAAATCCAGTGTTTTTCAGGACTTTTCTTCTCCAAAAGTTACAATATCGCGACACTTTGAGCAATCAACAATTATTGAGTTTGTTGCAGGAAGTCCGGCTTGTTGCCCCTGTAACAAATATATAACAAATGATATTAAGTTCAAATGCACGAGAACAAGTACATCAAATGGATGTAGCACTTCATAACATTGATTCATCTGAATAGAACCTAAGAAAAATAAAAGGAATGCCCTGAAAACTGTTTCAAACAGGGAAGAAATCCATGGTTCGCAACTCTACATCATGCTTAACATTAGTGAGTTAAGTTATAATTACATGGAAAATTAAGCCAAGCTAAAAAAGGATGCACACTTTTAGCATGAAAATGCTTATTGCAAACACTTTGAGGTTGAAGTTCCGCCCCATTATATATGGATCTATCTAGAGCAATCACAATTAAAAAATTATGCAAGCTGAAAAGTTCAAATCATACAAATAGAACATACATACAAAGGGACCATACTGGATGTACAAAGAAGACTAATAATAATAAGAAGAAGGATGTTCCTTCCAAAGTGAAAACATGTGAAGAAATAATTACCATGTCGACACCACAATGCAATTATTTACTCTCCTAATTACCCAGAAGTAGAAGAATGCAAATTTATAGCTGCTACCCTGATACTTCTTCCCAGTACGGCATATCCTCAGCTGTTCATGGGCTCTGCTCATGGAAGCAGAATCTGCAAGTGCAATGTACCTGGATAGCAGAGAAAGAGGCGGCGGTAGCAACTGGCCAAAAATATGGGGAAAATCCTCGTAATCCTGAACGTACCTGCAAACACCACGAGTACGCAATCTAGGAACATGGAAAAATATTTTCTGGATCTATCAATCGAATCATACAAACAGGAAAATAATTAGTGATACGAGTCTCTGTAAAGCAAGCAAGCGAGCAACCCAACCCAATCCTTTGTGAAGCAACCATCGGACAAGAGAACCCCAATGGACCAATGAAGAAAAGAAAGATTTATACTGGGGACTCAAGGAGTACAAGGGCGAACGCTCTACGCACATGGATTAATGGAACCACAGCGAACACCCACTAGATCATCGCTCGCCAGGTACACATGAAGCAGACGAGAAGCCCATGGACAGGAGAGGAGCGTCGTAACTTGAATCGGAAGTTGAAGCGGCGCCTCTGCCGCGGCCGACGGGCAATCTGGCGGCTGTTCAATGACCTGCCTTCTCGCTCACCCTCTCGTCCAACCCTCATCAATCTGAATGCCTCGACGCATTCCCCTGCCCCCCCTCGCCGCATGACTGTGCCTGTTTTTTCACGGTGTCTTTCTGAGCTAGGTCGGCTTTGACGGGGCAATCGAGGGCCAGTTAACCATAATGGGCCAATTTGACGTTCAGAGTAGCTGTCCTCAGGGATTTTCGGCCCACCGTGGTAACTGATGGACATCTAACGACTTCCATTCCCCCCAAAAAAATCTAACGACTGAAAATTGCCCAGGAGCGGCCGAGAATGCTGAGGATGTGGAAGGCCGCATGTCTCAGTTATAATATCCCTAATTTTCTTCCAATTTTTTTTACGAAGCCTTTCATAGCTTGATCTAAAGTTGACAATGGCGAACCAGTTTGGTCTTCGAGATTGTAGCTCCCTCTTTCATCGATCCCTCATTCCCCATATCAACCACATCTACTGTGACCTACTTCCTCGTTTCAAAATATAAAGATAATTTAGATTTATAAAGAAAATATATCTGAGTGAACCTACATACTAACAGAAGTCTAGATCATTTGCTTGACAAAGCTAAAAAATATTTAAAATTTTAAAACGGAGGGAGTACCTAGCTTATCCGCCACCATATATGTCCGATCAGCACACAACAATGAGATAGATAAGATACGAACGGTAAACGGGTTAAGTGAATACAGTGGTGCACTTTCGAACGGCCAAACTCCATTAATTACTAGTAGAACCGAGAGAGGGCTCCCACATTGTGTTGATGCTGCGGAAGCTGAGTTGAGTGCTTGCCGGGAAGGCCTTGATCTTGCCCTTGCACGAAGCCGGCTGTCGATTCTGGTGCAATTGCCCCGGTGATTACTGCTGCGAAGGAGAAAGGATTAGACAAATCGCAATATTCCAACATTATCTCTGAGATTAAACTATTAGCTAGTAATGATAGTGTGTTATTTTGTAAAAAGTGAGCCGTTCGAAAGTTAGGGTTAGTCACTGTCTTTCAAACTTTGCGAGAACAAGATTTGGTTCTTGTCCTGATATAGTTATTCAGGAGCTAGAGCATGAGCTTCTTGTAACCCTCTCGTCTTAATAAAGGTCCGGTTTTCTCGAAACAGGCATATGCTCAGCTATATAAATATAGCAACCACGATTGATATCGCTGCTGGGCAAGACAGCACAACGCCTAAAAGATAAAACAAAAAGAAAACAAAAAAGAAACAGAAGAGAAAACAAAGCCAACGACAGAGGCTCGACGAAAACGAGGGTGACCCGCAACCGTTGCGCCCACCGGAGAATAACCACCCCTCTTCTAGCCTCTCTGAAGCGTCGCACATCAAGCAACACCTCCAAGAAGGAAGCGACGACGACGATGCTGCTTCCCGGACAAGACCTAGGGTTTTTCCTGATATGCAACGGGAGGTGGGAAAGAGATACCCCCGACGCCCTTCAAGAAGGAAAGCGACACCCGCAGGCGTCACCACGTCGGTGTCAACCGACAAGGATTTCTCCCGACCTCTCAAAAAACCACGCTCCCGGACGCTTCGAAGCACCACCAGCTCGCCGTCCACCAGCACACGCCACCACGGTCTTGAAGTCACCACCGTCGCCTCACCATGACCCATAGCACAAGGCTGGAACGACCGAGACGAAGAAACGCCGGTGAGGGTCGACGGTACAATGACACGCGGGAGGGAACGACCTCCACCGCTAGAAGGCGATAGTCGACCGGATGTAACAACGGGGCAAATCAGACCCTCACTGGTCTGGCCGAGCCCAAGGACTCGTGAAGCCCCACCGCCACACTGCAGTAAGGGTGTCACCGTCACAGCCAACCCTAGCACTAGTCTCTTCCTCTCCGCCCGCCAGTAGATCCACTGCCACCGCAGATCCCCGCCGCCAAGCAGCAGCACTCTCGCCACCATGTTCATCTGGGATTACCGGTCCACCGCCGGTCTGAAGATCACCACCTAGGCCCGCAGGGGCGAGGAGGGACGAGCATGGCAAACACGGCGCCTCCATGCAACCCCCGGGCCCCCAGGCAGGAATTGTCGGGCGACCACCAGCCCTAGGCCCGCCCGGCCCAGATCTGGTGCCCTGGACGCGCCACAGCAAGCCGAGGCCGTCTGCCACCCGCCGCTGCGTAGTAGGCCGAGGTCCCCGGATGGGGCAGCATGACCCAGATTAGACCCAATCTGGCCAGATCGGGCCCTGCAAAGCCCGCCGCAGCAAGAAACCACGGCCTTGTCCGTCGCCAGCCTGCGAGGCAGCCAGGGGAGGTCGCTGCCACCCACCTTGCTGGTGGTCGAGAAACCTGGACGGGGCCCGCACAGCCAGATCGGGCCCAAACTGGCCCAGATCGGGGCCTGCGGCGCACACCGCCGGCGGCTCATGCGCCCATGTCCGCCTCCCTACCTGCCGGGTAGCCCGCCGCCACGCTGCTCGGAGCAGCCTGTCCGTCGCCGCCACCTCCCTTAGCCCCTATCGACCCTGCCGGGGCGCGCCGCCGCCAGCGCAGCGCCCCGCGCACCTTGCTGCCGCCGGGAAAAGGAGGCCCGCCGCCGTCGGCTCCGCGCGGGCTTAGCCCGGCGGGGCATGCCGACGACGGCGGGAGAGGAAAGGGGAGGTGGGGAGAGGCTTGGAGGAGGCGGCGCCAGGGACCGGCCTCGTCGCCCGCGGGGAGCGAGACGAGACGAGTCGCTACCGCTCAGCACTCGTCCTTGTTGGTATCATAAAGGTCCGGTTTTACCCGAAAAAAAGAGAGACGGCTGACTTTGTTCCTTGTTTACAACTAACTAAGGCCAATTTTGTGTTGACGATTGTTTTGGGCAGATTCTAGAACATCATGATCACTAAGCTGCGGTTCAGGATCGAGCACGGCTCTCAAGTCTAAGCCGATCGGTACTCGACCGGAAGAAAACGCAGTATGTACCGTAGAATTTTCTCCGTCATCGTAGCACATTACCTCCCCGATTCTTACAGCACAATGCATTCCACGGCTAACTAGCGAATGAGCGGTCGCCTTCAATCGACGGATTACTATATCCAGTCCAGTCCCACTCGTATTTAAGTTTGTTCCTTTTGTCTGCCCAGGCGCTGTAGACCACTGGCGCATGATTGACTTGTACTGGGGATGCGCAAACGGAGCTAGGCAACGTCGACGTTTGAAACCGGGAACTCGTATTTAGGCTGGTTATAGTGCTAAGTAACTAAGCTAATAACTTATACATGTTACTAGTTGATGTTACTATCTTTATAGTGGGTGATAACATGTGTATGTTGTCATGCAAAACCCAATTAATTATGTTATAGACTCATATAATCTTGGTATGTGTGATGTTATGAAAACTAGCTAAGTTACTACCTCCTTTTTTTTCATTAATTGTCATGTCATGTTACCAATTTACCTACTCCCTTACGCGTATTTCTAGGTTGACAAATTAACCAACTTAGCATGAGGTACATAAGATAAAAACTATATTATTAGAAACTTCAAATAATATATTTTCTAATAATATAATTTTTATATTATATAATTCATATTATATAGCTTATGCGGACAATCTAGGTATACGCGTAAGTCTTATAAGCTGGGATAGAGGTAGTAGTTGGCATTGCATGCCGTATATGTATGTTACTAACTAAGTTATTTCCACTATAACTAGCCTTATATACGCAGCAAGAAAAAGCCTGAAGATTTGCGACGGAACTAGAGACGACTGAGGTTGAGTCGTCTCGTCGCGGGCCGTCCCGGATTAATTACGGCCGGCGATTGTCGTGCCGTGCAACCACACGGCTGTAGCGCGCCACCAGACCACCACGCCTTATTCTCTGGCTATTATCCAATAGTCCAACTGTCGGCATCCATTGCTCCAATACACTGAGCCAGCCCTGTCTGCTCGCCTACGGCCAACGATTAATCAAGAGACTATCATTCGAGAAATTGCACTGCGGATCATAAGTTGAGGCAGTGGTGAATGGAGGATGAAAATTTAGGGTATTTCCCTGTTTTAAAATTTAAGATATTTTAGTTATGAAGCAAATGTATCTAGATTTTTCTTAATACGTAGTTTCACTTAGATTTGGCGTGAATCTATACACTAATAAAAATGTATATATTTTTTTACAAACTTAAATCATCTTATATTTTAAAACGGAGAGAGTAGAACATAGTTTCAGAAAGCATGTTTATTTGGTTTACTTCCATAACTCTTTAACTGCGTATACATGTTTATAAACTTGGCAGATAGGTTTGTACGTGTGTTAAATCACCCCACCGGCCCTAAACATAAAACCGACTCCTAGCTAATGTGTACCTCGGTCTCTAAAAGGGTGTAAGTGACTAGTGACATCATGAGGACCAACCCGTGGTTGGATGGTTAGGAGGGCAGTGGTATCCTAGCCCACCAGAGTTCAAACCTTAGGTTTGACGCTTTTGTGTCTCATAAAAGCGGAATATTCTTTCAGTGGGAGACGGTGTTCTCGTCGATAGCGAGCCGGCTCAGTCTCTTGGAGGGCTCATAGGAGCAGGGTGTGCGTGCGTGTGGTCATAGGGGTGAGTGTATGTACGCATTGTGAGCGTCTGCGTTTGTACTGTGTTTCTCAAAAAAACTAGTAACATCATCGAATCTTAGTTGCAACCCATGACTAGCACGAATTATGAAACAACTTCACTAGCCTAGTACATTTTCTCGGTTGCGGCCCATGTTGCAACTCATGACTAGCATCATAGCATGAAACATAAAGCAACCACGTTGAAATAGTAAAACTTCAAGTTACAACCTAGTGTGCAAGTAGTAAATGTCCTTGGAGTCAACTGAGAATTAAGCTAATTCTGAGTTTTAAGGAAAAATAGTCGATAGAAAAGGCATCTAGTGTCGAATCCCGTGTTCCTTGGGCCGTCGCACGCACCACTATTCTCCCCCCACCATCGCTGAGAGGGTGGCGGCAAGGGAAGATTGTGTGAGAGGGTGTTGCCTCCTCTCATGAGGCACGATGGCGTGTGCCAGGCGTGACTTCACAGAGTAGAGGGCGACATGGCGGAACAGAGATGAAGGGTGGACGAGTGTGGTGCTACACGAGCTAGGGCGGAGAAGATAGTGGATGGGTGCATGTGGAGGCTTTGGATGTGATGGGCGAGATCCGGAGGAGCACATGATCGCCAATGAGCATCTCACACACCTAATCCGATCGATTGGCCGGCGGTCAGGAGCGGAGCTAGGTACAATTATTGGGGTCAATTGACACCAATGATCAAAATGAAAACCTTACAAAATTAGTGATAAATATTGTTCATTATTAGAAAATGACCCCATTGAAATGGAGATGACCCCAATACCGTTGTAGTCTGGCTTTGCCCGTGGCGGCGGTGGAGGATGCCATGGTAACCACCTATGGACGGTTATGCAAGAGGGCCGCAATGGTGACTGATTCTGCTTACGTCTAGTGTCTCATTCTCTCCCATCGACGGTATTCAAGGAGAGGATACTATTTCATACCAATATTGGAGGATTTTATCATTGGTATCCTTTGGAACTGTTTTTTCTTCCATTAGCATAATCGCATTATACACTTCCTTCGGTGTGAAGTCTACTGCAAGAATTTCATTTCTTGTTCAGATATTTGGGGGAGATCTGTCAGCTTTAGGTCCTATCAAACATAAGTAGTTATGGGCATGTGCCCCAAATAACATCTTACAGAACTTCGTAATGTAATTTTTAAGGTTTTGCGGCCAATTATTGTTCCTTCATCTTGTTCTTTTTTACATATCTTCTTACTCCTATGTTTTCCATTAGCTATAAGGTGAAAATATTTAGTATTACTCCCACCCTCTCGAACATGTCTGACCTTACCTAATTGTGCCCATTTGGACTCCTCGCCTCGTCTGAATTTCGCAACTTGTACTTGGCATCTCTCATAGCTTCTCTCTCAGAAGCATCTAGAGGTGGTGTTTCTACTTTTAGATCCATTAGATCTATGACCCAAAAAGACCACTCCTTTTCTTTTCAGTATACACTGCTTTGGTTCCTTGTCGAGCCCCTCGGGAAATTTCTGAAGTGGAGAATCTTGTTTCCTAATTAAACGGAAGACCACTCTTTGGCACCATTACCCTTCTTGGAGCAACCAAGAGAGCTCCAAAGAAAAATGTGCCTTATTCCCCAGGTGAGCTTGCTCACATGAGTCGGGGAGTAAAGGTATATGGTCCGATCCTACCATAGTAACAAAATAGATTTTGCATAGTCCTGACAACATTAGTACATCGTCGTAGTTAATCTTTTGTTGGAATATGTATTATGTAACTAAATAATTAGGCAATTGCCTTAGATCATTTGTCACAAAGAAAAACATGCTTGTCACATGAGAAAAAAGTTTCCATCACACAAAGAACATTGCATGAATGCAACTTAGAAATCTATAGTTACGTCGCATAATAGTACTTCCCTCCGTCCCAAAATAGTTGTCTTAGATTTGTCAAAATTTATATAAATCTAGACACTACTTAGTATATAGGTTCATCCAAATTTTAAAAAATATAAGACATCTATTTTAGGACGGAGGGAGTATATGATTTGTATTTTTAACCACAAAGCTTATGCTTCATAGTAAGATGTGTTTATTTTTCATGCATGCAATATACATGTCCCTATATACATGACGTGAATCTTGTTAGATGTATATATCTGTATATTGTATTTCCCCCATATGTTAGGGGGCTTCCTGCATATTTTCCCTGTACCTGTACTATATATTGTGGCCTTTGGCCTCCAGAGGAATACATGTTGCATATTCCTGACATGGTATCAGAGCTAGGTTAGACCGTTTTCCTGCTGCAACATCGTCACAGCCGCCACTGTCCCTGTCGCTGTCGTTTTTCCGACGTCGCCGCCGCCGGTGTGCCGCTGTTTCCGGCTACATCCGCCGTCTTCTCCCGTCGCTGTGCCCGTCTACAACTCCGGTGCCCGTGCCCGTCTGCAACTGCAACTCCTCCCTGACCGTCCTCGTCTTCAACAGCCCGCACCCGCAACGTCTGGACCGCCACCGCTCCCTCCAGTTGATCCCGCGCGTGCAGGACTGGGTGCGTGTTGTCCTTTGGTCTCCAGATCGGCGCCGGATCCCGCCTGCTTGCCTTCCCGCGTGGTGCGCGCGTGGTGCTGCGTGGTACTGATGCGTCTGCCGCCTGCTTACCTTCCTGCGTGGTACTGCTGCGTCTGCCCGTGCCCGTCTGCTGCGTGGTACTGCTCCTGCCACTGCTCCCTCGGTGCTGTTCTTTGCCCCCGCTGCGTCACGCGCCGCCCAAGGCAGGGAGCGTGCTCTTGACCCTGGCCGGATCCCGCTGCTCCTGATCGGCACCAATTCCGCCTGGCCGAATCCCGTCTGGCCGGATTTCGTCCGCTTGCACTTAGATCTAGATCTGATCTGTAAAAAAAATGTCTAGTTCATCGGGTTATGTTGCGATTCCTCGCTGCCTGGTGGTCTCTGATGGCGCGAATTATCCTGATTTCGCTGCCTTTATGCGCGTTCACATGCGCGGTCTCCGTCTTTGGGGTATGCTCTCCGGCGAGGTCTCCTGTCCGCCGTGCCCCCCCTGCTCCTGTGGCTCCTATTCCGCCGACGCCGATTGTTCTTGGTGCTGATGCTTCTCAGGAGGCCAAGTATGCTGCTCAGAGTGCTGATGATTGTGCTGTTGCTGCTTATGACCTGAAGTTCAAGCAGTACTCTTCTGATCTCGACGCCTATCGCCACGCTCTCACTGCTTACACTCAGTGGGTTGATGAGGATGCTGGTGCTGCTGCTGTTCTCACCTCCAGTGTTCTGCCCCAGTATGCTGCTGAGTTCATGAGTCTCCCTACTGTTGCCGCTCAGTGGGCTCATCTTCGTCAGCGCTATCAGCCGTCTGGGGATGCTCTTTACCTGTCTGTGGTTCGCCAGGAGCATGCTCTCCAGCAGGGTGATTCTACTATTGATGAGTTCTATACTCAGAGCGCAGCTATCTGGCGTCAGCTTGACTCTCTTCGTACTGCTGTTTGTGGCACATGCTCGTTGCCACATTGTGCGCTCGGATTTGGAGTTTCACTGCATCTATGAGTTTCTGTCTCGGCTCCACCAGGAGTTTGAGCCCCGGCGTGCTCAGTTGAATGCTCGTGGTCGTGTTCCTCTCTCTGAGGTGTTGTCTGAGCTTCGGGCCGAGGAGACCCGTCTCCGTGGTGCTGGTCTTCTTGCGGTTCCATCTGCTTTGCTACTCGTGGTGCTCCCTTGCCGTCTACTCCCTCGACTCCGCCGCGGTCCCCTGTGCCGCCGCCGATACTACCCACTCCTCCAGGTCAGGGTCAGGGTCAGCTTCAGCACCAGCAGCCTCAGGGTCAGAGTCAGCATCAGCAGGCTCGTGGTCAGGGTCGCCGTGGTTCTCTTCGTCACTGCTCTTACTGCAACAGGGATGGTCACACTTGGGCCACCTGTTATACACGGGACCGCAGTTTACGTCAGCAGCACCAGGCTCGTGGGCAGTCGGCTTCTTCCGGATCTTCAGCAGTTGCTCTCTCGGATCAGGACATTATCAGGAGTCTTCGTGGTCTGCTTGCTGCTACAGGCTCTTCTTCGACGGGCACTGCTGGTTCTGTGACTGACTCTTCAGGCACTGTGCGACCACCACCTTCTACACAGTCAGGTACGTCTCCGTGGTATCTGGATTCTGGAGCTTCTTTTCATATGACCTCTGAGTCTTCTTTTCTGTCCGCTCTTCGTTCTCTCCCTTCTCATGTCCGAGTTTTTACGGCTGATGGTACCTCTCTCCATGTTTCTAGTCGGGGCACCCTTTCTAGTTCTTCTTTTTTTGTTCCTGATATTTCTCATGTTCCTCTTCTTAAGATGAATCTGTTCTCTGCTAGCCAGCTTACTGACTCTGGTTGTCGCGTCATTCTTGATGCTGATTCTTGTGTTGTTCAGGACCGTCGCACCCAGGCCCTGGTTGGAGCTGGCCCTCGCAGCCGTGACTCTTCAGGTCTTTGGGAGTTAGACTGGCTTCGTGTTCCTTCCGCTGCCACTTCATCTTCCAGTTCTTCTCCGGTTGTCGCCTCTACTACCAGCTCTTTTCAGAAGTGGCATCATCGTCTTGGTCACCTCTATGACTCTCGCCTGTCGTCTCATCGTGGTCTTCTGGGTCTGTCTCAGGAGATGGGTATTTGCATTGTCAGGTCTGTAGGTTGGGTAAACAGATTCAGCTTCCCTATCCTACTAGCGCGTCTGTATCTCAGCGACCTTTTGATTTAGTTCATTCCGATGTTTGGGGTCCGGCTCCCTTCGCTTCGAAAGGGGGCCATCGCTACTATATTTTATTCATCGATGATTTTTCTCGGTATACTTGGTTGTATTTTATGCGCTCTCGTAGTGAGGTGCTCTCCATATATCAGCGTTTTGCGGCCATGGTTCGTACTCAATATTCTACCCCCATCCGTGTGTTTCGTGCTGATTCTGCTGGTGAGTATATCTCCCAGATGTTGCGAGGTGTTCTTGCTGAGCAGGGCACTCTTGCTCAGTTCTCCTGTCCTGGCGCACATGCCCAGAATGGCGTTGCTGAGCGTAAGCATCGCCATCTTCTTGAGACCACTCGCGCTATGATGATTGCTTCTTCTCTCCCGCCGCATTTCTGGGCTGAGGCTGTCGCTACGTCGGCTTACCTCATCAATATTTAGCCTTCTGCTGCCTTGCAGGGTGGTATCCCTCTTGAGCGCCTCTCTGGACAGCCTCCGGACTACTCCATGCTTCGCTTGTTTGGTTGTGTTTGCTATGTTCTCCTTGCTCCTCGCGAACGCACCAAACTGACCGCTCAGTCTGTTGAGTGTGTCTTCCTCGGATACAGTGATGAGCATAAGGGATATCGCTGTTGGGACCCTGTTGGTCGTCGGATGCGTATCTCTCGTGATGTTACTTTTGATGAGACGCGGCCTTTCTATCCTCGTCCCACCGCTGGTACTTACCCGGTGGAAGATATCTCTTTTCTTCTCTTCCCTGACACACCTCCTTCTATCCCTATTGTGTCTTCTTTAGGATCTCCTCCCCCTGATGTATCTTCTTCGACACCGTCCTCTTCTGCTCTGTCTAGTTCTCCTCGTTCTCCGGAGTCTTCCTCTCCTATTCCCTCTTCTTCATCGTCGTCTCCTGCGTCGTCTTCCTCTGATGATCTTCCCTCTACTCGTCCTGTTCGTCAGCGTCGTGCCCCGAACCGTTACTCTCCTAGTCAGTATGGTCTTTCTGTTGCCTCCGAGCCGACCTCTTATCGGGATGCTGAGCATCATCCTGAATGGAAGCTGGCCATGGCCGAGGAGATTGCTGCGCTTGAGCGCACTGGCACCTGGGATCTTGTTTCTCCTCCTTCCGGTGTTCGTCCTATCACGTGTAAGTGGGTCTATAAGATTAAGACTCGCTCTGATGGATCTCTTGAGCGCTATAAAGCGCGTCTTGTGGCTCGTGGTTTTCAGCAGGAGCATGGTCGTGACTATGATGAGACCTTTGCTCCTGTCGCTCATATGACCACTGTGCGTACTCTTCTTGCTGTTGCTTCTGTTCGTCACTGGTCTGTGTCCCAGCTTGATGTTCAGAATGCCTTTCTCAATGGTGAGTTGAGTGAGGAGGTTTATATGCAACCTCCTCCTGGGTACTCTGTTCCTGAGGGGATGGTTTGTCGTCTTCGACGTTCTCTTTATGGCCTCAAACAGGTTCCTCGTGCCTGGTTTGAGCGCTTTGCTTCTGTAGTGACAGCTGCTGGTTTCTCCCCTAGTGCTCATGATCCAGCGTTGTTTGTTCACACTTCTCCTCGTGGACGCACTCTTCTTCTTCTCTATGTTGATGATATGATCATTACCGGTGATGATCCTGAGTATATAGCCTTTGTTAAGGCTCGTCTTCGTGATCAGTTTCTTATGACTGATCTTGGTCCTCTTCGATACTTTCTTGGGATTTAGGTTTCCTCCACTTCTGATGGCTTTTACATCTCTCAGGAAAAGTATATTCAGGATCTTCTTGCTCGTGCTGCTCTTGGGGATGAGCGCACTGTTGAGACCCCTATGGAGCTTAATGTTAAGCTTCAACTTACTGATGGTGATCCTCTTTATGATCCAACGCGTTATCGTCATCTTGTTGGGAGCCTTGTTTATCTTGCTGTCACTCGTCCTGACATCTCATATCCTGTTCATATTCTGAGTCAGTTTGTTTCTGCTCCTACCACTGTTCATTATAGTCATCTTCTTCGTGTTCTTCGTTATCTTCGTGGTACGATCACTCGTCGCCTTTTCTTTCCTCGTTCCAGCTCCCTCCAGCTCCATTGCTATTCGGACGCCACGTGGGCGAGTGATCCTTCGGATCGTCGTTCACTTTCTGCTTACTTTGTGTTTCTTGGTGGTTCGCTCATTGCTTGGAAGACGAAGAAACAGACAGCGGTTTCCCGTTCGAGTGTTGAGGCTGAGTTGCATGTTATGGCCTTGTTGACTGCTGAGGTGACCTGGTTACGGTGGTTACTTGCGGATTTTGGGGTCTCTATTACCACACCCAGTCTGGTTTTATCTGACAGTACAGGTGCTATTAGTGTTGCATGTGATCTGGTCAAGCATGAGCTTACCAAGCATATTGGTGTTGATGCTTTCTATACACGTGCTCAGGTGCAGGTTCAGGTTGTTGCGCTTTAGTATGTGCCTTCAGATTTACAGTTGGCGGATTTCTTCACGAAGACCCAGACCAGAGCGCAGCATGATTTCTTACTCTCCAAACTCAGTATTGTGGATCCACCATGAGTTTGTGGGGGGGGTGTTAGATGTATATATATGTATATTGTATTTCCCCCATATGTTAGGGGGCTTCCTGCATATTTGCCTTGTACTTGTACTATATATTGTGGCCTTTGGCCCCTAGAGGAATAGATGTTGCATATTCCTGACTGAGCTTACATGTCGGCAAAGATCCAAACTATGGATAGGCTTGGTGCACTATTAGACAACACGATGGACGACAGATCTACAAAACAACCATTATTGTGCGCAATTGCACTGAAACATATTAAAACCAAGATCCGATCTTATCGACATATTATTCATACTGCAGTGGTAGACATAGAAATAGTGTCACGCGTATGAGACGGATAATACAAATTTTATTTTCAGCAATATATGGCGGTCAACATAGACTTGACCTACATTAGCTGTTACAGGCGCGGCGGAGCTTCAACATACATGCACGGACGTTACGGTGACAGAGTAAACATTTTACGAAGACTCAAGAAGCTGATGGTGTAGCAGGCTCTGGACACAGACAGGCCTGGCAACATAGTCGAGGCCTGATCACTTACTACCGTCAGCCAAGATGATGGGTACGTTGGTGTAGCAGTCGTCGTTGCACCTGCAGTCGATGAAGCAGGCCTTGACCTGGTCACCGGTGCCGCCTGCGAGGACGCACTTCCCGGCGCAGGCGCAGTTCTTGGAGCAGATGCAGTCGCTGGCACCGGGAACCTCGCCCGTCGAGCGGACGCAGGTTTGGGCCGCAGGCTTGGTCCGGCAATGGTACGGCATCAGCCACCGCCATGAGCAGGACGGCCAGCATCACGCCAACGGCGACCATCTTCATCTGACCACCGGAAGCCATTGATGGATGCTCTCTTGTGTATTTGCTTGTCAACTCGTGAGCTAGCTGTTGATGCCTGTATTGCTCCCAGTGACGAGGTTTAATCTCGTCAATGCCCATTTTTATGGACTTGGGTTTTGGATAAGATGGGGATGCTGGAGATCGTGGCACGGTTAACAGACAAGAAACCAGGGGACACGAGATTTACCCAGGTTCAGGCCCCCGGAGGGAAAACCCTACTCCTGCTTGTCTGCTCTTTGATTACGGCGGAACCGAAGGTTACAGGGTGCGCAGATTCGATCTGGCGTGGATGCGTGTGCGAAAGTATGAGTCGAGTTTCCCTAGGACGTGCCCTCCTGGCCTTTATATAGACTTAGGCAGGTCCCGGGCGTAGTCCTAGTCGGTTACAAGTTCTAGGGTTTTACCCCTTTGAATTTCCTATCTCCTCTAGTCTTGCACTCCAAGGATCCGAAGACGTCATGGGCCTTGGCCACCCGAAAATCTTCATGGGCCAGCGTATGTCTGTCGTGGGCCTTCTTTGGGCTGGACTAGGTATGCTGAAGTTACGTATCCGTAGGGTATAACCATGTCAGTAGCCCCCGAGTGATCAGTCGAATCGTAGATTCGGCTGAGGACTCTTCCATCCTTCGGGAGCAGCTATACGTTAATAGTATATGTGTGTAGGGATTGTTGATGCGTGTGCCTGACTCACCCGATGGATCATGGTCAGTTAACTGTCTTAGGACGAAACAACACGATCTTCTTCAGGTTCGGGTTCCTTAACCCGGGCCTGGAACATATGCTGGCGTAATTCAACTCAGGCCGCGGAGGACTTATAGGAGTGGAATTCCAGTGATTTTAATTGGTGTACCCAACGCGTCCGTCGGGATTTTTCATCGTACCTGCTGGTACGGATTCATACTAGCAGAGCGCAGTCAGGTGCGTTGCCAGGCCATCAGATGATATATGTAGGTCTTATCTTTGCGTCGCAAACGCAGCATCCGTACATTTATCACCTCGGAGGTGTTTCGGGTGGCCAAGGAGATTGTTGCTCACTTAGCGTTTTGTTGGGGCAGAGTTGCCAAAAAAGTTTTTGCATGCGGATCCGGAAGATCACAGTCGAAGATTTCATAGGATGCGCGACCAGCGCTCCCTATGGGAGTAGCCCCCAAGTGTCTGTTCGAGTCGTAGACTCGAACAGATACTTTTAGTTCAAGCATTGTTTCAATCATTAGGTCCGCAGGATTCGAAAATTTTCGGATGCTTAAATCCATCCTCCCTATGGGAGTAGCCCCCGAGTGTTTGTTCGAGTCGTAGACTCGAGCAGAGACTTTAATTCAGCCGTTGTTCAGCTTCAGGTCCGTAGGACACAAATTGTTTGGATGCTTGAATCCATCCTCCCTATGGGATTAGCCCCCGAGTCCGTAGTGGAGTCGAAGACTCGACGTAGGACTCAAAGAAAATAGGTCATTGGCGTAGTACGCTATTCATGCTTCGAGTGCGTGGCCAGCGCTCCTGATAGGAGTAGCCCCCGAGTTTCTAGTCGAGTCGCAGACTCGAGTGGAGACTCATGCAAGGAGAAACCACTGACCCGGAAGTGCATCGAGTCAGCGTCTCATGCATAAGGAGCCAAGAATCGACGCAGCGGAGTGATGCGGCATTTTAGCCGGAAGGAGTCGATGTTGCAGATGAAGTCGACGTAGTTGCTTCTGTCGGGTGCGCGGCCAGCGCCGCTTTTGTCGATGATTGATGTGGTCATCCGAGGAATGCTTCGACTCGGGTCTTGGCGTCTGTTGACTTGACTGGCGTTGTTCGACTCCGTTGGAGGACCCGATAGAATAGCTCGGCGCAGTCGACGTCATTGTAAGTTGTAGAAAACATTAAGAATTATGAAGTACTTGTATCTTGTAAATAATATTTTCCTGTCGACTTGTTATGACATTTTATGGTGCCAATCGAGTCGACACTTTTACACTGTATGCTAGGCCTTTTCGTTAGCCTGATTACCCTTAGTCTCAGTACCTTGCCGAGGCACTCGGAGTTCAAGGATTCGACGATCAAGCAGAATCAGCTACTCGGGCTGTCGCGTTCGAGGTGCTCGAATGCGTGGAGCCGATGGCACATTAGGTTACTCGAAGAGGGCGCAGCCCCGAGTGTTTCGAGTGCGATTAAAGTAAGAAAGAAAATCTACTCTGAGTAGAGAACTTAGCTTTAGTTGTAGTTGCCGTGGACGGAGTCTGGTGCATCGTGGACGTAGTCGACGCGGTAGCGGATCACGTAGAAACGACAGGTTGCCGGAGTCAGTGATAGTAGAGAGCTCCATGTCCGAAGATTGTCGCAATCGAGAACCATACTGGATCGCCGCAGCTGAAGACCGTAGTAGGTCGTGCGACGGAGTCGAAGGATCCCACAGACGGCGCCAATTGACGAGGTTTAATCTCGTCAATGCCCATTGTTATGGACTTGGGTTTTGGAGAAGATGGGGATGCTGGAGATCGTGGCACGGTTAACAGACAAGCAACCAGGGGACACGAGATTTACCCAGGTTCAGGCCCCCGGAGGGAAAACCCTACTCCTGCTTGTCTGCTCTTTGATTACGGCGGAACCGAATGTTACAGGGTGCGCAGATTCGATCTGGCGTGGATGCGTGTGCGAAAGTATGAGTCGAGTTGCCCTAGGACGTGCCCTCCTGGCCTTTATATAGACTTAGGCAGGTCCCGGGCGTAGTCCTAGTCGGTTACAAGTTCTAGGGTTTTACCCCTTTGAATTTCCTATCTCCTCTAGTCTTGCTCTCCAAGGATCCGAAGACGTCATGGGCCTTGGCTACCCGAAAATCTTCATGGGCCAGCATATGTCTGCCGTGGGCCTTTTTTGGGCTAGACTAGGTATGCTGAAGTTACGTATCCGTAGGGTATAACCATGTCACCCAGCCTCCCAGGCCTTGGTATTTATAGAGTGAGGATACCATGCCCCGGCCAGCCCCATTCCCTGGCCTCTTGTTCAGATACACGCAGAGAAGGGGAAAAAACGAACCCCGCATCGTTAGGGCAGACGCACGGAGCAATCCGGCTGACCTACGTCATGGATGATGATAGCAGAAAAAAGCAACCGGAGTTCCTGTGCAAGCCACAGTGAACCATTAATTATATGCCATTAAGGGGAAATTCATTCAAAATTTATCATCTACTCTCTCCATTTCAAAATGTAAGATGTTTTAGCTTTATAAAACAAATGTATCTAGACCTTTTTTTAGTATGTAGGTTCATTCGGCTTTAGAGTGAATCTACACATTAAAATAAGTTTAGGTACATTCTGTTCACAAATCTAAAACATCTTACATTTTGAAACAGAGAGAGTAACCAGCAATGTCACTACTTCTGGTCTGATTTAGCTTACACATTAATGTAGGAAGGTCTACTTTACCACACTGTTAGTGTATCAACAGAAAGCAGATTCAGAACCGCTGTTATAGGGCATCTTTGCTAGGGTGCATCCATTTTTGAGCTCCTAGGGCATTCCACCTCAAAGACGTGAGTTGAATCAAACCACCACACATGAAACAGTTAAATCTACAAGCCTCGAAATAGAAAACTTACAACACAAGACTTGTATGAAGTGATGAGATTAAGCTAATCCTCAAAGAAAATTTCAAACAGTCGACTGCCTGTGACGAAATTAATGAAGTTCGTGTAAAACAAGTCCAAGCTTGAACAAAAATTGAGTAGTTAGAGTTAACGAAACTCAGAATCGATTGCTCGGAATGGAATCAAATAGCCGATCCAAATATTTTTCATGTAGACCTGGTGATGAAACAATGGACTTACAAGATTACCAAGAGGTAGGGAAGACACAACACTTAAAGTTACAACAAACACACAGAAAGCAGATCTTCGAGTTACAATAGAGGCACATGTACAGATTTACTCGTGTATGATCATCGAAATAAAAAAATTACAACACGAGAGTTGTGTGAAACGGTAAGGTGAAGCTATTCCTCGTAGGAATTTTCAAACGATCGACCGCATGCGATGAATTTGATGAAGTTTATCTAAAAAAACTTAAAAGATAAACAGAAAATTAAGGAGATACAATTAATGAAACTCGGTGCCGATTGTTGAAACGGAATCACATCATCGATATGCATACTTTGCATATAGAACTTATTCACGTTCGAGCCACACTTGTGCTAATAAGAACGGGTTAGGGAAGAGGGAGTTTAAGGAAGGTAAGAGAAGCGTCAAGCTACATCCGTGGAGGCACCCACATAAGCTTGTTTGCGCTTGACCCATGCCTCCATAGAAATGCCGATTCGAGCGTTCCTCTGTGGGCTACCTCCATAAAAACTACAGATTCGAGCGTTCCTCTAGGGTCTAGCCCAGAGGCACAACCCAACTTCATCTCGCTGGTCCTGACCGGACCTCATGCAGCCACCAAACACGCCCATATATACCGGAATTACCAATCCAGAATTTTAAGCAAACATGTTGATTAGTGTGCAAATACGTGAGTGTTTTCCTTTCAAGATGCAACAAGAACTGGTATAGTGTTTTTCTTGTACATAAATTATTTTAAAAGAAATAACAAATCACAATAGAGTCCCGTTTCTTTCCTCAAAAAGATGGTAAGAGAATAATTAGCCATAAACTGCGCTCGCAAAGGATTCCACACTGTGCATGATCTCCTTCTTACTACAACAGGGACAACAAACTAGTAAGACGGCGCAATGGCAGAGTCGAGCTCATCTTTGGGTGTTACTGCTTCGAGTGTAGTGTCTCATCCATCGCATCGGTTGCTCTCGCAGCAGCCCAACATGGCTGCGGTGGTGTGGATGCTGGAAGGCAAAATGTCGCCACCGGTGCCCCTTGTCAGCGTGCTTTGCTTCCTACGGGCTTTAGCGGGAGAAGAAGGCCTTTCCGACTAGGCCCCACTTTTTAGTGACACATTTGTGGGATGAAATTTTCCGAAAGCATGGGGCCTTAAGAAGAACATCCAAATATCCTAGATGAGGACCAATCCATCTAGAAGATTTTGTTAGCTTTAAGGGCAGATCTAGGGGAGTTCCATGGGTGCCATGACACCCCTCTAGAAATGCAACATAATTTACCATGTACATACCATAGTTGTCTAATAGTTTAAAGCCTACATTTGGACTACTTGTTGAAATTATGAAAATATTTGGACTAAACTATGCTATTTATAGTGTAAATTTGAACCATATATTACTGTTATGTTGTACATGCAATGTATATATGTAATCAATGGTACCCCAATACTCTGAACCTAAATCTACCATTGTAACCACTCGTATATACATAATCAGTGCCAAAGTGTTGTTGTCGCACCTTGATCGCCTTTAGAGGACTCCCATGGCAAGGTTATTGTCGAGCATGCGAGTTGTCGATCCTCTCGAGACAATCGGTGGCAATTGAGATGTCCTACACATTCTTGGGGATTGTTTGGTCTCAATTATTGTAAAAACACGCGAATAGGATCGGAATGAATGTGCAAAATGAATGGATGATTGGAAAACACATGAATTTTATAAACTTGGGTGTTTGGTTAGAGGAATAGAAAAAACACAGAAATCCTAATATAGATGGTCAAATAAAAGTCAAACCACGTAAAAGCGTATAATTAGTATGTTATTATGTCACTAAAGACCTTGGTCTTGCTCTTCACGCGTTAGAATTTTAAAAAGACGTCTAGTGGATTGTAAAATTTGTGCATTTTTTTCTTGAAATATATATCAAAGAAAATTTTCTGGTGTTTTTAAAGTTTTCCTATGTTTTTGCTTTGCTCCATTTCTTTGAACCAAAACACATGATGAAAAATTGCTTTTTCTTTTTCTTGGCGGAACGTGATGGAAAATTGCTATTCCTACGATGTTGCACCAGTTTTCCTTTGAAGCAAACAAACAGGCCGAGCACCCAAGGCCTAAATAAATACTCCTACATACATAACGGAGTGTGTCGTTTCTAAGATGTAACGAGGCCCGGCGCATATATCATAAACCTCATATGACTGCCCAGCCCACCAATAGGCCGTCACCCCTTTTGTTTAGCACACTGATCGATTCGATTAAGAAAATTTGTTTTAGACTTGCGCGTGGGTCGCTCGTCATTATGAACTCGAAGACGAAGCGCCCATGCCGATCGAAACTTTTGTTCCCCTGTGTTTCGCATTCCTCGGCGGCTCACGCCGGTGAACTCGTGGCCAGCGGTGTGTGGTGGATCCGCCGTCGGCGGTCGATTCGTGGTAGGAGCTTGTACAGTATCCACGCCTCGTTGCTTCGCTGACGGATAATCATCAAAATCGTCCCGAATTCTACGGATCTGCTTGCTAGGGTCTTCTCCCCTTCATCAAACAGCATGGGGTGTCACATCACATGCAATGCTTCGATTCGATTTTGCACGTACGTACATGTCATATGTATCCGCACCGAGAACGAAGGGACCGGAATTATTCCCCTTCCCTACTGTTTGTTTGTAAGTAGTAAGTACATACTGTATGTCTAGTTGCCAATCGACATGATTGCTTCGGGAGACTATCTTATCTTGCTCCAAAGTCAAAGCTGATCGATGCTCGACGGATATATATACAACGTAGACTAGTCTTTTTTTTGCGGGAACTTAGACTAGTCTACCACCACCCGCACGTATAGCGCAGCACTACCGATTCTACGGATACGCGTACAAGGTAGTACTCCGTGTCTCCGTGCGTGGGGCTCACATCGCGTTCGGAGGAAGGTGCGATGGCGCTGTGACAGCCATCGATCTCATCGCGACGGATTTTAATTTTGTTCCTTTTGTCTGCCGATGATACTGTAGACGCGCCATACGCATAATCGACATGTGGGTGACATCTCGATCGGGAAGCTCGTGCGTATTGATGGCGTACCCACCGTACGTATAATCGCCGCCCCGTGGCTGCTCGAGGATACGATGCATGGATCGAACAAGCAGGTAGACGGAGGGAAGTGCGGGGATCGGAGGAGGAGCACACATACACATGCGCACGCTGTGGCGCTGGACGCCGGCCGTTATGGGCATGACATGGGCAGCAAACACGGTCTTTTTGGTTGGGGATGCGTTTATGCGTGTGTTTTGTTTGGTTGGTTCCACTGTGCCGCTCATCTTCGTGTAACAGTAGCCGGCAGAAACAGGTTGATCGTCGATCGTGTGCCTTGTTATTAATTACTATTCCTCAGTCTTAACGTGGTTTTGTTTAGATCTAAATGTATCTATAAAATACGTCTATATATATATATTTGAATCTAAACAAAACCACATTACTTAATTCTGGAGGGAGGAGGTAGTATATGTTCAGGGGAAGATGCTAGTAGCACGACGCCTCAGTGAAATTGTTGTGTTCACCACCGGCGGAACGTGTTACAAAATCTTAGCGGCTGGCACCATGAATTCAAATTGTTATTCATGTAAAACCGTATGTAGGGCCTGTTTGGTTCGAGAGATACGAAAATGCAGGAACAGAATGTCATTATAGGTCATATCAGGAACACATGAGTTTGTAATTGGTTGCGTCGCAGGGAAAACACCGGATTTTTTCAAAAGGATTGTGTGTTTACCAAAGTTAAGTAAATAAAGGAAACATTTATATTATCGGGTCTAAAGGAAATGTTCGATAGAATTGCATTGTAAAGTACACAGTAGGAAAAACCATACTGACTTTAAATCTTACGAACCAAACAAACTCAATAGGAATTTTAGTAAATGAATGACATCCTCCAAAATTCCTTTCACTACAGGAAAGATTCCAGGCGCCGCCGGCCAGCCCGGCCGTCGGCACAGGCTGTGCCGATGGTAGCCGTCGACGTAGCTCCTGGACAGCACATCCCCTTGGCCGCCGGCACAGGCAGAGGTCCTCGGCATAGCAAGCGCAGCGGGCCCCACGATGTAAGCCGACGGCCGTTACGAAATGGCGCAGCCCTGCCGACCGTCAGGCTGTCAGCATAGCTTAAAATATTTTTTTTAATCTTTAAATTGTTTGACTTGTTAATCTTTCCCTTTGAACGTTTTTAACACTATTTATACTTAATAATTCATTAAATTGTAGTCTTAGTCAAACTTCTCGGTCAGTCACCCATCCTCACTACTCCACCCAGCACGCTTAACTTCCTTGTTCCTTTAGAATCTGTTTCCGCAAAGCAATTTATACATTGTTGTCAATACTATGATATCAATCCTATTAACTCTTATATCATCATGTCACATGGTTATATTTTTAAAAATTACAAAAAATTATTTAAGTAAACAACAATGAATAAGTAAAAATATTATTGAATTCAAATGAAAATTAAATGATTTTTTTGTATTTTTATTTAATATGGAATAATTAATATTTTTAAATCTGTAAATCAGAATTCCATAAATAATATGTATAAATTTATTAGAAAAATGAGAGAAATCCAAATATGATATCAATATCAACTTATCACAAACTATGTTGTGATTCTTACCATAATTTTATTTGCCCGTTTAAAACGGCACACATCTCGCTAAACTTGAAGTGCATCTCTGATGAAATAGCATATTTTGAACCTAAAAATGATTTTTGTAAAAAAATCATGAGCATCCGATCATGTATCTGTAATTCATATCTGACTCACTTCCTGCCGATTTGACGGGAATTTGTCTTTTTACCAGGGATAGACGAAAAGGTTTGAGATCCCCCTGTTAGGACATTGTCCATGTAAGGTGGTCTAGTATTTTTTAAAAACATGGTGGTAGCATTTTGAATTGGCCATTTGATGGTTGCTTTACAAAACCGCCCATTTTTTGCACTCGGAAAATGGAAAATGGCTTTTTGGTGCGACGAAAAGGAAAAATTTCTCCTAAAACATTGTTCGCCATCCCATGATGCACAAGTATGCACAATATGGACACATTATCACAAACTATGCATTCATTCTATCCATAATATTGGTTATTTGACCCGAAAGCCAAGAAACCTCGAACGAGATAGATCATTTTGTAAAGGTTTGTTTTGAGACATAATCAATATATCAAGTTTGATATTTTTTCTTCTAACTATGTCACATAATATGACATCACGCGAAAGTTTCGCATTGTTTGGATCATTTTTGAATTTCTTATGCCCGTTTTAAACTATCGTTAAACTTTGTTGAACGTCGGGCATTAAGATTCTTAGCTCGCTGCTGAGACTCGCTAAACTTGAAGTGAATCTGTGATGAAATAGCATATTTTGAACCTAAAACTGATTTTTATAGAAAAATCATGAGCATCCGATCATGTACTTGTAGTTTATATCTGACTCACTTCCTACCGATTCGGCAGAAATTTGTCTTTTTCACCAGGAATAGACAGAAAGGTTTGAGATCCCCTGTTAGGACATTGTCTATGTAAGGTGGTTTAGTATTTTTGAAAAATGTGGTGGTAGCATTTTAAATTATCCATTTGGTGGTTGCTTCACAAAACCGGCCGTTTTTTGTACTCGAAAAATGGAAAATGGCTTTTTGAAGCGACGAATAGGAAAACTGCCTCCTAAAACAATGTTCGTCATCCCATGGTGCACATGTATGCATAATATGGACACATTATTACAAACTGTTTCTTTATTCTAGCCATATCATTGGTCATTTGACCAGAAAGCTAAGGAACCTCGAACAAGATGGTTCATTTTGTGAAGGGTTTTTTGAGACATAATCAATATAACAAGTTTTATATTTTTCCTTCTAACTATGTCACGTAATATGACAGCGAAGGTTTCACATTATTTGGATCATTTTTGAATTTCTTATGCCCGTTTTAAACTATCATCAAACTTTGTCGAACAACGCGCATGAAGATTGTTAACTCGGTGCTAAGACTCGCTAAACTTGAAGTTGATCTCTGATGAAACGGCATATTGTGAACCTAAAAAATATTTTTGTAAAAAATCATGAGCATCTGATCATGTACCTGTAGTTTATATCTGACCCACTTCCTGCCGATTCGGCAGGAATTTGTCTTTTTCACCATGATAGATGGAAAGGTTTGAGATCCCCTGTTAGGACATTGTCCATGTAAGGTGGTCTAATATTTTTGAAAAATATGGTGGTAGCATTTTAAATTATCCATTTGGTGGTTGCTTCACAAAACCGTCCGTTTTTTTTGCACTCGGAAAATGAAAAATGGCTTTTTGGTGCGACAAAAAGGAAAACTTCCTCCTGAAACATTGTTCGCCATCCCATGATTCACATATATGCATAATATATACATATTATCATAATCTATGTCTTTATTCTAGCCATAACACTGGTCATTTGACCCGAAGGCAGAAAACCTCGAATGGGATAGATCATTTTATGAAGTTTTTTTTAGACATAATCAATATACCAAGTTTGATATTTCTCCTTCTAACTATGTCACATAATATGACACAATCCGAAGGTTTCGCATTGTTTGGATTATTTTTGAATTTCTTATGCCCGTTTTAAACTATATATAATGTTTTATGTTTCACTTACTTTTTATTCACAAATGTGTAACAAGTGTAGATAGATAGACCTTATTTTCTGCAAATTTTGATATATTATTTGTATTTTTATGAATTAGTTATGATTTTTTAAAAATTGATGAGGTAAAAGGAAAAGTAGTTAGAAAAAAATCTGGAGGCCTACGCCGACAGCTAGCCATCGGTACAGACCAAACGGCCTGGCTGTCAGCACAGTCTAGCTACTAACGCCGTTTCCGTCGTTGTGTCTAAAATGAGCGTACGCCAAGGACGGGACGTACGCCAAGGGCCACCGTCGGTACAGTCCTCTCTGCTACGTCGACGGCCGCGCTATGCCAAGGGCTACCCTCGGCACCTTCGTCTACGCCGACGGCCGGCCAGGGGAGGCCACTATGCCGATGGCCCCGACATTTGGCTGTCGGTGTAGCCAGCCGGCCATCAACGCCTCAGTTCTTTCATACAGTGTTTTAAGTTTTAACCGAACAAGTACGTAACGATTTTGTGATACTCTTTTTCATATGTCCACACCTACAACTCCATACTCCTTACCGTTGTGAACTCCTGTCACTTGCTCTTTGTAAACGACATGGGGAAACGGTCTTAATAAAATTTGAAAAATAACTATGTTTGGGCCGGCTCAAAATATTTCTACACTTGTAATTTTCTTTTGGTTCTGTAAAATTCTCTTCCCATCCCAAAGGCTAACTATATGTGATGGAGAGGTTGCAGCTGGAAACTGGCCCTCGGAGGGGATGTAGCGCGTATACTGGAACGACCAGAGAGGCCAGAAGCCCAGAAGCAATGGGAATGCCATGTGATGTATGTTCTAGGTGTTTTAAGACCATCAAAACATAGTTGAGATGGTCTTTAGTTTATCTTGGGAGCATCCATCCAGCTTGGCCTCTTCCCTACGACTGTCTTATAATCTCTATAAGAACTGAAGAAAGATTTCCAGCCTCCACGTAGGGCTATATAGAAGATTCAGTGAAAAAGCTAAGGTAACCACATTGATTTAAACTTTTCTCCATATATCTAGAATCAAAACAATTTCCTTGTTGTAAGTGACTCTCTTTCGTCATTTCAGTTCCAGTTTCCATGACACACGTCTGTTGTTCCCAATTTTCTTTCTTTCTGCTACAATCATCTATTGTCTACTAAAAGCAATAAAAGGGTGTGTTTTGAGGCACCACGTTAATCCACATCACCTAAATTATTTTTGATAGTCAGATCTAGAATCTAAGGCTAAGATTTAACTAAATATTTATAGTTACGTAATTTCGTAACAGTATATTTGGTTGAAATGGTGCAATCCGGCTGTCACGTTATTATTGTGGGCCTTTATATCTTAATGGTCCATATTGTGTAATCTAGCCATGTGCGTTATCAAGATGGAAAAAACTGTAGCCCATGCAGTTTCATAAAAAAACAGGCCGTGTCAATTATTAGAAAAAAACTCCAACTTAAACGCTAAACTTTGGTGTCCTTATCAAATACAAATTGGTAACCCACTAGAAGTCGATCTCCAAAAACAAAAAAAGACATGCACGTGTCAAATCAACAAGTCGTGTACCATCTACTATTTTCTAGAACGGCAGATGGAGTCGACTGATCTAAACAAAATAGCCTGGTCGGAATGTCATGCATAGGCTAAACTCATCTACGAGGTCAACTAATAAATACAATGGAAATTACTCTAATTGAGTTTACATCCTTATTTTATTTTTAAATTAGCCATATCATGTATCCATTCTAACCAGCTCTAGGTGCTTAACACAACGTTGAACTTCGTACACTATTTGATGAATCTCATCAAGTAACATTAGGTAATTAGTCCTTTCAAGATTTTTTCTGAGAAAAAGGGTAATCATTAGAAAACATAATAGGAAAAATAAAATATGGTGATATAAAAAATACTTTGGAATACAAAATTAAAATAATTTCACAATAACTGTAAATTAATTCTGAACAACTAAATCGGGCGCTTAGATTCAGACAAAACATTAAACCTTGGTCTAAGAGGTGTAATAGGAGGAGAGTAATCTAATTTCCAATCTATGAAATTTAACAATGTAACATGCAAAGATGTATCAACATGCGAACGGATTCATTGGCAGGGACAAAATAGACACATTTAGAACTTAAGAAATTAGTGCAAGAGGAGGAGCATTTACCGGTAGAGTTTATGACTATCGAAGCGAGAAACGTGATTATTCTAACAATAAAGTGTTATAAGAATCCACCAGCTATGTCAATGCATTACATGTGGAAGGACACATTCATATGTCTGACATGATATGGCAATACATAGGCATAAAGCATGTTGGCTCCATGGAGTAATCCCCATGGTTGTGCCAGTCCCATGAGAGAGATGAACTTATTGGCATGACTCGAACAATGCATCTTCCTAATAAAGACGAAATATAAACTACATATAGGAGGTTATTCCATTACTTCTTCCCCACACCTTGGCGTATTATCAAGGTGATGCATGCCGCAAAGAAAAGGTGGGCCGTTGAACCAATGTATGCCTTACGTTTATGAGTTAAGCAGTTAAAACGTTCCACAGGAAAGTAAGCAAGTTAAAATATTTACAATTTCAATCTTAGTAAAGCAAACATTGGTATTAACTATTTAAATAGATAAAGAGTCCTATCCTAATAGAAATATGAATAACAGATTTGCCGATTGTAAGAGAAAATATCAATAAATTACAAGTCAAACCATAACATGAAGTTCCCACATCTATCTATTTATGTGGACTACAAAACCATATTATTCCCCTAAATTGATTCGATGGTATTTTCAAAACGGTAAAGATGATTCCCTCGCATATGCGAGGGCCACACTGCTAGTTAGTAGAAATTCAAATGTAGGCGCATGGTTTGCTCTGAAATTTGTAAAAAAGTTTTTTGGAAATCCGTGTCAGGTTTTTTCTTACATGTAAATGTATCCCTATCATCATATCTTCACATTGCATCTTCAAAATGTTCCTTTGATTGGAATATAAGGGTTTCATTCATAGACTTAATTAGCAGACAAGCAAACAAAAAGTACAACAACCACCTAGAAACATCTACCGACACAAACTATACATGCGCCACGACCTATAGAGAAAAGCACTACCGAGGTTTCCCATATAAGAATCATTTTATACAAAATTTTCACTCCGTAGATGCATGTTAATTTTTATAAACAATTCCTATTTAGAAACTAGACTCTTTATCGTGTTGTATTTTCCTATTGAATATCTACAACAAAGTTACTTCTATATTAAGGCCTTCTTTTTAACTCATCAGATTTCGTAAATAAAATTGTAGGGGTCCAACCAGAGAGAAAAATTCCTCAAAAAACTTAAACTTCGGTTCTAGAAAGACCTTAAACTTGCCATAGATCATTTCCTAAAAGCACATTCAACTTCCCATAGGTCATTTCCTAAAAGCACCTTCAACTTCCCATAGGTCATTTCCTAAAAGCACCTTCAACTTCCCATAGGTTGCTTCCTAAAAGCACTAACAACTTGGTATATATTCTTCATGGTGGTATGAGATTCTTCGGGGGCTTGGGATAAAGGTTCCAATTCTTTCAACTTTGGACAAACTCCTCATCTCTAATATCATGTTCCTATTTTTATTTGGAAAAATATTTTGTATGATAGTCAGACTAAGCCCTTGTGAGACCATAGCGCATGGCTTAATAGGATTGATAGGAAACCCATACCAACAAGTTGCAACTTCTTTTTCGGAAGCTCATTCAAAAAGAAACTCTAAGGTTAAGCATGCTTAGCCTAGAGCAATTCTAGGATGGGTGACCGACCGGAAAGTGGGTGCCGAGTGCGCATGAGTGAGGACAAAGTGCGCAGAAAAGACTAGTATTGGTCTATGGGGTTAGTCTAGAGATCCTATTGAGCTGTCAGAAGTAACAACAGTCGGTCCGGAGTGACCGGGGGTGTTACAAGTGGTATCAGAGCCGACCCTCGCGGTTACATGGGCGTGTGCGGGTCATTGGAGGACATGTGTAGCATGGCGCGTGTGGCCCGGTGTGGACACAGCATGGCAATGTGCCGGCACTGGATGCACAGACGTGTGCCAAGAGGGGATGTTCCTGGCTTGTGGTTGATCGACGAGGACGTCGATATTCTAAGGGTGGGTATATGTGAGACCCTAGCGCATGGCTCAATAGGATTGATAGGAAACACATACCAACAAGTTGCAACTTCTTTTCCGGAAGCTCATTCAAAAATAACTCTAAGGATAAGCGTGCTTGACCTAGAGCAATTTTAGGATGGGTGACCGACCAAGAAGTGGGTAGCGGGTGCGCATGAGTGAGGAAAAAGTGCGCAGAAAAGTCTACTGTTGGTCTGTGAGGTTAGTCTAGAGATTCTATTGAGCTGCCAGAAGTGACAGCCGTCGGTCCGGAGTGAACGGGGGTGTTACAACCCTGAAGGTATGAACTAGAACCTCGGGGTCCAACCTCCGGAGAGATGCATAAAATAGAGAATAAGATAAAATTGTGGTTTATCATTGTTTATTCTTGGGGTTTTATTGACCTCCTAAGTATAGGAAGATATATAAGGCTTTGTGATCCAACCTCAAGTTCATTTCCAAAACTCCCTTAATAGTGTGGCTTTTCTATGCTCAAAGCATAATATTAATTAATAAAAATTACAGAAGTCATCTTCCTTCTCTCTTTTTGAATGGAAGTTCTCTAGGCACATGCTAGGAGGAAAGTTTGCACTAGGATAATACTTCTCCAACAAGGCAACAAGTAACAGGAAAATTCACCAACAGATGTATAAGTTCTCCCTCGATGGATTATTTCACAATCGAACGGAATGATCTGAGAATATTCAACAAATTCAACATAACTAAACATCGAGGAAACCGCTCCCTCCGGTTCAATTTACAACTGTTGCCTGTCAAAACTCACCGGCGGGCAGCGACGAGCAACACGAAGAGACGGGAGGCTCCCAGAACTGCTGGTGGGCCCTGGTCCCTCGGGCAACGGCCCGCAAAGCTTCCGGCACGCACGCGTCCTGGCTTGGTTCGAGGGCGTGCCACCTGACCTATACCTGATCAGGAAGGTGATGGATTGCTTCGATTGGTTTCCTGCATGGCAAACAAGTATACGTAAAATTCGAGCCGTAACCGGCTCCCAGGTTTCCCTGTGAATCGGCTTCCAGAGCCGATTACCCCATGGTTCTGCATTAGATCTATGATAACATGGGGTTTTGCTTGATTCACTACAAGTTAAGTCGATCTACGATAGTTCAGTGTTTTCACCACGTAACCGGAACATCCTACACGTAATTGAGCCTGGTATATACGAAAGATGAAGAATATCAACCCTAAAGGAGGCCTAATAACCAACGCAGAGTCAATTACCGGAACAATCTTCTCTAGAACGAATAAGCCACGTCCTTACGTACTACTGGATCGTTCAACCCGTTTGCAAGGCCTAATCACGTAGATATTAAACTAAACCTTGATGAACAAGGCACAACTATAACAGATCGAATCGGCTAAGCAGAGATCAAGCAAGATGCCACCTTCACACCCGGAAAAAGGTGCAAAGGCGGCGAGATAGCTAGAGGTAGCATAACTAAGCAATCATAGTAAAAAGTACCGATGCTAGCCCTAACAAATCTATGATAAAAGTATTACTCGCCATTAACAAGGCTTCAGTACGAGTAACACCGGATAACGCATAAGTAGATACTGCCTAGATCGCAAGATGCGATCTAGGCAGCATGGCACTTACCCGAGAGAAAAACCCTAGAAACAAGGGGTGGCGATGCGCCGAGATTGTGTTTGTTGTGAACGTGATTGTCCTCCTTTTCGCGATAACCTTAGGTACATATTTATAGTCCGGAGACTCTCTACTTTGGAATAACTCTATCTTTACCTAAACTGAAACGAAACCTACTATGATACAAGATACATGGGCAATTTAGCCCAAATCTACGCACAAGGCCGATTAACAACACGTTGAATATACGTATCTTCTAAGCCCATCTTGATTACGGCCCAACTCCTCCTTTGGCCAAAATATGGCGATAACACATGCCCCCCTGGTTTTGGCAATAATAATTCCAAAACCACTCCGTTGACGTTTTTTCCTCGCCACCTCCCCCTTTTTTTTTTGTATCGGGTTGCGCGTTGTCAGAACGCGTGGCAGAACAGGATCGTCACGCCACCCCTTCATCATGATGCCCTGTCTTCTCAACTCCTTCACACTGCATGATTTGACGATTTTGGCAGTGCAATCTGGGAAACCGCTATGGCATTGAACCGTCTCTCCAATATTCCCCTTATTTAAATCCGTCTGAGCAGTTCGCAGTCCCCATCTCTCTCCAGCAGCCAGAAACCCCCTTCCTTCGCCGAAAAAACCCTCTTCCTCCGCCATGGCCTCCTCTGCCTCCTCTGGCCTGTCCTCACATGCCTCCAACTCGATGAGCGATCGAGAGCCGACACCAGAGCACCCGCCGATGGCGGCGTACAACACTCTCGCCCCACAATGGTGGGACGAGAGGGGTTGGGACTTCGCTGTTTGGTCGGAGGACGACATGTCCTTGACTGACGGCGAAGAAGACCTGCAGTTCCTTGCTGATGGGGAACTGGAGGCATACAGCAGCGACGACGCCTGGTCGTGGGACGGCGTCGAGTCCTCCGACGAGAAGGAGGAATCGGAGGAGGACACCTCCTCCGACGAGTATCCGCCGACGAAGCGCTTCCGCGCCGGGTCCGAAGACGACGACGACGAGGACGAGGACGAGGAAGCCCCTACTGGCTTCCTCAGCAGCAGCAGCGAAGACGACGCCGGCAGCAGCGCTGATGACAGCGAACAGGACGGCGGCGGCAGCAGCGACGACGACCTCGGCCTAGATTAGGAATTAGTAGTAGTAGTAGTAATATGCTTCCTTTTGTAATCCATCAACCGCTTGTAAGCAATCTGCTTTTGAATGAATGAATGAAAAAATTCGTTTCTCGAAGATTGCCTTTCCGCCCCAATTTGCCGATAACAAACATAAGTCGATGTCCCAGGAGCCGATAGCAACGTATCGGCTTTCACCTTGTCACGTTCTCACAGTCAACCAAACTATCGCCCAAAGAGCCGATGCACATCGGCTTTCCCAAAATCGTTGACAAGGTCAAACTCTGTCGCATACTTAAGCAAACCTAAACGGCCACCTCTTAGCTTTAAACGGTAACCTGCGACTTCCTTCAAAAAGGGCGACCTAGATCCCCAACTGCCCACCAACCAGATCGAGCTCACAGTAACAAGAATCCTCAATCCTCAATCTGCATAGATCCATCTCCGCAGGCAAACCAGATGGCAGAATCGTCCAGCACCAATCCAGAGGTCTCCGGTTTGAAGGTACGCCTACCCCTCGCAGTCTGAACGCAATGTTAGAACTTAATGGCGAACACCTGAATTAATGCCTTTATCCCACCATTAATTTTGCTAGGTTTCATACATTCTACTGCCGCATCCCTCTCTCCCAAATTCTCTCTGTCTTGGCCCTCGTTCAGATTCTAGTCCTGCCCATCTGATTTCTTGCGAAGCAAATAGGATCTCCTCTGTAAGCCAAGACCTAGATCTGAACTCCTGGGCCGACTGCTTGCGAGCCTGGCCTAATCCCCCTGAACATTGGGTTTCTTGGTTCAGTAGGGTAGCTAGAGCTTACCAATCTCAATGGGAAACGTTGGGCATAGCCGATGCCTTACATCTATCGTTGTCTCCTCTTGAAAAACACGAGAATCTTCTCAAAACCATCGGCTATTTCTGGTCTGACGCTCTGAACTGCTTTATATTTGGCCATGGCCCTATGTCACCAACATTGCTAGACGTGGTGATGATCACTGGTCTGGATGTTACATCACCCAGTCCCTCTGCTTTCAAACTGACCAAAGTCCCCTACAAACTGTCTTCCAAAACAGACTGTACAAGTTGGGGTGCTTATCTCCAACGCCATATGAAGACAAAGGGCCCTGTTTCTGAGAAAGAACACACAGCCTTTCTCAACTTCTGGTTAGAGCATTTCATCTTCTGTGGCCCTTCCCTTGCTCCAACCAAAAACTATCTTTCCTTAGCTCATGAACTGGCCAAAGGTACTCAACTTGGTATCGGCAAACTGTTCCTTGGAGAGGTCTATCGATATCTCCAACTGATGTCTGTTAAGCTGTCCTCAGGCATAGCAATCAAAACAGGTGGTCCTTGGTGGTTCATTCAGTTATGGGCTCAGCTGTATTTTCAGAACCACATCCCAAACTTCCCCCTCCTAGCGAGTTGCACCTTTCCTGATGTAAGAGGGAAACAGATCCGATGCACTAGTTATGGACAAGCCTTGTACAGTATGCCAGGCAGCAAGTTATCCCCTCAGGAAGCATCCAAGTGGTTCAGCACTTTCTTCCAGGGCCTGGATAACCCTACCTTCTTCCCCTATATGGAGGAATCGGAACACTTTGAAAATCCACTCTCCTTTAGGCTGGACAATTTTGCCGATGACACTAGCACTCGGCAGCTCTTTTCCACCGTGATTCGTCCCTGTTTCCTTCCAGTTGGCATGAGTACGTCCAACAGAATAATCAAACCTGGGTATGAATTCTACCAGCCAGTCTTAACAGCCCGCCAATTTGGCCTTGGACAAGTAGCTCCCCACTTCTTTCTCCATCATCTTACGGAGTGCAGAGCCGACCTGCCTGATTCTCTCACCAGTCAGAGGTGTTACTCCTTCTTTGATGCTCTGACCATCCCTATTCCAAACGACCTCACCTTCGCTTCGTCAACTGACGGCTTCGAAGACTGGTGGACGATGTGGAAAACCCACGTTTTCAGGAAAGCCCTGGGACCGCTGTTGAAACAACTCGATGCTGATCACGACATCCCTGTGGAACAGGTACTACTACTTGCAAATTTTCTTGATGCAGCTTGCAATTGGTCCTTTTACTAATCCATTTCTTCCTTTGCAGCAACAAGATGGTCCTGAGCCTACACACAATGATGGCTCCCCCTTTGAGTTCTTTCCACCAGCTCCTGTGGTTCTTTTCTGCAAAAACTCTCCACCTCTAAAAAAGGTCATAATGCAGAAACAGCCGATAACACCCCAATCGGCTTCTAAAAGGCAAGGAACTTTAGCGCCAGCTGCCCCCCGGGTTCCAACTAGGACAAGAACAACTACGAGGAATGTAGCTGCCAGGAAAACCTTGAGGCGCCGGAGCCCTTCTCCAGAAAGCTCGCATGTAGGCTGACCCATCTTTTCAGTTAATCCTCCTTACTCTTCATTATGGCAGACGCACTCGTATCTAACATTCTTCCTTTCTTTTGCAGGCCTCCATTGAAAATTCTTCCCACGAGGACGAACAACCCGATGAGGGAGAATCGAGCCCAACGGATTCTGAGAGGACCATCACCCCGAGCCAGCCAGATGTACCACCATCGGCTTCTAGGAAAAGGTCTGTTCCTGAGCCTGCTGCCCCCCGAGCACCAGTCGAGGCTGGGCCAGTATCGGGTCCCAAGAGAGCTCGTCAAGGACCACCAGTCTCTTCATCGAGCCAAAAGGTTCTGAAAAAATCCTCATCTTTATGCTCCTGCCCCCTACTCCTTGTTCCCTGTCGATTCATCATTTTTTTTACATTGATAAATTACCTTTTACACAGGCAACTGATGCTTCTAGTGGAAAGGCCGGGGCCGTGATAACGCCGGATCTGGGGATCCCCGAAGGTGTAAATGAAACGGCCACCATTCTGGCCGAGCCTCCAACAACCACACACAAACCGATGGTCTCTACATCGGCTATCCCCTCGATAGGAGAGGTACGTTTAAGTTTTTTTTTTTTTGTGTCCGGCTTTGTATGTTTAGACGCATACTGACGCTTTTCTGGCTGCCAGAGTTGCGATCTTTCAGGTTTGCTGTCGTTCGACCCTGAATCCATCGAACCAACTCCCTCTGTTGCCCATGCTGAACCACAAACCAGGATTGCTCCACCTCAATTCCAGCGTCTTAAAACCTTGCTGTCCTCCCCGCTTGAGGAGTTGATCGAGGGTTCTGAAGAAGTGAAGAGCGTTCTTGCCGAAATTCAGGATCATCTTCCAGGCACCTTGCAAGTGAAGCTTTGGTCGGTTGCAAATCTGTCCCTTTTCGGGCCACGGGTGAAACTAGCCCGTGAAAGGATCCACCTGCGCCATGCCCAACTCCCGCTGAAAGCCGATATTGCAGAAAGATGTCAGCAGCTTAATGAGAAAAAGGCGTCTCTGGATGCTAGAACTGACACCTCCGTCAGCACCGCCGAGCTCGTATCCTTGAAAAAGGAGCTGGAAGATCTTGAGGAGAAGGTCCGGGTGACTAAACAGCTCATCCGTGACAAGGAAGAATCCATAGCCCGTTCCCTAAACGAGGCGGAAGGCCTCAAAGCTCAACTGAAGACCGATCTGGCAGGCATACGCGCCCTGAGCAAGCAGCTAGTGACGGGCAAGGATGAAGATGACGAAGCCGAGATCGCTGAGGTGGATCGCATCCGTGCTGACGCCTTCCACGCCTTCGAGGCATTCTTCCATAGCTCGTACGTGTAAACTGGCACCTGCTTGTAATGTGTGTGTGGACCTCTAAAGTCGATGACCGTGCATCGGCTATATATTTTTGCTCTCATTCGGCCGATTTTTGATATCGGCCCCCACATTTTTGCTGTCCAATATCTCACGTACTCTGTACCTGGCCGATTTCATGTATCGGCCTACATGTTTTACTGTCCCTCATCCCACATGCTTGGGAAATATCTCTTGAGATGTTGACCGTTGACCGCCACTGGGAATTTTACGCCGTCCAGCTCTTCCAGCATATACGCGTTCCCCCTTAAAACTTGATCGACCCTGTATGGCCCGTGCCAATTTGGGGACCATTTACCATATGCTGCATCCTTAGTCCCTAACGGCAACACCGCTTCCCATACCAGGTCGCCAACGTGGAACTCCTTAGGTCTCACCTTCTTGTTGTATGCACGAGCTACTTTGGCCTTGTTCTCTTTGATTTTTTCAAGCGACCACAGTCTAAGCTCAGTCGCATCTTCAACACTGTCACTTATCAAAGTCGCATATTCTTCAGCCGTCAGATCGTTCTGAAAGGTGATGCGTCTCGATCCAGCCGTAATTTCCCAAGGCAACACGGCTTCTTGTCCATAGACCAGATGGTATGGCGAGGTTTTTATCGCTCCATGACATGACATGCGATAAGCCCATAAAGCTTCTGATAAAACCTCATGCCAACGTCTAGGGTGCTCATCGATTTTCCTCTTGATCAGCTTGATAAGGCTCTGATTGGATGCTTCAGCTTGTCCATTTGCTTGAGCATAGTACGGAGATGACCGAATCAGCTTAATCCCTGTGTCCTCACAGAACTCCCTGAACTCGTGAGAAGTGAAAACCGAACCTCCATCGGTTGTGATAGTCTGAGGAATTCCAAACCTATGAATGACGTGCTCTTTTACAAAATTGACAACATCTTTTGAACTTACTGACTTCATAGGGACGGCTTCTACCCATTTGGTGAAATAATCCATGATGGCCAAGATCCACATGTGGCCTTTGCTTGACGGAGGATTGATCTTGCCGATCATATCCATGCCCCAACCTCGGAATGTCCAAGGCTTGATGATGGGATTCATTGCAGACGCGGGTACCATCTGGATTTTTCCAAATTTCTGACATGCTTGACACCCTTTGTAGTACTTAAAACAGTCCTCGAGCATGGTAGGCCAATAAAACCCTGATCGTCTGATCAACCACTTCATCTTATGAGCCGATTGGTGAGTTCCACAGGCGCCTTCATGTACCTCGTGTAGGAGCCGATTGGCCTCGGCTGTTCCCAGACATTTGAGTAATAACCCCTCAAGAGTCCTGTAAAACATGTCGTCCCCGAGGAGCACATACTTCATGGCCTTGTATCTTATCCGTTTAGGTGCCCCCCGAGCCGAATCCTTCAAGTAATTGAAGATATCGGCTCTCCAGTCGTCTGCGTCCAGGAATTGCACCTGAATATCAGCCCCCTCTGCTACGTCCTTGTAGCCTGAAGCCATCTATGCAAGGTCGTTCGCTTCGGTATTCTGCGACCGCGGGATCCAGGTGAAGTTTATGTATCGGAACTGTCCCATCAGCTCACGGCATTGCATCCATAATGGGAAGAGCGATTCACTCTCACACCTATATTCCTCTGTGAGCTGAGAAATTACCAGTTTGGAGTCTCCAAAAATTTCCACTGCTTCCGCTCCAGCGTCGATGAGCAACTCCATCCCCTTGCGTATCGCCTCATACTCGGCTACATTGTTGGTGCGAGAGGTAGACAATCTAATGGAGAAGGAAAATGTTGCCCCCCGGGGCGACACGAGTAAAATGCCGATGCCGCAGCCATCGTCACAAACTGATCCGTCGAAAAACATAGCCCACGCTCTTATGGACAGTGCTGCTATGTTGGTGTTGATCCTTTCAGCAATAAGATCGGCCAAGGCCTGTCCCTTAACTGCTTTCGCGGGTTGGTACCGGATGTCAAACTCTGATAATGCAAACATCCATTTGCCCAGTCGGCCTTTTAACATAGGAGCCGACAGCATGTGCTTTACAACGTCTGATTTGCATATGATGACGATCTCTGCTGATAGCAAAATGTGGCGCAGCTTGGTGCAGGTGAAAAACAGGCAGAGGCATAATTTCTCAATATCAGGATACCTTGTCTCCGCGTCCAGCATCCTCCTGCTTATGTAAAACACGACTCGCTCCACCCCATCATAAACTTGCACTACCACCGAGGCGATGGAGGTGTCAGCTACTGACAGGTAAATGTAGAACGGTTTGTCCGGCTGGGGTGGAACCAACACTGGCGGCGTCGTCAGATATTCCTTGATCTCGTCAAAGGCTTGCTGCTGTTCCGCGCCCCAGCGGAATTCCGCGTCCGATTTTATCTTTACTAGTCCCATGAACGGCTCTATCCTTCCTGACAGATTCGAGATGAATCTTCTGACGAAGTTGATCTTGCCGATGAGAGACTGCAGTTCTTTCTTTGTGGTGGGTGGCTTCATAGTTCGTACTGCCTCCTGACTTTTCAGGCCGATCTCAATCCCGCGTTCATGGACCAAGAAACCCAAGAACTGACCGGCCGTTACCCCGAAGGCGCACTTCTTTGGGTTCATCCGTAGTCCGAATTTTCTCGTTCGGTCCAGGACGCGTTGCAGGTCGCCCAAGTGTCCTTCTACTGAGGCAGACTTGACCACTACGTCATCGATATAAATTTCCACCAGCTTGCCGATCAGATCATGGAAAATGTAGTTCATGGCTCTTTGGTATGTGGCACCAGCATTTTTCAGCCCAAACGTCATGACAACGTATTCAAACAACCCCACCGAGCCTGGTACTCTGAACGCAGTCTTGTGTATGTCTTCGGGAGCCATAAAAATTTGGTTGTAACCGGCATTCCCATCCATAAAGCTCAAGATCTTATGGCCAGCCGCTGCGTTGATTAACGTTTCTGCCACCGGCATTGGATACTCATCTTTTGGGGTAGCTCTGTTGAGGTCCCGAAAATCTATGGCGACACGCCACCGGCCATCCTTTTTCTCCACAGGTACGATATTAGAAATCCATTCAGCATACCTGCAAGGTCTGATTAAATCGGCTGCCAACATTTTCTCGACCTCCTTCTTGACCTGTTCTAGAATTTCGGCCTTCATCTGCCGTGCCCGCTGCTGGAACGGCCGAAATCCTTTTTTAAGCGGGAGTCTATGCTCAATGATGCTCCTGTCTAAACCGGGCATCTCTGTGTAGTCCCAGGCGAAGCAGTCTGGATATTGTTTCAACAGGGCTATCATCGGATCCCGCAGACTTGGGTCCAACCTTTTGCTGATAAAAGTTGGTCGTGGCTTATCCCCAGGACCAATGTCGATTTCTTCTAGTTCATCAGCAGATGTAAATCCATACCCTAGCTTTCCGTCACCTGCCAGATCTATGCTAAGCACAGGGCAAACACTAGGTGAAGTTAACAAAAATAATTTGGGCCGATTGCCTGAATCGGCCCTCTTTTTTATTGCATTAGTCAAGGATGGTTTACACCTTACGGTTTTAACATGGCTTGGAATCTCCCTGCTACAACTGCACGATCTGCTTGTCGTAAGATTGCTGCTTTTTTTTTGGCCGATCGCAGGGATCGGCCGTACCACGCGCCGTCGTGGGCTCTGCTACTCTGTCAGGCCGGTGGATAAGACCAGCCTCACCCCGTTTTTTGTAGCCTCGATGCGTTCACAGCCGTCTAGGTTGATCCCCGAGATCGGCTCTTGGTCTTCTGCTTCCCAGACGTTCATGCCAGCAATGGAGACCTCAATAGACTCATCTGCGTGGATGACCTCCACTTCATCTCCATCCCACTGGATGAGGCACTGGTGCATCGTGGACGGAATGCAGCAATTAGCGTGAATCCAATCCCTTCCTATCAAGACAGTGTAAGTGCTTTTGCTGTCCACGACGAAGAATGACGTGGGGATGGTTTTTCTGCCCACGGTCAGATCCACGTTCAGTACGCCTTGCGTTTCCGAAGTCTGACCGTTGAAGTCGCTTAACGTGACGTTGGTTTTGATCAAATCTGTGGTGGAGCGTCCCAAACGCCGTAGCATGGAGTATGGCATGATATTGACTGCCGCTCCGGTGTCCACCAACATCTTGGTTACAGGTTGTCCATTGATGTAACCACGTAGGTATAGGGCTTTCAGATGCTTGTAACCCTTCTCCCGCGGCTTCTCAAAAATGACCGGCCGTGGGCCGCAGTCGAACTGTGCCACGGGTAGCTCTTTGGTTCTTGGTGCGCAGAATTCTGATGGGAGTATGAACACCATGTTTGTGCCAGCCGATGTCTTCGCATCGGCTTTCACCGGTTTGGGGCGCCACTCCTTCCTGCTCGGGTGTTCTTCCGCTTCCAAAGTCTGCCTCACTTTAACGGCCAGATCAGGCCGTGCTTTCTTCAAAGCGTGGAGATACTGTGCTTTGGCTTCCTCCAAATTACGTAGCCGCTGCACTCTACGCTTTTGGGTGTGCCTGAGTCCGTCGGGACACCACCTTGGACGGTGATACCTGTCTTCTCTGTCACCCACTGGCTCCTTGAGACCTTGTGCTCGGTATGCTCCCCAGCGTCTGCTCTGTGGTGGGAGAGGCCCTAGGCGTTTGAACACTGACACTGGCCCCGTGTCTTCTGGCTGTTGTGCGCATTCCGGGCAGTTGTCGATCGTAGGCAATCGGCTCATTCCCGCGTCCCAGCAGTATTTGAAGAACGGGCAATCCCAATGCTTGCCTGCGCCTTCCTTTTCTTTTGATGGTTCCCTGGCAAGGTGCTCATATCCTTCGTCGTTTCTGTCGCGCGGGCGGCGCTGGTCATACTGGCGCTCATACTTGTTAAGGAGATGCGTGGAATGTGGTTTTTGATAACGCACTCTTCTCACTTGTTCCTCTGTTAAGTACCGCCTGTCATTGTGGCTGGGCCGTTCGCGTGGACCGGCCCTCTCTCTTTCTTTGCCCCGAGAGCGACCACCCTCCACCTCGTAGTCATGGTAGTATCCAGATCCTGCCATATTAACGCCGAACGAGAAATCTAGCTGACGCCTCGCAGAGCGACTGAGCTCTACCATGTTGACGCCGGGAAACGGGTTTGTGTCTACTTTCATGGCGACCTGCCCAAGGATCAGACGGCCTTGCTCTATCGCCATTTGGATTTGGCGACGCAGCTCTTTGCAATCATTGGTGGTGTGGGTGAACGAATGATGCCACTTGCAGTATGGTCTCCCGTGCATTTCCTGAGTCGTAGGGATTTTGTGGCCTTCGGGCAACCTCAGCTGCTTTTCCTTCAGCAGTAAATCGAATATCTGCTCGGCTTTGCTCACATCGAAGTCAAACCCTTTTGCAGGCCCTTGCTGTTTTACCCATTTGCAGGACACAGGATCTGCCCCTCGAGCCCATTCGGCTACAGCCACTTCCTGGTCTGGTGTAGGATCATCTTCTTCTGCATCAACCAGTCCTATCGGACGTTTGAATTTGTCTTGGTATAACTCAGGGTGGCGCTGTTCATACATCGTCAGTTTCTGGGCCATGTGCGCCAATGAGTTGTACTCCACTTGGAAAGCCAGATCCTTGATGGGTGCTAAGAGACCCAATACTGCCAGCTCGACTGCTTCCCTCTCAGTTAAACGAGCTGAGTAACATCGGTTCTTGATGGTCCTGAAGCGCTGGATGTATTCGGCTACAGTTTCTCCCCGCTTCTGCCGCACTTGTGCCAGGTCTGCAATGCCAGCCTCTGAATGGTACTGGATGTGGAACTGCTCTTCTAGTTGCTTCCAGGTGCGAATTGAATCAGGCGGCAGCGAGGTGTACCACCCAAAGGCTGGTCCTGTCAGAGATTGCGCAAAAAATCTTACGCGCATCTGATCCGATGCCGAAATCATGCCTAGCTGTGCCAGGTATCGGCTTATGTGCTCGATCGAGCTTGACCCTTCTGACCCGCTGAACCTTGAGAACTCAGGGAGCTTATATTTGGGTGGCAGCGGAATCAGGTCAAACTCGTTGGGATACGGCTTTGAATAGCCGATTGTCCTTCTCTTCGGCACGAAGCCGAACCGGTCTCTCAGGATGGTACCGATTTGCTCCACTGTTTGAGCTGTAGGGGCTAGATTCTCATGACTTGTTCCAGTGGCATACTTGGCTAGCCACGCTTGTTTATCGGCGTCCATCCCAGAGATTCCTGCTCCGGAAACACCTGCTCCCGAAGCCCCTGTCCCAGCAATCCCTGCCATCGCAATCTGGTTTGTGCGTGTCAAACTGTTGGAGTCTGGCACGTAGGTGCATACGTATCCATGTGGGATTTCTTTAGGTGGTTCACACAGGAATTGGCAATCGCCAGGGTCGCCTCCAACCTTGTAGACGATGTACGCTGGTGCTCCTGGTGGCTCGGGAGCTGCAAGTGTGAATGGCAGCGGTGGCCTGGCCTGGAGCGGTCTTTCTCCCTGGTGAGTTCCTAGAGTGGGCCCCGACGGAGAATACTGATGTTTCATGATCTCCTGAACCACGCGAACTGCTACCCGCTCGAACGCGTTTACCAAGCTCTCAGAATGGCGGTGAAGAGAATGAGCCACCATGTAGTTGACTTCCTGGCGCAGAGCTCTGGTGCGGTCCTCTGAAGGAACAGACAGATCTACCTCATCAAGAGCACCCTCGGGCGAGAACCCTTTCCACCTGATCCCATGCTTACGAGTCCTCTCAAAAGAGCCGATGAGATCGGCTTCGAAGAGAGCTTTGACGTCATCATACTTTGCCTTGAACTCATCAGACAGCTCATCGTACGTGACTGGTCTGTCGTCCATCGCAGCGTCGGATGTTGATGTAGACGTTGTTGAATGTCCCACCGGGCGTGTCAGAATGTGTTGCCTGTCAAAACTCACCGGCGGGCAGCGACGAGCAACACGAAGAGCCGGGAGGCTCCCAGAACTGCTGGTGGGCCCTGGTCCCTCGGGCAACGGCCCGCAAAGCTTCCGGCACGCACGCGTCCTGGCTTGGTTCGAGGGCGTGCCACCTGACCTATACCTGATCAGGAAGGTGATGGATTGCTTCGATTGGTTTCCTGCATGGCAAACAAGTATACGTAAAATTCGAGCCGTAACCGGCTCCCAGGTTTCCCTGTGAATCGGCTTCCAGAGCCGATTACCCCATGGTTCTGCATTAGATCTATGATAACATGGGGTTTTGCTTGATTCACTACAAGTTAAATCGATCTACGACAGTTCAGTGTTTTCACCACGTAACCGGAACATCCTACACGTAATTGAGCCTGGTATATACGAAAGATGAAGAATATCAACCCTAAAGGAGGCCTAATAACCAACGCAGAGTCAATTACCGGAACAATCTTCTCTAGAACGAATAAGCCACGTACTTAGGTACTACTGGATCGTTCAACCCGTTTGCAAGGCCTAATCACGTAGATATTAAACTAAACCTTGATGAACAAGGCACAACTATAACAGATCGAATCGGCTAAGCAGAGATCAAGCAAGATGCCACCTTCACACCCGGAAAAAGGTGCAAAGGCGGCGAGATAGCTAGAGGTAGCATAACTAAGCAATCATAGTAAAAAGTACCGATGCTAGCCCTAACAAATCTATGATAAAAGTGTTACTCGCCATCAACAAGGCTTCAGTACGAGTAACACCGGATAACGCATAAGTAGATACTGCCTAGATCGCAAGATGCGATCTAGGCAGCATGGCACTTACCCGAGAGAAAAACCCTAGAAACAAGGGGTGGCGATGCGCCGAGATTGTGTTTGTTGTGAATGTGATTGTCCTCCTTTTCGCGATAACCTTAGGTACATATTTATAGTCCGGAGACTCTCTACTTTGGAATAACTCTATCTTTACCTAAACTGAAACGAAACCTACTATGATACAAGATACATGGGCAATTTAGCCCAAATCTACGCACAAGGCCGATTAACAACACGTTGAATATACGTATCTTCTAAGCCCATCTTGATTACGGCCCAACTCCTCCTTTGGCCAAAATATGGCGATAACAACAACCTAGGAGTTTGTTGATTGGGTAAGACAAAAATGAGATCCCTGCACTAGATATTCATTCATTTTGCTTAATGGGGACGTTTCATTAGTATTGAAACCGTTTTGGCCAATTAGCTTCATTTTTTTCCCGCATGCATAGGCCAAGTCAGAACAATTGGATGCACTTAATGTTAATTGTGCATGCATAGATGAGTCATGCATGAGGTTGAAGTAAAATGAGAGAACTACTGGCCCGCATTTAATGCTAATTGCGCCTCATGCTAACTTAATTTTGAAATTGCATTATTTAGTAGTGCGACTAGTATCATTCTTTGTACTAAACATTTATAATTTTTATAATTATTATTCTTCTCTCGGTAAATGATCTTAACCATCTTGAAATCTTTATTATAATTACCAAAATTAACCATGTAATAATGTAACAAAATATTAAGATACAAATAATAAATATGTAATTTTAACATTAGCCATGAATATTTAATTGGCACTAAATGTGATGCATAAGGTTAAAAAACAATTAAGGCATATATCACAAAGAAGTGGTCCCAGTTGTTTCATTTTTTGAGAAATGTCTCGTAAGAAACTTTGATTGAAACAAATTCTTATTCATAAGAGAAAATTAGAAAAGGAACAAAATTCCATATCTTCATAGACTATTTTGTCACACCCAATGAATTGAAAATATACATATATGTTCATGTCTATCTTACTTTATGTAAATATCAAGACATGGGAATTTTAAGCTAGTAGAGGTTGCTAGAATGCATGATAGACCATTTTAGACATAAGTAATGCAAGACATAATAACCAATTTATTAAATTAAAATTCTAGAATATATCATCGAGGGTTTTTAGAGCATATACAATAGCATTTAGTCAGCTGGCTATAAGGAAATCCACGTCTAACAAATACTACATAGAGGAGAGATAAAATAGGAAAGAGAAGAAAGTGGGCGGTATACCTATCGCTGCTACAACATTGTTAAACAAGCTCTACAACAAAAAGCTTCGCGATTCCGGTGATGGACAAGCGATAACGTCGATGTTGGAATTTGCTGAGTTTTGGGTTGTTGGCCCATTAGACAAATTCTGAAATTCTCTTTGGCCCACTTGTATATGGCAGCATATGGCTGTGCTAGTGGTGCTAAAGTTTAGTGCCACATTGCTAGTTGAAGGGGAGTTGGACCACCTTATATAGTAGAGTGTTGCACCACTCACTAAGGTGTGACAAGAAGAGTAGCCCTCGCGTACTCCTCCTCCGACGCCGCCCGCCTCGCCTCGCCACGACGCGCGTGGCGCCGCGGGTTGCGGGAATCTCTCCGAGCCGAGCTTTATTTTGCTGGTTGGGAAAACTGATTATGAGTCATTAACGGACGCGTTAATTACAACTGTTTCCAGTTTTTATGGACGTGGACTGTTACCGACTCGGACATGGGTTGAGTCCCACGATCTTCCTAACCTGCATTATATAAGCGTCTGCGCTAAACCTAATCGGAAAATCAATCCACACACACGCCTACCTCCAGAACCTTGCGCCGCCGCTTTCGTCTTCCCCATCCCGGCTTGCGGCGTGCACCGCAGATCGGGATAGTAGGCCTCCGGAACCCCGCCTCTCGTGAACCTGTACGGGTGAGGGGCGATCAGGTTTTTGGGGAGCGCTTAAGCGCGACTACTGGCAATCACGACGTCGTCCGACGACGAGTTCCCGAACGACGACTTCTTCCCGGACGGCAGCGACCTCTTTGGCAACCTCAACATGGGTGACAGCTCTGTCATGGTTACTGCCGCAACTGCATCTTATGTGATCGCAATCTCTCTCTTTTGGAATATGCTAGAGTTTCTATTTCTAGCGTTTGACGTATATGTGATAATTTGTCTTGTATAGATGTAATCTGTTCATCTACTTTGTTGATCTGCATGATTGGTTTTACTACTGTCTGTATGATCATGTTTTATCAGTTTATTAGTCGGATTAAATCATATGGATTATTGCTTATATTTCCAACAATCCAAAAACCTGATTATAGGCAACTGAATTCCACTGGTGTAGCCGCGGCTACTAGGCCACCTCATTTTGATGGCATGCACTATAAGAGATGGCATAAGAGAGCAGTCCTCTGGTTTGAAAATCTGAACTGCTATAGCGCCACTCTTGGCAAGCCTGAAGGAGATCTTTCTGCTGAGCAGGAAGCGACCTTTAAGAAAGCTGATACCATGTTTATGGCGGCTTTGTTCAGTGTTCTTGGGGACAACATTGTTGACCCGTATATGTCATTTGATAATGGCAAGGACACATGGGAAGCGCTCGGGGCCAAGTTTGGGGTCTCGGACGCTGGCACTGAGTTGTATGCCATGGAGCAATTATATGACTACAAGATGGTTGATGAGCGCTCCGTCGTTGAACAAGATCATGAGATACAATCATTTGCCAAAGAACTTGAGAAGTTCAAGTGTTCCTTACCGGACAAATTTGTTGCCGGTGGTATTATTGCCAAGCTTCCTCCCTTGTGGAGGAACTTTGCTACTTCTCTGAAACATAAGAGGCAAGAGTTTTCCGTTACGGATCTCATTGGGTCTCTTCATGTGGAAGAGAAGGCGAGAGCAAAGGACAAAACTGATCGAGAATTTGAGGGAGGTTCTACTGCCAATTTAGTACAGAGTAAAAACTTCCAATCCCACAAGTTCAAGAATAAGAACAAAACTGAAGGAAAGGGAAAGTTTGATGGCAAGAACAAGGCCACGCACTCTACCAACTTCAAGAAGAAAAATGATAAGAGGAAAGGCTCTTGCCACGTCTGTGGTGATCCTGATCATTGGGCTCCTAGCTGTCCTAATCGCTTTGACAAGCGTCAACATGAAAACAGCGGCAAGGCCGCTAATGTTGTTATTAGCGATACTAAGATGAAGGATGTTGGGTACGGTATTTTACCTACTATCCTTTCAGTATGTCATTCTCCTGATTGGTGGATAGACACGGATGCTAATACACATATATGTTCTGATATTTCCATCTTTTCCTCTTATCAGGTCTCAAGGACCTCTTCCGTGTTGATGGGAAACTGCTCACGTGCTTCTGTTCGTGGTGTTGGTACGGTAAATCTGAAGTTTACTTTGGGGAAGACCGTACAGCTGAAGAATGTGCAACATGTTCCCTCCATCAATAAGAATCTCGTCAGCGGGTAGCTTTTATGTCGAGATGGCTTTAAGTTGGCTTTTGAGTCCAATAAATTTGTAATTTCTAAGTATGTACAATTTGTTGGAAAGGGTTATGAGTGCGAAGGTCTATTCCGTTTGTCTTTGTCAGACTCATGTACTAAAGTTATTAATCATGTTTGCAATGATAATGAGTCCAATGTTTGGCATTCACGACTCTGTCATATTAACTTTGGTTGCATGACACGGCTAGCCAATATGAGTTTAATTCCGAAATTTACCACTGTCAAAGGTTCTAAGTGCCAAGTTTGTGTGCAAGCGAAGCAACCCCGCAAGTCTCATACGGCTGCGGAATCGAGAAACTTAGCACCGCTGGAACTTATACATTCATATCTTTGTGAGATAAATGGTGTGTTGACAAAAGGTGGAAAAAGATACTTTATGACGTTGATTGATGACTCCACTAGATACTGCTATGTTTATCTTCTGAAATCTAAAGATGAAGCTTTGAACTACTTCAAAATCTATAAAGCTGAGACAGAAAACCAACTTGATCTTAAAATCAAGCGGCTAAGGTCGAATCGTGGTGGAGAGTACATTTCAAATGTATTTGATTTATTCTGTACGGAACATGGTATTATACATGAGAGGACGCCTCCCTACTCACATCATTCAAATGGGGTGGACAAAAGTAAGAATCGCACTCTAACTGATTTGGTTAACGCCATGTTAGATACATCGGGTCTTTCCAAGAAATGGTGGGGGGAGGCGCTAATGACTGCGTGTCATGTCCTAAATCGTGTTCCTGTAAAGGATAAAACCATGACTCCATTTGAGGAATGGGAAAAAAGGCTTAAACTCTCTTACTTACGAACTTGGGGTTGTTTGGCGAAAGTCAATATTCCAATACCCAAGAAGCGAAAGCTTGGACCAAAAATCGTTGATTGTGTTTTTCTGGGATATGCTTTTCATAGCATTGGCTATAGATTTTTGATAGTAAAATCTGAGGTATCCGACATGCATGTTGGTACAATTATGGAGTCGAATGATGCGACTTTCTTTGAGGACATATTTCCTATGAAAGATATGTGTAGCTCATCAAATCAGGAGATGACTAGTTCATCTAGTCAGGAATTTTCTATAATTCCTGAACCCACTATGCCGATAGAACACTCGGATGATCCTGTGGAGGTGTACAATGAAGCTCCCAAAAGGAGCAAGAGACAAAGGACCGCAAAGTCATTTGGTGATGATTTCATAGTGTACCTTGCGGATGATACTCCCACTTCTATTTCAGAAGCCTATGCATCTCAAGATGCTGACTACTGGAAGGAAGCTGTCCGAAGCGAGATGGACTCCTGAAAGAACATTTCTTAATCCCTAGTGTTTTGTGTGTTAGATAACAATACCAAGGATCATTTAATGTGTGTTGAAGTGTTGCAGCTCAGAAATCTACCTTTGGGGGCGGATAATCCGGCCCCACCAGGGGCGGATAATCCGCCCCTCCCTCTGCTCAAGCCTGCGCAAGCCCCAGAAGGGGGGGCGGAACATTGGCCGGACTTTCCGGCCAGGCCGGATAATCCGCCCCCCAGGGGGGCGGATAATCCGCCCCTCCTGCTCTTCGCCAAGGCGCAAGCCCCAGAGAGGGGGGCGAAGTTTTGGCCGGACTTTCCGGCTACGCCGGATAATCCGCCCCAGGAGGGGGCCGGATAATCCGCCCCCCCAAGTTTTTCTCCAAGCTTCACCAAGGCGCAAGCCCCAGAGAGGGGGGCGGAATTTCCCCCGGAGAGTCCGCCCTTGGGGCGGAATTTTCCCAGGGGGCGGATAATCCACCCCAAGTGGGGGGCGGATAATCCGCCCCCAAAATTGAGCAACGGCCAGATCTGGGGAGGGGGTATTTAAGCCAGCCTTCCCCCTCCTGCCAGAACTCTTGATTCATCTCGAAAAAGAACAGATCAGATCTCAAAAGTTCATACAAGAGTGCTCCACCTAGATCCATCCAAAGGCTCCGTCCCTTTGGGAATCGAAGGAGGAGAACTCGACCTTCATCATCAGCAATCAAGCGCTTCATCTCCTCTCCATTCATTTGGAGAACCTTCGATCTAGTATTTCTTGCAAAGATCTAGATCCTTGTTTTCGTTTATATTGATAAACCTTGTTTTTGTGACAGCTTGTTGTCATCCCGGGAGCCCCCAATTCGGTTGTGGGTGTGTGCCCCGATAGTATTGTAAAAGGCACCGGTTCCCGCCTCGAAGGGATCCAATAGTGGAGAAGGTGGATCAGGCCTCTCGTGGCGAGATCCATCGGAGAATAGGGTGAGGCCTATTGTGGCGTGGTGGTCTTAGAACCGCCCACCCCTCCAACGCAGATGTACTTCCCTTAACAAGGAAGGAACTGCGGTAAAACAAATCCCTGTGTCTCCGCGTGCTCCACTACGGTTTCCTCGCTCCTCCTTTACGTGCTTAGTAGTTAGGGTTTCATATAGGGAAATTCTCGTAGTTGCATATCTAGAGAATTTACTTTGTGTAAAGCCTGAAATTGGAAAAAGTATTAAAAATTGGTTAGCACCTATTCACCCCCCCCCTCTAGGTGCCCATACGATCCATTTCAATTGGTATCAGAGCCTCGGCTCTTATTTCGGGCTTAACAGCCTAAGAGAAGTATGGGTTCCAAGGGAGATGGGAGTGATGCTCCGGAGGTAGTCACCATGAACGATCTCAAGACGTTGGAAACAACCTTGGTGAGTTCTATGGAGGCTAAGATGGAAGAGATGCGTCAATTGATAATGCATCTCTCCACATCCGCAGCATCACCTCCATCTAACTCTGAGGATACCACTCCGCAATCCAAGGAAACGGGTAAAACTGTTTCCAAAGAGAACGAAGTGGTAGGTGATGATACAAGTAAGAGCTCCTCCTCGAAAAAGGATAGCGGTAAGGATGGATACAATGAGGTTTCTCATGTGTATTCTCCTGATCCGCCTATTCCTCACCCTCATATACATAATAGGGGTGATCCACCCAAATTGTCAGCTTCTACTTTCTCTCAATGGCAATTTTTGATGAAATCTCATGTGTGCAGTTCCTCCATAGAGTTGTGGAAGATCATCGAAAATGGTCTTCACGTTGGAAATCCTAACAATCTCACAAGGAGAGAAGTGGTCGATAGCCAACTCAATGCTACGGCCCTACACATGATACAGCTTGGTGTGGGAGATAAAGACATGCCACACATTCAGCATCTTAGCACAGCTAAAGAAGCGTGGGATGCTCTCACCGAGCTCTTCATCGGAAATGAAAGTATGAGAAGGAATAGATATGATGCCTTGAGCAATGAAGCTGAAGGATTTTATATGCTGGATGGAGAAGACCACGAGGACATGTATAGGAGGCTAAAGGCAATAGATACTACCTTCAGAAACCACGGCGCAGCTTATGTTGATGATGCTTGGATCAAGCGCAAGTATGTCAGTGCTCTTATGCCATTTGAGCCCACAGATTTGAAAAGTCTCCAAGGTAGGCATAATTATCACCTCATGTCATCCAACGAGGTAATGCAAGAAATGGCCGCATTCAAAGTGGCTGCCAAGAATGCCGAAGATGCTCGTGCTCGAGCTATGGGGATGCAAAAGGGGGTAAACATGGCTTTGAAGACTAGTGTGGTTGATCATGATGAATATGCGGTAGAAGGCCTGGACTGTCCCGAAGATATAAAAAGGATTCACGGACAATACTTGGCTCTTTATGCAAGAAACTTTTGGAAAGATCCAGCCAAGGCTAAAGCTGAACTAGATCGCAAAAGTGGAGCCTATGGAAGAAAAGAAAATGGTCCCAAGCTGAGAACTTGCTTTAATTGTGGTGACCGGTTGCACTTCGTAGCTGAGTGTCCATATCAAAGTAGAGAGGATAATGGAGGAAGACTCATTTTCAAGGACAAATCAAAAGCTCCACGTAAGCAACAGTTTGTAAAGAAAAATGCTCCTTTCAAGAAGCAACCAAAGATTGTTCTAGTAGCTCAAGAAGAATATTCATCGGGGAGTGAAGATGAGGACGAGGACGATAGCTCTCAAGAGGTGGCTGCTATAGCCACCACATCTACATCAGCATCACTCTTCGACTCTCCAAACGAAAACATCATCAACAAGAATCCTACTTGTCTCATGGCAAGAAGCTCCGAGGTAACTTCTTCTAACTCTTCTTTTCCCAAGGCTATGATAGACATGGATGATCATGCTAGTCTTAAGGTTAAAGAAGAGATTATTGCCTTGGATTATTTCTATACTAACTTGCAAGGTGAGCACAAAGTTCGTTTTGAGGCTCTTATGGATCAGTTGGCCCAAAACGAAGCACTCCTCGAAGAAAAGGGCAGAATTGAAAGGGAGGATGCAATGGAAATTGCATCCCTAAAAAATGCTCTTGAAGAAGAAGAAGAAGCTCGGGTCTCTCTTGAAGAGAGGCTTGAGTCTATGGAAGAGTCACATGAAGAAATTGTGACTAAACTCGTTAAGGAACGTGACAATGCGGTCACCAAGGCAAAGAAGTTAAAGAAGGAAAGGATTGACTTTGGGGCTGCTCATGATAGACTCTCCGAGGAATTGGAGAAACTTGACAATGCTCACAAGGCGTTGAAAAACGAGTTCTCTATCCTCAATGAGTCACATGATCAGCTTCAAAGTCGATTGGCCATATATGATACTCCTAGCTCGTCCAACTCAACATATAGTAACAAGAAAAATGCTAATGTGGAGAAAGGAGTGATCAAGGACACCACTACAAAGGACAAAGGTGTGCTTGATGAAGTCCTTGACAAGCAAAGGTCAAATCATGGTAGAGAGGGACTTGGGTATGTCACCAAGTCCAAGAAGAAGAAAACCAAGAAGAACAAGACCAAGAATGTGCAATTAAAGACAAGCACGGCTGAGAAGGTTGTCACAAAAGACAAGACTAATAATATTGGTTTTGCAGGGTCTCACAATCCGAATTATGAACACTTTTGTGATGATTATGGCGATGTTTATGCTTATTATGTTGGTCCTTTTGATGAATTTATTGCTTGGTCTATTTGGGTCCCAAAGACCCTTGTTACTAACATGAAAGGACCCATTGAAAAATGGGTACCTAAAACCAAGAAGTAATTTTCTTGCAGGGCTATGCTTCCGGTGGGTCGAAATGGGTGCTGGATAGTGGCTGCACTAGTCATATGACCGGAAGCAAGGAGATCATCACGGAGATGCGTCCAAATCTTGATAATATCACAGTCTCCTATGGTGATAAGTCTAAATCTCAGGTATTGGGTCTTGGCAAGGTTGTGGTTGCCCACGATATCTCTCTCGTGGACGTCATGCTTGTTGAGACCCTTGGCTATAATCTTCTTTCTGTTCGTGCCCTTGGCAAGATGGGTTTTGCTGTTTTTATCGATGATGATTTGGTGGTACTCTTATGGAGCAAGTCTCTAAAGGTCGCTTTCGTTGGATACGTCGAAAATGACCTGTATGTGGTGGACTTCTCGGGGAAAACCACTTCGGGTCCGATGTGTCTATTCGGAAAGGCCGACGTGGGCTGGCTATGGCATCGCCGTTTAGCCCATGTCAACATGAGAACTTTGCAAAGTCTCCAAAAGGGTGGCCACATTCTTGGACTAAAAGACAATGTCTCTTTTTCCAAAGATCGTGTTTGCAGGGCCTGTGTTGAAGGAAAAATGCATGATTCTCCCCACAAGAGGAAGACTATTGTGTCATCGAAGAGGATCTTGGAATTACTCCATGTGGACTTATTTGGACCTCCTTCTCATGCAAGTCTTGGTGGGAAGAAATATTGCTTGGTCATCGTCGATGATTACTCAAGATATACATGGGTATATTTCTTCAAGCTGAAAAGTGAGACTCAACAAACTGTCATCGACTTTGCCAATGAAGTTCAACGACAACACAATGTTCCCATATTGGCAATTAGAAGTGACAATGGCACAGAATTCAAGAACTACACTTTAAACGAGTTTCTTAGCGAAGAGGGGATTAGACACCAATATTCCGCTGCGTACACCCCTCAACAAAATGGTGTAGCCGAGAGGAAGAACCGGACTTTGATGGATATGGCAAGATCTATGCTAGCTGAATTTAAGTCTCCTTATAACTTTTGGGCTGAAGCCATATCCACCGCTTGTCACTCATCAAACCGGCTTTACCTTCGGAAGATCTTGGACAAGACCCCATATGAAATACTTACCGGCAACAAACCCAACATCTCATACTTCAGGGTATTCGGGTGTAAGTGTTTCTTTCTTATTAAAGGTGTCCGTTTGTCAAAATTTGAATCCAAGGCTTTAGAAGGCATTTTTGTTGGTTACGGTGCCGAATCCCACACTTATAGAGTCTACAACAAGCTCACTGGGATTGTTGTAGAATCTTGTAGTGTGGAGTTCGATGAAAATAACGGCTCCTTTGTAGGGCAAGTTGATGTTTGTGATGCAGATGTTGAAATACCCCAAGATGCCATAAGAAGAATGGGCGTGGGATTTTTCCGCCCCATTGAGGAACCCCTTGTGGCGGATCGGGAAGGACAATGCTCCACTCAAGTGGAGCCCTCATCTTCACAAGATCAACAAGCTCCTACTGTTGGAGAAAACTCTGCACCAACACCGCAACCTGCTGAAGATCATCAGTCTCCTGGACAAGATGGTAATCCCAGGCCGGATTATCCGCCCCCTCCAAGGGGCGGACAATCCGCCCCTGGCACTCCAACTTGCACCAGGGGATCCGAAGGAGAATTCAACACCTCTGAAGCTCCCAGGCCGGATTCTCCGGCCCCCAGGGCGGATTATCCGGCCATGGCTCTCCAACTCCAGTCAGGCTTTCTCAGGAAGATGGTTCTGGTACTTCACCTCCCAGGCCGGATAGTCCGGCCCCTCCAAGGGGCGGATTATCCGGGCCTGAAGAAAATGCTCAGCAACAATCTTCTGGCAGTACTGGTGACCAAGATCAAGGGCACTGCAGTAATCAAGACAAGGATACAACAATTGAATCCACTCCTTCAAGAAATAATAAGGATATTGAGGCTCGTCGCAAGGCTCGGGCGGATCGCAACCTTGAACTAAGAGGTCACACTCTTGACAAGGTAGTTGGTGATCTACGACGAAGGGTATCCACTCGAAGAGAGCTTGCTAGCTTCTGTGATCATCAAGCTCACATTTCCATGGTTGAACCAAAGAAGGTTTTTGATGCTCTTGAAGACCCCGATTGGGTTGTTGCAATGCATGAAGAATTAAACAACTTCGAACGCAACAAAGTGTGGAAGCTCGTAGAAAAGCCAAAGGATTGCCGCAATGTTATCGGCACCAAGTGGATCTTCAAGAACAAACAGGATGAAAATGGCATTGTTGTGAGGAATAAAGCACGACTCGTGGCTCAAGGATTCTCTCAAGTAGAAGGAATTGATTTTGGCGAGACATATGCTCCAGTGGCTCGCCTTGAGTCCATCTGTATCCTTCTTGCATATGCAGCTCATCATAATTTTAAGTTACAACAAATGGATGTTAAGAGCGCTTTCCTTAATGGTCCTCTACATGAGTTAGTATACGTCAAGCATCCCCCGGGGTTTGAGGACCCCAAATTTCCGAACCATGTCTACAAACTCGATAAGGCGCTCTATGGCCTTAAACAAGCCCCACGTGCGTGGTATGAGCACCTTAAAGAGCTTTTGATAGACCGTGGATTCGAAGTTGGGCAAATCGATCCCACTCTTTTTACTAAGAAGGTCAATGGGGAGCTTTTTGTATGCCAACTCTATGTAGATGACATTATTTTTGGCTCTACTAACCAAGCTTTTAACGATGAATTTTCAAAGCTTATGACTGACAGGTTTGAGATGTCCATGATGGGTGAGCTCAGGTTCTTTCTTGGCTTTGAAATCAAACAACTTAGAGAGGGAACCTTTATTAATCAAGCTAAATACATCCAAGACATGCTCAAAAGGTTCAAGATGACGGATCTCAATGGCGTTGCTACCCCAATGCAATCAAAGTGTCATCTTGAGCTCGATCCCAAGGGTAAAGATGTGGATCAAAAGGTATACCGATCCATGATCGGCTCTCTCCTTTACCTCTGCGCATCTAGGCCCGATATCGTGTTAAGTGTAGGAGTGTGTGCAAGGTACCAAGCCGCTCCTAAAGACAGCCACTTAGTGGCGGTCAAGCGAATCTTCCGATATTTGGTTCATTCCCCAAATTTTGGGTTATGGTATCCCAAGGGTTCAAGTTTCTCTCTATGTGGTTACACCGATTCAGATTGGGCTGGTGACAAAGATGATAGGAAATCAACCTCTGGTGCATGCCAATTCTTGGGCAGGTCTCTAGTGTGTTGGTCATCAAAGAAACAGAATTGTATTTCACTCTCAACCGCCGAAGCTGAATATGTTGCTGCTGCAAGTGCTTGTACTCAATTGTTATGGATGAGGCAAACTTTAAAGGAATATGGTGTCAATTGTGACAAAGTGCCTCTTTTATGCGACAATGAAAGTGCTATCAAAATTGCTTACAATCCTGTGCAGCATACAAGAACAAAACATATAGAGATTCGCAACCACTTTATTCGGGATCATGTTGCTCGTGGAGATATTGCTCTGTCATTTGTAAGCACGAAGAACCAACTTGCTGATATTTTCACGAAGCCCCTCGATGAAGCAAGATTTTGTTATTTGCGGAATGAGCTAAATATCGTAGATTCAAGGAGCTTGGCTTGACTATTCTTGCACACTCACTTGCTCTTGTTCATGTATTTGGTTTAGATGTGGGCATCGACATAGGGGGAGTGTGGTCCTAATTGATTGGGCCAACCCTCCCCCCATCATGCCGAAAGCAAGTAAAATCATTTCCCTTAATATCATTTTGTGATATGTGGGTCATCGATGAGCATTGGTTTTGAACTCAAGATACATCTTCGCGGTGTCATGCCATGCGCTCCAACATGGTGGCTTCGGCCACCGCCCTCTTCCTCGAGAAGAGTTGGTTTTTCATGGGTCTCATTGGATTTTCTTGCATACCTTTTGTTCTTATGGAAAACACACTCAAATTTGGCTTTTGATTGATTTGATTCTTGCAAATTTGGGTGTGTAGTACCATCTCAGTTTGATTCTCTCATCCCAAGCCTTTCCCTCCCTCCTTGAACCATCTATTCTTGCACACAAGTCCTCTAAAACACCATCGAGAGATTTGATAGGGTGCTCTGGCCTGATTCCGTTTTCCAGAATGTCTGGGGGGGGGGCGGATTATCCGCCCTAAGTGGGGGCGGATTATCCGCCCCGGGCGAAATCAGCCCCTTATAGGCTGGGTCGGGGAGGGCAGACTCAAACAGAGCAGCCAGTCCTCCCCCAACCCTACCTCTGCCCCCAGCCGCCGCCGGAGCATCCGCCTCTCCCGGAGTCGATTTGACCACCGGATTCACCGGGCTCTCCCCGGATCTTCTTCACCTCGCCTCCGGGTATCTTCTCCTCCGCGATTTTCCTCCAATGAGTGAGGGTAACTCCCTCATCTCTATCCTTTTGTATGGGATGTTGTTTTTTGGTGGAAATCTCGTTGTAGAAGGTTCTTGGTGTTGTTTCCTACATGCTAGAATCAGTAGCCTTGCAACCCTAGTACTCGATCTGTTTTGTCATGATAGATCTGAGCCAACCCAGAATTTTTTTGCGGGGGGCGGATTATCCGCCCCTGCCAGGGCCGGATAATCCGGCCTGGAGAATTACACTCTGGTCTGTTTTGGTTCAGATTCTGCTCATGCACATCATTGGTTATGGGGTTGCATTGTTACTCCTTCTCCATGTTTTCTTTATCCTGGACTTGTGTGTATGCTCATCTCCTTGCTACCTCTCTCAATGCTTTTCACAGGTGGTTCCAAGCCGACCAAGACCTTCGTCCGTCGTCCCCGTCCCCGTTACCTCAAACCCACTGCAGAAGGGACGTTTATTGACGAAACAGAGGTCCACAGGGCAGCTCGAGAGGCTGCAAGGATGGCTGAGGCAAGTAAGAAAACTAAGCGAACCGCTTCTCGCAAGGGCAAACAGTCTCGGCCCAATTACAAGTCTATGGACAGCATTCAGTATGCCACCATTCGCCAGACAGACTACTATGATGATATTGACAGTGATGGACAACCCGAGGACAGTATGTTTTGGAATGCTCACTTTCGGGCTATCCATGATGATGTTTATGCTTCTCTCAAGATTCGCCCCATGCATCCCATCAACTTGACTGCGGCTCAATCCAAGGCTAGGCTCATTGAGGCATTGGATGTGACCAATAAGATGGGGCTTCACCACCTCATGACCATTCAGTGCGATTATGACTCTTCTGTGGTGCGACAGTTCTTTTCTACTCTTGTGATCTGCGGTGATGAGCGCCGCACTATGAAGTGGATGACCGGGACTACCATGCTTCAGTCAGACTTTCGCACTTTTGGGCAGGTTCTTGGGTATGCATTCCATGGCCGTGACACTCCCGCTGGTCACCGCATCATTACTCCCTTGAAGCCATCCAAGGACACTGCTCTGGCTCCCTGTCTTTCTCCTGATGGTGTTGCTGGTACTTTCGCTGGTCTCTCTCCCTTGTATGCCGCTCTTGTTGGCATGTTTCGGGACTGCATCGCGCCTAGTGGTGGCAACAATGACAGGATCCGTGGCCACCTTGTTCCTCTCCTTGCGTTCGCTCACGAGTGTGCCACTAACTCTGGATCAGCCACTGGTTACAAACTGGATGTCATGGACTATATTTTTCATGAGATGACGGATGCTATGATCAACCGGCTCTCCATTCCTTATGCTCCGTTCATTATGATGCTGATCAAGCATATGCTACCCCTTGAAGAGTTTGGCACTGCTTTGGATGGTGTTCATAAGCCCAAGAAAATATACAACAAGGCTCAGAAGATTCATCACCCCTCCACTGCCCCGGAGTCCTTCATGCGTGATGCTCGGGCTAGTGGTCGTCGCTCCACGGTGTCCCCAATGGCACGTGAGGTCAAGCAGCTTAATTGGTTCCAGCGGAACATTCTTTGCATGGGTATTGACATTCACAAGGGCCAATATGAGGAGTACCGCAGGGATCATGAGAGGGATCACACACAGCAGCTTATCCTCCACCATGTCTCAGGTGCCACTGGCAATCCACCTCCTCCCACTGCTCCGGATCCGTACGCTCAGTGGAACACTTCAGGGATCAACTATGGCGAGCTCGAGAGTTGTCTCTTTCCCCCTCCACCAAGGGCACCCACTCCTCCCGCTGATGACGATGATGATTAGTATGGTGAAGAGGAAGGGGACGAGGATGACTACGACGAGGATGAGGAGGAGTGATCTCCAGGGGCGTTAGCATCGCTCTTCTTCCTTTTTGGCGTTTCGATGCCAAAGGGGGAGAAGTAGTTCTAGTAGGTCACGTGGATTTGCAAGGGTCGGGCACAAGCTCTTCGTTTTTAGTCGTTTTTATTTGCTTGCTTGTGCCTTTTCTAGCGTGAACTTGTTTGCTATTTGTGTTGCTATTTGTGGTTGATTGTGTAAGACTATGTCGTACTCCTCAGTTTGGTACTATGTTTGGTATTCATGGATTTCTGGATTTATCTATCATGGACCCCATTGAAGTCCCATTGAAGTCTGGAATTATGGAGCTTATTTGATGACATTTGGATTCAGGGGTTCATCTATGTATGTCATGGCTATATATTCCGGTGGTATGAATTTCTTTCACCGAACCTTAAAGTAGTGCTCTACCTAGTGTGTGTATTTGTATTCAAATGCAAATCTTAAATATGCACACATCTAGGGGGAGCGTCTTTCATTATCTAAGGTGGCACTTGCCGGTTTCACTGCAAATCCTAGTATTGTCATCTAACACCAAAAGGGGGAGATTGAAAGAACATTTCTTAATCCCTAGTGTTTTGTGTGTTAGATAACAATACCAAGGATCATTTAATGTGTGTTGAAGTGTTGCAGCTCAGAAATCTACCTTTGGGGGCGGATAATCCGGCCCCACCAGGGGCGGATAATCCGCCCCTCCCTCTGCTCAAGCCTGCGCAAGCCCCAGAAGGGGGGGCGGAACATTGGACGGACTTTCCGGCCAGGCCGGATAATCCGCCCCCCAGGGGGGCGGATAATCCGCCCCTCCTGCTCTTCGCCAAGGCGCAAGCCCCAGAGAGGGGGGCGGAGTTTTGGCCGGACTTTCCGGCTACGCCGGATAATCCGCCCCAGGAGGGGGCCGGATAATCCGCCCCCCCAAGTTTTTCTCCAAGCTTCACCAAGGCGCAAGCCCCAGAGAGGGGGGCGGAATTTCCCCCGGAGAGTCCGCCCTTGGGGCGGAATTTTCCCAGGGGGCGGATAATCCGCCCCAAGTGGGGGGCGGATAATCCGCCCCCAAAATTGAGCAACGGCCAGATCTGGGTAGGGGGTATTTAAGCTAGCCTTCCCCCTCCTGCCAGAACTCTTGATTCATCTCGAAAAAGAACAGATCAGATCTCAAAAGTTCATACAAGAGTGCTCCACCTAGATCCATCCAAAGGCTCCGTCCCTTTGGGAATCGAAGGAGGAGAACTCGACCTTCATCATCAGCAATCAAGCGCTTCATCTCCTCTCCATTCATTTGGAGAACCTTCGATCTAGTATTTCTTGCAAAGATCTAGATCCTTGTTTTCGTTTATATTGATAAACCTTGTTTTTGTGACAGCTTGTTGTCATCCCGGGAGCCCCCAATTCGGTTGTGGGTGTGTGCCCCGATAGTATTGTAAAAGGCACCGGTTCCCGCCTCGAAGGGATCCAATAGTGGAGAAGGTGCATCAGGCCTCTCGTGGCGAGATCCATCGGAGAATAGGGTGCGGCCTATTGTGGCGTGGTGGTCTTAGAACCGCCCACCCCTCCAACGCAGATGTACTTCCCTTAACAAGGAAGGAACTGCGGTAAAACAAATCCCTGTGTCTCCGCGTGCTCCACTACGGTTTCCTCGCTCCTCCTTTACGTGCTTAGTAGTTAGGGTTTCATATAGGGAAATTCTCGTAGTTGCATATCTAGAGAATTTACTTTGTGTAAAGCCTGAAATTGGAAAAAGTATTAAAAATTGGTTAGCACCTATTCACCCGCCCCCCCTCTAGGTGCCCATACGATCCATTTCAACTCCATCTTAGCTAATGGTACTTGGGAAGTCATTGATCGTCCTTATGGGTGCAATCCTGTAGGATGTAAGTGGGTGTTCAAGAAAAAGCTTAGACCCTATGGTACTATTGAAAAGTACAAGGCACGTCTTGTGGCTAAGGGTTATACCCAAAAGGAAGGTGAAGACTTCTTCAATACCTAATCACCTGTAGCCATATTGACCACTATTCGAGTACTACTTTTCTTGGCTGCCTCACATGGTCTTCTCGTTCATCAAATGGACGTTAAGACAGCTTTTCTAAATGGAGATCTAGATGAGGAAATTTATATGGAGCAGCCTGAAGGATTTGTAGTAGATGGTTAAGAAGGAAAGGTGTGTAAGTTAGTGAAGTCTTTGTATGGTCTTAATCAAGCTCCTAAGCAGTGGCACGAGAAGTTTAAAAGAACTTTAACAGACGAAGGCTTTGTTGTAAACGAAGCTGGCAAATGTGTGTACTATCGCCATGGTGGGGGCGAGGGAGTTATTATGTGTCTCTACGTTGATGACATATTGATATTTGGGACCAACCTTGCTGTTATCAAGGAGGTCAAAGAGTTCCTATCTCGCTGCTTTGAGATGAAGGACTTGGGAGTGGCTGATGTAATTTTAAACATCAAGATACTAAAGGATGACAATGGTGGGATTACATTGCTTCAGTCTCACTATGTGTAAAAGATATTGAGTCGCTTCGGGTATAGCGACTGCAATTCTTCTCCAACGCCTTATGATCCGAGTGTGCTACTTCGAAAGAATCGAAGCACTGCTAAAGATCAATTGAGATATTCTCAAATTATTGGCTCGCTCGTGTATTTAGCCAGCGCTACTAGACCTGACATTTCCTTTTCTGTAAGCAAACTGAGTCGATTTGTGTCAAATCCTGGAGATGATCATTGACATGCTCTTGAAAGAGTTTTGCGCTAGTTGAAAGGCACTGCGAGTTATGGTATTCACTATACTGGGTATCCACGGGTACTTGAGGGTTATAGTGATTCAAATTGGATATCTGATGCCGATGAGATTAAGGCCATAAGTGGTTATTTGTTTACACTTGGTGGTGGCGCTGTTTTCTAAAAGTCTTGCAAGCAGACCATCTTAACGAGGTCAACAATGGAAGCAGAACTCACAACATTAGACACAGCCACTGTTGAAGCAGAGTGACTTCGTGAGGTCTTTATGGACTTACCCGTGGTTGAAAAACTAATACCCGCCATTCCAATGAATTGTGATAATCAAACTGTGATCGTCAAAGTAAACAGTTCTAAGGATAATATGAAGTCATCAAGGCATGTGAAGAGGAGATTGAAATCTGTCAGGAAACTGAGAAACTCCGCAGTTATTACGTTGGATTATATCCAAACATCTAAGAACCTGGCAGATCCTTTCACAAAGGGACTATCATGTAATGTGATAGATAATGCATCGAGGGAGATGGGTTTGAGACCCACGCTATGAGTTGATCCCAGTGGCAACCCACTCTATGTGATCGGAGATCCCGTGAATTAAAGTTGGGAGATAAGCTGTTGGTCAGCTGAGAGGAGAGTATTCCTATATTATATTTACATCTCCATAAAGATGCAATACTCTCTTAATCTGCATGTCAGGTTGATATTTATCTTAATGTGTTCCAAGTGGCTTTTATAAGCGAAGATATTGTCCTGCAAAACATCTCTTAAGGAACACACCTATATGAGTCTGACTGTCAAACGTCGCAGTCCGTGAGAGTTGGGTGCTCTCTAATAAACTCATGAAAGGCCCTGAAGTATGACGCATAAGCTCCAAACCGCGGGAAGCCGACGGTAGCCCTGTACCGGTCTAGATTTTGTGTGAAACTAGCGCGCATAAAACTTGTAGTTCAAGGCATAGTCCACTATTCAAGTTGCTAGCTAGCATAGCATGAAGTTTAACGTGGAAGTTCAACTTAACAGTCTCCACTATACACCGGTATATAAAACAATGTTCTGGAAGAAAAGTGTTGTGATGTGCCAATGAGACTTTGTGGGGGATTGTTGGAATTTGCTGAGTTTTGGGCTGTTGGCCCATTAGACAAATTCTAAAATTCTCTTTGGCCCACTTGTATATAGCAGCATATGGCTGTGCTAGTGGTGCTAAAGTTTAGTCCCACATTTCTAGTTGAAGGGGAGTTGGACCATCTTATATAGTAGAGTGTTGCACCACTCACTAAGGTGTGACAAGAAGAGTAGCCCTCGCGCACTCCTCCTCCGACGCTGCTCGCCTCGCCTCGTCACGACATGCGCGCGCCGCGGGTTGCGGGAATCTCGCCGAGCGAGCTTTATTTTGCTGGTTGGAAAAACTAATTATGAGTTATTAACAGACGCGTTAATTACAGCCGTTTCCAGTTTTTATGGACGTGGACTGTTACCGACTCGGACGTGGGCTGAGTCCCACAATCTCCCTAACCTGCATTATATAAGCGTCTGCGCTAAACCTAATCGGAAAATCAATCCACACACGCGCCTACCTCCAGAACCTTGCGCCGCCGCTTTCGTCTTTCCCATCCCGGCTTGCGGCGTGCACCGCAGATCGGAATAGTAGGTCTCCGGAACCCCGCCTCTCGTGAACCTGTACGGGTGAGGGGCGATCAGGTTTTTGAGAAGCGCTCAAGCGCGACTACTGGAAATCACGACATCGTCCAACGACGAGTTCGCGAACGACGACTTCTTCCCGGACGTCAACGACCTCTTCGGCAACCTCAACATGGGCGACAACTCTGCCGCGGCGACTGCCGCAACTGCATCATATATGATCTCAATCTCTCTCTTTTGGATTATGCTAGAGTTTCTATTTCTAGCATTTGGCGTAGATGTGATATGTTTGTCTTGTATAGATGTAATCTGTTCATCTACTTTGTTGATCTGCAAGATTGGTTTTACTACTGTCAGTATGATCATGCTTTATCAGTTTATTATTCGGATTAAATCATATGGATTATTGCTTATATTTCCAACAGCCGACTCATCTTTGGCTAGGTGGTCCAGCGACCTATTTATAATTTTTATTACTTTTAGCACTCTTTATACTGCTGTTCTTGATAATTATTAATAGATCGATATTCAGAAAAAAATGAGTTATGACTTTGCTCTGCCCAGTTCTTTTGGCGGCTTCTAGAAGCCGCCCTACCCCCAGCTTCTTGGGGAAGCCGGTTTCAAAATTTTCCGAGGCTTCCAAATTAGTTTAGCCTTAACCACTTTAGAAGCCTCGTATTTTTTTTGAACCGGCTTTCCCAGGAAGCTGGGGCTAGGGCAGCTTTTCGGAGAAGCCGTCAAAAGAACTAGGCATTAAGGATTTAGGGTGCATGCAATTCTTGCTATTCTCGCGCGAAACAGAAGCATCTGTCTTGGCCTTCTATTTTTGCTCGAAGACTCTGAAAGAGCATTCAAGCCATTTTAGGAAAACTAACAACTCCATCCGTCCTAAAAAGGATGTCGCAAATTTGAACGAATCCAGACATGTTTTAGTGTGTAGATACATTTAAATTTTAGTAAATCCGAGACATCCTTTTTTAAGACGGTGGGAGTACATAGATTCTGAACCTACATGTTTTGTTTTGTTTACATGCTGCAGGGGTGCTTTGGTCCCTTTAGTCTGCCGGCTTGCTTTTCCTTCTTTCTTGTAGATAAGGGTTTTCCAATTCTGAAAATGGAAAGAACAGGCTGAACAGTTGTCTGCATCGCTACTTGATGATGACCGCCGGAACTAGCAGAACACCTCAGTGGCCGGGGAATGATCCGAATGAAGAAGGAAGACAGACGAGTACGACGGGGTCGGCGCTTTACACATTGGTTGTCTTGGAATGTTCAAGATCAGGAGGAGCCTGCATGTTCCGGCCTTGATGCGGCATAGAGTGCCGCTCATCTGATCGACTGATCATGGAGTGCGAACTATTTTTTTTCCTGAGTGCACTGTTCTTGGACATTATTCTTACATGATATATCCACTCTAGAGCCTCCCATGTCATGTCAAACTCTTCCCTCACATATGTAAAATTCTGTCCGCACCTTTTTGTTGCGAAATATACATATAATGTATCTCTACATCATCAAAAGGAATGTTTCCCTGCTGCACAGTGCAGTTAATCCATGTTGCGTTGCGCCACCGACGTCCATACCAGGGCACCCAAGAGAACATGAGGAAAGTGACGGTAATTCTCGCCTGATACGAGTACTCACAAAGCTGAGAACTCTTTGCAAAACCACATGAATTAATTGGGTCACACCGACCGGTCGATTCAGTTCACGTGTATGGTCGATCCAGCGACCGGCTCGTTGGTTGCGCCACTACTGCTGCGATCATCTCTGCAGGTTGGAGAGCAATAGCCATCAGGAAACTGAAAAAGGGGAGAACAAGCCTGAGGATCGCGACGGTGCAAGGGGGAGAAAAAAAGGTTTGATCGGTGGATGTAACGAGCTAGCTAGCTAGGTAAGATAGCCGACCGGGCGCCCTCTCCTCTAGGTCAGGCCGGGTCCTCTCCCTCCCTCTCTCTGTGCTTGTGCTGGGCTTGTCAAGGGATTAATTGCGATCGGGTCCGGGCCTGCTTGTCGCGCGCGGCGAGCAACCACATCACTGTAGTTGTAGACTGTAGAGCGCCATGACACCACCACACCCTTGTTCTCTGGCCACTATTCCGCATTCAATGGCCTCACTGTATGGCCATTCATTGCTTATACCTTGAACCCACTCTGTCTGCCCCGACGGATCCTCTACGCCCTCACGATCATCGCGTCCAAACGTACAGCAAAATATCATCAAATCAAATCAAGTGCCCACAATTCACCCCCAGTTCTACATTTCTACTAGGACTAGGAGGCCGTCAGAGGAAGCAGGTGGAATCGATCAAAATATTATGGAAAATTTCGATGATATTTTGATGAAAAAAAGCAGGTGGAAATGATCAAATTTGGACATGGCTCATGCGTCCCAAAGAGAGCCTAGACACTGAGAATAAGGAGAAATCTTCGGCGCACCATGAATGAATGCTGAATTCATCGCCCGGTCTCCCCTCTGGATCAGCTTGGCCCAGCCAGCCATGATAGGAGCGAGGCCACCACCACCAGTAGGGTACGGTCTCAGCGTCAGGCTCAATTACCCCTTAAATCCCCACCGCGGCTAGGTACAGTGATCGCACCCAACTGCCTAATTAATTGGAACAGTACTGTACCGCCTCCACGCCTAGCCGCCTGTGCTGCGCTGGGCCACCGACGTGTACTGCATGCGCACGCTGGATTTGAATGCTCGGCGCAACCATTCCATCTGTCCATGGCTGCTCGCCAATAATCTCGACGGTCGATCGATCGATCGATCATGGCTGCTTGGTTAATTAACTGAACACAGTTACGGCCAATCGGCCATGCATGTCGGCCTAGAGTAGGCTGGTCCTAGTGGAGTGCATCGATATGGCACCCGTCCTCACTCGAGGACTTTTTTTTTTTGAAAATTTCAAATTTAAAGATTTCAAAAAATTCAAAAAAATATAAGGTTGTAGATAATGATTTATAATATGCCGTATGCACAAAATTATGTGAAAGTACTTTGTATTTTGGACACAATAAAAAGGGGAAAAGTTCATATCTAAACATGAACAGTGTATTTTGAATGGGTTGTTTTCCCAAAAATTATCATATTTGTCTTTTTTGTGCTGGAAATACAAACTATTTTAATTTCAAATTTTGCAGATTTGTATTTTCGATTGTTGTCTACACGAATATATATTTTTTCGAATTTGTTTGATGCTTTTTGAAAAAATTTAAAAAGTCCTACAGTGAGGACGGGAGCTATATTGATTTTTCCGGTCCTAGTGCTACTATAAGGTGTATCATACATGACATCTTGCAAAATGATGATGCGACACGAAAATTAATAAAGAGAGAGAGGCAAATGGTATCATAATATGATACGGTATCATAGTACATCTAACAAGAAAATTTTAATATCAAATACATCTTGTATATCAAATTATATTGAGATTCTATAAATAATTAAATATCATGAAATTATTAGTATGATACTAATGTATTCCCAAAAAAGAGGGAGCCGAGGAGGTCACCGACTTCCGCCCAATTAGCCCCATCCATGCCATTGCAAAGCTAATATCCAAGATGATGGCCGCTAGACTTGCTCCCCACATGAATAAGCTTGTCTCCAATGCTCAAAGTGCCTTCATAAAGAAAAGAAGCATTCATGATAATTTCCTTTATGTGAGAAACATGGGGAGGAAGTTCCATAAAAGAAAAAAGCCAATGCTCCTCTTCAAATTTGACATTAAAAAGGCTTTTGACTCCGTTCGATGGGACTATTTGATGGATGTGCTGCAACATTTGGGCTTCCCAACCAAGTTTTGTTATTGGATCGCGGCACTCCTCTTCTCCTCCTCGTCAAGAGTGCTTCTTAATGGCATCGCCGGTGACCCAATCAAGCATGGAAGAGGGCTTAGGCAAGGAGACCCCCTCTCCCCACACCTTTTTGTGCTAGCCATTGACCCTCTACACCACATTCTCCAGAAGGCCACTAGCCAAGGCCATCTTCACAAGCTCCGTGGGAGGGCCCCACGCTCCGGACATCTCTCTATGTCGATGATGCCGCCTTCTTTATATCTCCAATTAAAGACGACATAAATTTCCTCGCCTCCACTTTGCGTCATTTCGGTGACGTCACTTCGGTGACGTCACTGGGCTTTCCACAAATTGCTCTAAAAGTCAGGCCGCCCCATAAGGTGTGCGGGCATAGATCTTGACAATATTCTTCAAGCTTTCCCGGCCGCTCGCACATGCTTCCCAATGAAATATCTTGGATTGCCTCTATCGGTTACAAGATTAAGGAGAGTGCACTTTCAACCGTTAGAAGACAAGGTGGCCAACAAACTTGTGCCATGGCTTGGGAAGCATATCACTATTGATGGTTGTGCAAAGCTCGTGAAGTCGGTGCTTACTAGTGTTGTCATATACTTCATCACCGTGCTCCAAATGCCGATAGAAGTCCTCTTGAACATTGATAGTATCCGAAGAGCTTTCCTATGGGCAGCTTGTGAGAAAGTAACTAGGGAAAAATGCAAAGTTAATTGAGAGACCGTGTGCAATCCTAAAGATTTTGGAGGGCTCGGAATCCTCAACCTCCCCAAGTTTGCCTCCGCGCTTCGCATGAGATGGTTATGGCATGAATGCAGCGACGAGGATAAACCATGGATTGGGCTTGGAACGCCTTGCACTCCTCAAGACGCCAACCTCTTCGCGGCGGCCACAAATGTAAGCATCAGGGATGGGAAAAAGGCTCTTTTTTGGCACGCTTCATGGCTAAACGGTGCAAGACCCAAAGACATCGCCCCCCTCATCTTCGATTGCTCAAAACGGAAAAGATGCACCGTAAACAAAGCTTTGGGAGACAACTCGTGGGTGACCCAAATCAATACCCAAGGTGGGCTATCCTTAGACCATATTGCACAATTCTCAATCCTTTGGGAAAGGTTACAATCAGTGCATTTGGATGCAAACACTCCGGACCATATTTCATGGAAGCTAACAAGCGATGGGTGCTACTCCTCCAAGTCGGCTTACAATATGCAATTCTTGGGACTTACTAACTCTATCATGCCTTCATTGGTGTGGAAACCATGGGCGCCTCCGAAGTGTAAAATATTCGCTTGGTTGATCCTACAAAATAGAGTTTGGACGGCGGATAGGCTTGAGAAGAGACATTGGCCCAATTATGGGGGATGCAAGCTTTGCAACCAAGTACAAGAGAACGCGGCGCATCTTCTATTCAAGTGTCGATTCACTAATCGCGTTTGGATTGCCATCAATTCTTGGCTAGGGCTACATGACTTTGACCCAAATAATTGGCATACCATGGAAAGTGTTGAAGAATGGTGGAGAGAGATGATCCACAAGAGGGGACAATCAAAGAAGGTCATGATCTCCCTTGCAATGTTCGTGTCTTGGGAAATATGGAAGGAAAGAAATGCTCGCGTCTTTCGAAACAATGCCTCTTCTTCCAACATGCTTGTAACCAAAATTAAAGAAGAAGTGGCCCTCTGGAGCTTTGCCGGGACTAAGGCGCTTAGTATTATGATATAGAGAGAGTAGACTCTTGTTTTTGTCTTGACTTTGGTCAAGAATGTTGGTTTGCAAGACCTCTTAAAACTCTCCTTTATTAATGAAATGGTAAGTCTTTTGCCTTGTTTGAAAAAAAGTATGATACTAATAATCTGATACTCTCACTATGACCAGGCGCCGTAGTGCTTGTACTCCTACGGTCCTACTAGGACATGGTAGTATATCTTGATCGCCTTATCCACTTGAAATTCAATGATTTTGCAGGGAAACGTGGCCAACCAAGTTAGCGCATCTCCGCAGGAAAACCCAAGCGAACGATTCAAGCGGTCCATTTTAGTTCGTTTGGGTTGAGCCACCGGCGTGTTTGGATCATGGTTTGGCCAGCCGCGTCCAGCAGCGCTACCCAAATGAAAATCGAACAGGCCAGCCCAAGAGAACAAGACCCATTGTGTGATTACAACTAGACCAGTATGTGTCTGTGTCTGTGCGGATAGACCTATCCGGCATCAGATTTGGGTCACGGATGAGTCAGTCCGGCGTGACTTAGAGTATGGGTCGTCCGCTGGGACGCTGCACACGTACCGCGTGTCCGCGTGGACCGATTAGGACACGCTCGGACAGGTTGGGTCTCTCTGATGAAGATGCCCTTAAATGTAGTATACGCTCTAAGTACAGGTAAAAAACTGAACAAGTTTTTAGGGTTTATCATCTGGAATAATATCTCTTCTGCTTAATACTCCTTCCCTACCAGTTTTTTGGGCTATTACCCATTTCTGGATAAGTAGTAATAAGTTAGCCAACAAAATGTTAGTTATAAGTACTTCCTCCATTCCAGAGCTTAAGGTTTATATTGTTTTCAAGCTATGGAAATTTTTGACCCAACTTTTAATTATTTTTATCAGTAACTATGATATTATATATATACCATTTAAAAATATGTTTTATGATATATCAAAGGATATGCATTTCGTATTATAAATATTAATATTTTTCTTTAAAAATAACTTAGTCAAATTTTACATAGTTTGACTTTTGAAAAAAAAAAATTGAGCTTTAGGACGGAGGTAGTATATCATTGGCGGGCGGTGGCGGTACTACTCCAGGCCCTGCAGATAATGAAATGAACCTCGTATCCATGGATGTACACACCTGTAATTAAGTTCAGGTTAGCATGCAAGATCCAAAGTTAATTAAGATTCTCCCTAATGATCATACCCAATCAATGCATGTAGAATTATTGAAGACAAAACGGTGGTACCGTGTAGATCCATCAATTAGGCTGCTATATACCCTAACACTATTGCTACCTGGCCCCTGGCATCGATCTACAGGAATTGCACGGGCCATCTAACTAATGGGAGCAGTGTTTTGCTGGTAAGCAGCCTCCACAGCACTGCACGCGCCTTCAATGCTTACCTTGAATACTACTCTCAAAGTGTAGTTAATCCCTGACCATTTTCTGTTTTTTTCTCTTTCCTGGCATTAACGTGTGTGCGACATTGAACGGACAGAAAAGGCCAATCATGTGACGCTCCTGTAATTAGGTACAGGATGCTTAGTTGCTTTCTTGCTAGCTAAATAGTAGTAACGGATTCGATTTACACCACCCGATCTGTTTTCTATAAGAATCACACAGAATCAGCTTGTCTACCACCTTTAATTTTTATAATGAACGGTCACATCTATTTGATTTTTTTTCTTTTGTCATCAGTTTTATTTTGCAGGTAGTTTAAAAAAAAACATATTCCCTCCATCCCACTTAAAATAGCACATACTGAAAATCATACCATCCCAAAACCCTCGACCTACTAGGCACATAAAATTTAATTTCTTTAGTTAGGCATGATCTCTCCTCACCTCCTACATATTCCTTTCCCCTCCCGTAACAGCCAAGTGTGAACGTCTACATGGGGTGTGAAACTATTTGCATCCGCATATAAGTAGGTCGTATTTACTTTGATATGCAGTTGCACTTTCAATCTTCAGCACTCATATTTTCTAAATATGCAAGGACTCCCTCCCTTTCTACACGTTTACACGTTTTGAGGTTCAAATTTGATCATTAATATGACTAATAAAGGGAGGGAGTGTCATATGCATGATACCAATACGTATATCATACTCTCCATTATGACTAGCCTATAATCTTTCGTTAAACTCTATCCACTGATTTCTAACCCAACTATTAAAAATAAATTAGAAGATGTGGCTCAATATGATGTCACTGCTAATACCCCTTATATTGCTTTTACTAGTAAATAATATAGTACATGTAAAATAAGGACGTCACGTAAATGTGGATGCAATGATTAGTTTGATGATACTCATCTAACTAGTAGGTACATATAATTCACACATGATATTAGACCGATAGTACATTAAATTTACGGATTTTCTTTCACCGGTTGTTTTTTTAATGAAATCTGTCAAAATTTTGCAGTCTATTCGATTGCTCTCCGAACGGACATTTGTTCCGTGTTAAATCCATATTATTAAAAGAGTCATGAAATACATTTTGATTTTGTGTGTATCATGTTTCAGATGTTATTTATTTTACTGTTTACTTGATCAAATTTGTAAAAACAAATTGACAGAACGTAGCTGGCACGATCGAATGCATATGCATTGCACGTACGGCGATTAAAACGGTCCCGGCGGCACGCTGTTGCTGCCAAGAAAATAACCACCATTTGCTTTCAGAGATGGGAGTATATCACATTCAAGTGATGGTCTGGTCTCTGGTCCCAAGCTGTCTTCTTTTTTCCTCACGCTAGCTAACCAATTTGCCCTCCGTTTCAACACGTACTGCCCGAGGCAATGGCCGGTGCCGTTCTGCATGCATGCGTGGGCGCGCGCTAACCCGCCGCGAGTCCGGGTTTCGGCTCCCGCGCGAGACAGACCAGACAGCGACCGAGGAGGCACATTGCACGGGCCCAAAGCCAGGCGCAGGTCCAACCGTCCGAGCACCAGCGTTCGCCCATCGATCCCAAAGCACGCGCGGATCGAGCTTGCACGTCCATCAAATCATGGAAACGTCTTCTTAAAGCATCTCCATTAGCATTTCTACTCTCGAGGCGTTTCTTTTATTCAGACGGCAAAAAATCGTCTAATCGCGTTTTCAGACGTTTAAGTTTTGTCGAATTTGGTCCATTTTATATCTAGGGTTCTCAAGCAGAACCCGAGACACCGAGAACCGCCTAAGAACATTGGATAAAGCGAAAAATGGTGGGACAACCCTGTCGGCGACACAACCCATTCCCACCGCGATTTGGCTCTCCCTCGGCATAGAGCTTTCTCCCAGCTGCCCCTTCGCCGCCATGTCGTCGCCGACGAAGCCCCGCCCCGCCCAGCCGAATCCGCGCATATAGAAAGGTCCGCCGCCGCCGCATCCGTACCCCTCGGCCTAGGCCTTTTTTAGCCTTCTATATCCTTCGCCGCACCTCACCTTCGTTCCGGGCTCCGGACCACCTCGCCTGCGAAGTGTTCGGCGTTTTGCCGGTTCAATCATGGGCTCCAAAGACGAGGAGATGTCCGTCCTGTTGCTGGAGGAAGAGACCGCCGCAGTCACCGAAGATGAAGAGCACATGCAGAACCTCACCTCCATGGCCCGGCTGTACACGCATATTGCAACGCCGAAGCCTGGAGGCTCGGCGAAGGGTCGCCGAAAGGGCAAAGCAAGGCAGCGGATGGAGGGATGCCGCATGATGTACGCGGACTACTTCGCCGACGAGCCGCTGCACAAAGAGGTCGTGTTTCGGCGATGTTTCAGGATGATCCAGAAACGCTTCCTCAAGATCGTGCATGCCATCCGATAGTTTGACCCCAATTTCGTATGCAAGAAGAACTGCACCAGCACGGTAGGGTTTTCCTCACTGCAAAATTGCATAGTGACGATGATGTTGCTTGCATACGAAGCTCCGGGTGACAGTGTCGATGACTATATCCGCATGGACAAATCCACCGCGATCGATTACTTGTATAGGTTCTACAGGGCAGTGATTGCAGTTTTTGAACCAGAATATTTGAGAATACCCAATGTTGAAAACACTGCTCGGATCCTTGCAGTCAATGAAAGTAGATGATTTGCTAGGATGCTTGGAAACATCGAATGCATGCATTGGTACTGGAAAAACTGCCCATTTGCTTGGGAGAAAATGTACAAAGGTCACAAAGGAGGTTGCACTGTGATACTCGAGGCAGTTGCTACACATGATGTTTGGATTTGGCACTCCTTTTTTAGCATGACAGGATCAAACAAAGACATCAACGTCCTTCAGTCCTCAAATGTCTTTACCGAGCTTGTTGAGGGTCATACTCCCCTGGTAGACTTTAAGATCAACGGGAACCACTATAACAAGAAATACAATCTTGTAAATGGCATCTATCCAAGATCGTCAATATTTGTGAAGACTATCTCAAGCCCGGTGCTCCCCAAGCATGCTTAGTTTACCATGGAACAAGAAGCTTGCAGAAAGAACGTGGAGCGGGTATTTGGTGTGCTTCAACATAGGTTTGTAGTTGTCCGGTTCCCTACTATGACCTGGTCGAAAGATCAGATATAAGAAGTAATAAATTGTTGTGTGACCTTATACAACATGATCATTGAGGAAGAACGGAAGCATCTAGTGGATTTGGTCGAGCAGGACGAGCCATACTATAGATATAGGCCTTTTGCAGAGCCTGATCACCAGGTACCGGCATCATGGCGTGTCTTCATCACCATGCGTCAGGAAATTCGAGACCCGACGGTGCATCAACGAATACGGGATGATCTGGTGGACCATATATGGATACGCAAGAACAACACATAGCAGCTATGCCGAACATGATCTTGTCGAACTAGACCGAACTAGCTGAACTATGTTGTATTTCAATCTATGGCAAACTATACCAAAGTTTGTTGTGTTTAATTTTATACCGAACTATGCCGAACATTGATCTCTATTCATATTTATGCCGAATTATATATCAGAGTGCATATATTTCATACAAGAGATAGATAAAAAATGGTGCGCTAAATTAGTCGAAAGTATCTACTCAATTAAACTCTAACCCCTGCTCAAAAAGAAAAACTCTAGCCAAAAATCAACAAAGAACCCTGTACCTAACAACAAGTACGTACGATCGACCTAGATTCTTGCAACACACAGCGTAGCACAGCAACTGGCTGCGGCACGTAGCTGGTCTCATACGCCCATTGACATTTGAGCGCGACTGCCTCACTGGTCGGTGTACCGATTAATCACAGGGCGCAAGTAGCGTGTCATCATTGATCCGTGAACCGTGGGTCCTAGCGAAAACGAAACGCTTGGCAATTGCGTCGTACTTCAAGGAATCAACAGTGGTAGTACCCTGTTGCCCGGAGGAAGACGACGAGGAGAGAAGCATCTCCGGTCAAGAGTTTCCCCATCAATCGAAGACATAAAAACCGGACCAAACACATGAGTGGTACATGTACCATCGGCTGCACCTACAGACGCATAGATGAATTTTCGTCCGAAATATAGGGACCCTTCCCGTCCGGGACGTGCGTGTTTCGCCAGATTTTGGTCTCGAAAAAAACATGTTTTCTTTAGTCATTAAGTTTTCAACGAGTTTTGTCAGCCTTTGTTTTATATTTGAAAAAAGAGCATATGTTACGTGCTAGTGAAGCTTGTGAAACTATAACACCTGGAATCATTGTTCCGCATGTCCATGTCCAATAATGTGGCCACCCTAATTGGCATAGCCACTTGCGTGCTTAAACGAGGATTATTCACCATGCTTCATGGTTGCTCTCCTTTTCATTCGGTTTTACAAGCGTGTTGAATCTACAATGTACATTCAACGGTTAACCTTTTCAAAATTATTTTTGTTGTTTTACAATATAAAACAAAGGCATTAAAATGTTAACAAAAAATAATCTGACCTAATTGTCCAATGGAAAAACTTTTTATGAATGATATAATTTCGTATCTTTACTACCAATATAAAGGTGAGCTGGTGGTGGTTCATCGGCACCTTCACTTCTTTCCTCACAAACTAGACATGTGGGTACACACTGAGCCAAGTCAATAAACAAACCGTGCTTTTTCAAAACATAACCTTCCTTACACTAGAGGAAAAAGGGACATCCGTTCGCGACCCCTGGAAGCATTAGTCCCGGTTGCGCCACCAACCGGGACTAATGCTGGCACGCGTCCCGGTTGGAGCGGGCACGGGGCCAGGGGCATGGGTCCCGGTTGGTAAGGGGGCATGCGTCCCGGTTGGAGCCACCAACCGGGACTAAAGGTTTGGCCACAGCCACGTGGCGTGGCACGCACCTTTAGTCCCGGTTGCTGGCTCCAACCGGGACTAAAGACCCCTTGCCCTCTATAAATGCAACGCCCCAGCCCCCTCTGCCTCCACTCTGTTTTTTCGAATGGTGTAAGGTGTGAGGGTGTGTGCTAGTTTTTTCTCATGCATGCATTGAAGGTGTTTGTTGAAATGTTTGAGTGAAAAATCCAGTTGAATTTCTCATAGAACAAAAATATAGAAGGTGTCCGAGACGCACTTGAGCTTTCTCCTCTTTATTTCCCTCGATCGAGGTTAGCAATCTTATCTTTTCTAGGTCATTGATACAATTCATGTGTCGGTGTGAATTGGTTATTTCACTATTTATGATGTCCTGTTTTTTGATAAACTTACTTATATGATGCAGATGAACGGTCGGGAATGGATGTACGGTGACCGGCGGGTAGCCGGGTATATCAAAGGCGTGGATAAATTTATCGATGTGGCTACGGCAAACAAAGAGAATGGATTTATACGTTGTCCATGTGTTCAATGTCGGAACAACAAGGAGTACTCTTCCTCGAAAATCATTCACGGCCACCTGATTATGAAAGGTTTCATGCCCAACTATAATTGCTGGACCAAGCACGGGGAAAGAGGGGTTATGATGGAAGATGGTGAAGAAGAAGATGATGATAACAACTATCATCATATGTTTCCTGAATACAGTGATACTGCAATGGAAGACAATGGAGAGGAAAAAGGTGAAGAATGGGCATCAGATGAGCCGGCTGATGAACTTGGTAGGGTCATTTCTGATGCAAAGCGAGACTGTGAAACAGAAAATGAGAAGTTGAAGTTAGAGGGCATGTTAGAAGATCACAAGAAATTGTTGTACCCAAATTGTGAAGATGGCAGCACAAAGCTCGGTACCACACTGGAATTGTTGCGATGGAAGGCAGAGTGTGGTCTAACTGACTCCTCATTTGAAAAGATGCTGAAAATAATGAAGCCGAAGTTTCCAAAACATAACGAACTTCCCGAGAGTACCTACGAAGCAAGAAGACTCTCTGTCCTCTGGGATTAGATGTGCAAAAGATACATGCATGCATTAATGACTGCATCCTCTACCGCGGTAAGGAGTATGAGAATTTAGATAAATGCCCGGTATGCAACGCGTTGCGGTATAAGATCAGACGAGATGACCCTGGTGATGTTGAGGAAGAGCCCCTCCGGAAGAGGGTTCCTGCTAAGGTTATGTGGTATGCTCCTATAATACCAAGGTTGAAACGCATGTTCAGAAACAAAGAGCATGCTAGGTTATTGCGATGGCACAAAGAAGACCGTAAGAAAGACGGGGAGTTGAGACACCCTGCTGATGGGTTACAGTGGATAAAAATCGAGAGAGACTTCCCAGACTTTGCAGGTGACGCAAGGAACTTATGGTTTGGTCTAAGTACGGATGGCATGAATCCTTTTGGGGAGCAGAGCTGCAGTCACAGCACCTGGCCCGTGACTCTATGTATCTACAACCTGCCTCCTTGGTTGTGCATGAAGCGTAAGTTCATTATGATGCCAGTGCTCATCCAAGGCCCGAAGCAACCTGGCAACGACATTGATGTGTACCTTAGGCCATTAGTTGAAGAACTCTTACAGTTGTGGGGCAAACCAGGTGTACGTGCGTGGGATGAGAACAAACAGGAGCCATTTAATCTACGAGGGTTGTTATTCGTAACCATCAATGATTGGCCTGCTCTTAGTAACCTTTTAGGACAGACAAACAAAGGATATAAGGCATGCACCCACTGTTTAGATAAGACCGAAGGTACATATTTGCATAAATGCAAGAAGGTTGTGTACCTAGCGAATCGACGATTTCTTCCGACCAATCATCCCGTAAGAAAGAAAGGCAAGCATTTTAAAGGTGAGGCAGATCACCGGAAGAAGCCTGAACTCCCTGCTGGTGATGATGTATTTGGTATGGTCAAGGACATAGAAGTAATCTTTGGAAAGGGTCCCGGCGGTCAATCAGTTCCGAACGACGTCGCTACAGGACACACACCCATGTGGAAGAAGAAATCTATATTTTGGGAGCTGCCATGTTGGAAAGTCCTGCGTGTCCGCTCTTCAATCGACGTGATGCACGTGACGAAGAATCTCTGCGTGAACCTGCTAGGATTCCTAGGCGTGTATGGTAAGACAAAAGATACACCTGAAGCACGGGAGGACCAACAAATTATGAAAGACCCAAAGAACATGCATACAGATAACAAGACGGATAAAGGGCGTCACTTAAGTCGTGCCAGCTATGCTCTTACCAAAGCAGAGAAGGAAATCTTTTTTGAAGTCCTTTACAGTATCAAGGTGCCGTCGGGCTTCTCATCTAATATAAAGGGGATAATAAATATGGCAGAGAAAAAGTTCCAAAACCTGAAGTCTCATGACTGTCACGTGATTATGACGCAGTTGCTTCCGATTGCATTGAGGGGGCTTCTACCGGAAAATGTTCGAGTACCCATTGTGAAGCTGTGTGCATTCCTCAATGCAATATCTCAGAAGGTAATCAATCCAGATATTCTGCCAAGGTTACAGAAGGATGTGGTACAATGTCTTGTTAGTTTTGAATTGGTGTTCCCACCATCCTTCTTCAATATTATGACGCATCTCCTGGTTCATCTATTGGAAGAGATTGCCATTCTCGGTCCGGTATTTCTGCACAATATGTTCCCCTTTGAGAGGTTCATGGGAGTCTTAAAGAAATATGTTCATAATCGTGCTAGACCAGAAGGAAGCATCTCCAAGGGATATGGAACAGAGGAGGTCATTGAGTTTTGTGTTGACTTTATTCCTGACCTTAAGCCGATTGGTGTTTCTGACTCGCGGCATGAGGGAAGACTAAGTGGAAAAGGCACGCTGGGAAAGAAAGCAATGATATGTAGGGACGGGGATTCTTTCACTAAAGCACACTACACAGTTCTACATAATTCCACCTTGGCAGCTCCGTATATCGAGGAACACAAGAATATTGTACGCTCCAAAAACCCGGGGAAGCCTGAATCATGGATTACAGATGAACACATGAAGTCTTTCGATGGTTGGATGCGGACACATCTCTTGAATGACACCACTGTTGGAGATCAGCTATACTTGTTGGCCGCGTCACCATCTTCTACTGTATTGAATTTCCAAGGGTACGAAATAAATGGGAATACATTCTACACGATCGGCCAAGATAAAAAGAGCACCAACCAAAATAGTGGTGTCCGCTTTGATGCAATAGACGAGAATGGACAAAAGGACACATATTATGGTTACATAGAGGAGATATGGGAACTAGACTATGGAGTCTCTTTTAAGGTCCCTTTGTTTCGCTGCAAATGGGTCAACCTGAATGGGGAAGGGGTAAAGATAGACCAGTTGTACGGAATGACAACAGTGGATCTCAACAATCTTGGTTATAGAGATGAACCATTCATCCTAGCCAATGATGTGTCTCAGGTTTTCTATGTGAAGGACATGTCCTCCAGACCGAAAAAAAGAAAAAATATGCAAACGAATACATCATATGATGAGCCAAAGCGTCACATAGTTCTTTCAGGGAAAAGAAACATCGTGGGAATCGAGGACAAGACAGACATGTCAGAAGATTATAATAAGTTTGATGAAATTCCGCCCTTCACAGTGAAAACTGACCCAAGCATTCCGTTAAGTAAAGAAGATGCTCCATGGTTACGTCTGAAGCGGTCATAAGGAATGACATATGCCAAGAAGTTCATGCTCATATTATGTAACTGTAGTTCATGTCTTTCGCGGTTTGTGTCTTGACCGAAGGATATCTTTCGCGGTTTGTGGCCTTTAGTCCCGGTTTTGTAGTCTCAGTTTTTAATATTAATAAATGTCTTGAGTGTTAGTCCCATTTTGTGGCTGGACCGGGAGTGCCTCTATGACCAGTTTCTTGGAGATGCCGGAGGACTGGGCTCCGTCGGCATCTCCCTGAAACTGGTCGTAGTGGTGGCCCTGCTTTCGAAAACCATCTTGCAGCTTGTAACTTCACTAACTAGATCAATACGCCTCGGAGCTAACTAATTTCACATATTAGGGAGTGCATCTATGACCAGTTTCTCGGAGATGCCGGAGGACTGGGCTCCGTCGACATCTCCCTGAAACTGGCCGCAGTGGTGTCCCTGCTCTCGAAAACCATCTTGCAGCTTGTAACTTCACTAACTAGATCAATACGCCTCGGAGCTAACTAATTTCACATATTAGGGAGTGCCTCTATGACCAGTTTCTCGGAGATGCCGGAGGACTGGGCTCCGTCGGCATCTCCCTGAAACTGGCCGCAGTGGTGTCCCTGCTCTCGAAAACCATCTTGCAGCTTGTAACTTCACTAACTAGATCAATACGCCTCGGAGCTAACTAATTTCACATATTAGGGAGTGCCTCTATGACCAGTTTCTCGGAGATGCCGGAGGACTGGGCTCCGTCGGCATCTCCCTGAAACTGGCCGTAGTGGTGTCCCTGCTCTCTAAAACCATCTTGGAGATGCCTCAAACTGGCTGGAGGACTGGACTCACAAGGATGCATATTTATAGTACAAGCATCTCGGCATAATGTCGACACTCACGACATAATGTCGACACTCACCCCTATTATTAGTGCTGACTCATCTTTAGTCCCGGTTGGTGTCTCCGACCGGGACTAAAGGTTCATCTTTAGTCCCGGTTGGTGACACCATCCGGGACAAGGTACAAGCCGCACGACATAATGTCGACACTCACCCCTATTATTAGTGTTGTCTGGCCCACTCTGCCGCAATCCCTTTAGTCCCGGTTTGTGACTACATCCGGGACTAAATGTGTGCCGAACAATGATCATGTTTCGAAAAAACCTTCACAAAATGACCTATCATGTTCGAGGTTTCATGGCTTTCGGTCCAAATGACCGATGTTATGTGCTGAATCACGACATAGTTTGTGATGTTGTGCCCATATTATGCATGTGTGTGGACATTGGTATGTAGAACAATGTTGCAGGAGGAAGTTTTCCTTTTTGTCGCACGGAAAATCCCTTTTCCATTTTCCGAGCGCAAAAAACAGGTCGTTTTGTGAAGTAACCACCAAAATGCCGTTTCAGAATGCTACCGTCCTATTTTCCTAAAATACTAGACCACCTTACATGGACTATATCCCAACCGGTACATCTCAAACCTTTTCGTCCATCCCGGGTAAAAAGGACAAATGTCTGCCGAATCGGCAGGAAGTGGGTCCGGTTTGTACTACAGGTACATGATCTATCGCCCGTGATTTTTTGAAAAAATCATTTTTAGACTCGCAATATGTGGTTTCTTCAGAGATCCAATGCAAGTTCTAACGATGCCCGTCCCCTATCTTCATGCACACCGGTTCGACCATAGTTAGAAATTCAGATAATTCAAAACGGGCATAATAAATTCAAAAAAAATGGGCATATAAGTTAAAAATCCAAACACTTTTTATGTTTAAAGTTTTTCTAAATTCCAAATTAATATTCAAAAATATAAGTTAATTCATTTTAAAAGGTTACATTAATTATTTTTTAAAAATAGAATATGTTTTTGAATTATTTATTCAAATCCATACACTTCTTATGTTTAAAGTTTTTCTAAATTCCAAATTGATATTAAAAAAATATAAGTTAATTCATTTTTAATTGTAAATGGTTCATATTTTAAATGGTTACATTAATTATTTTATAAAACAGAAAATGTTTTTGAATTATTTATTTAAATCCAAACACTTTTTATGTTTAAAATTTTTCTAAATTCCAAATTAATATTCAAAAATATAAGTTAATTCATTTTAAAAGGTTACATTAATTATTTTTTAAAAATAGAATATGTTTTTGAATTATTTATTCAAATCCATACACTTCTTATGTTTAAAGTTTTTTTAAATTCCAAATTGATATTAAAAAATATAAGTTAATTCATTTTTAATTGTAAATGGTTCATATTTTAAATGGTTACATTAATTATTTTTTAAAACAGGAAATGGTTTTGAATTATTTATTCAAATCCAAACACTTTTTATGTTTAAAGTTTTTCTAAATTCCAAATTAATATTCAAAAATATAAGTTAATTCATTTTAAAAGGTTACATTAATTATTTTTTAAAAATAGAATATGTTTTTGAATTATTTATTCAAATCCATACACTTCTTATGTTTAAAGTTTTTCTAAATTCCAAATTGATATTAAAAAAATAAGTTAATTCATTTTTAATTGTAAATGGTTCATATTTTAAATGCTTACATTAATTATTTTTTAAAACAGAAAATGGTTTTGAATTATTTATTCAAATCCAAACACTTTTTATGTTTAAAGTTTTTCTAAATTCCAAATTAATTATCATTTAAAAAACAATACAAATTTAAACCCCAAAATAAAAAATAAGGCGGGAACAGAGAGAAAATACCTGAATTTTTTTGAAAACAGGGGAATATGTCCCGGTTGGAGCCACCAACCGGGACTAAAGACCCACTGCGCGCCAACCCTCGGTCTGCTGAAAATTGGGGAGTATAGGTCCCGGTTGGTGGCTCCAACCGGGACGTATGCACCTTTAGTCCCGGTTGGAGCCACGAACCGGGACTAAAGGCCCTTTAGTTATAACAGCGCGTGCCTCCTCTTCTTCTTCCCTTCCCCACTCTGCCTCTGCCCGCTCCCTCGCCGCCGACGACGCCGCCAGGCTGCCCCCGCCACCGTCGCGCGCTCCCCGTAGCGGCTCCGTCGTCAACGCCTCCGCCTCCGGCCGCCACCCGCGTCTCTTCCCGCGCGCCGACGACCGCGCCGCCCGCGCGTCTCCTTCCCCCGACGACCGCCGGCCGCTCGCTTCTCTGCTTCCCGTCGACGACCGCGCCCTTCCCCCACCGCCGCGCGTCAGGTACGACGCCGCCCCTCCCTGCCCCTCTCTGTCCTCCCCCTCCCTCTACTGCTGGTGGTGGGCGCGGCGGCTTCGATCGGGTGGTGCATCGTCGCCGGTGCCGTTTCCTCCACCGTCGCGTCGTCCTTGTCCACGGCGTCACGCTGACGTGGCCACGGGCCCGCTGACGTGGCCCACTTGCTGATGTGGCCTAGGGCCCAGCACTCAGTGACAGTGGCTAGGTTCTGTCTTGGTAAAAAAAACCAACCCTTTGCTGATGTCATATTGACACAGTAATTCAATTTTAAATGATTTAATAATTCCAGAAATTGATATAAACTTGTAAATTCAATATCTTTTTATTTATAAGTCAGAAAAATACAAATAATATATCAAATTGTTCGGAAAAATGAAACCTATCTATTTAACCTATAATCATGCATTGTTCAACAATTTAAATGACAAGTATAATTAGAAGAACAAATGCACCCCTCTCATATGTTCCGGAGTTTCCCCGAGTTAGGGTTTTCACCCGTCGGAACCCCGATTAAATCGTCGAGCATGTCTTAGGGTTACATTCCAATGCAAATTAACTTGTCATATCATCATACTTGCTTGAGCATTGCATCGATGCCATGTGTTGATTGTTTCCCTTTCTTTTCGGTGTTTCGATTATTAGGTTTATTATTAGTTAGGTATTATTAGGTTTATTAATTAGTTTGGTATTATTGGTCTTCGATAAGGAACATTGTCAGTCACTGTGGTTAGATAAGGAATCATTAATACCCCTTAGGTGCATGTGGGTTCGACGATGTGCCTTCGCCAGGGCATTCTGAACCCTCTTAAATCGATTCCAATATGGTATTTTGTTAGTATCTAGTGTTACCTATCTGCTGGATAGTTTCCCTTTTGTAGCCTTATACTCATGTTCCCCTCTCATATGCATCAGAGGTTTCTCCGAACTAGGTTACACCCCTCGGAACTCCGGAATATTGATTTTAGTTGATTTTAGCTAGAGTTACCTATCTACTACACGGTTTCCTTTTGTAGCTAGGTTTAGGGTTTCTCTTCATTTTTATTATTGTGTATGTATATATTAGGGTTTCTCCTTAACTTTCTCCTTTAGCCGCTTTGACTTATTCGTTTTTCCACCTATGCAGAAAATATGGACCCACACGTCAGAGACGAAGAAAAGGAAGAGTTGATCCAAGGCGTGATCCATGGGGAAGATAATTTAGACGTATCAACGTTTCTGAACAACTCCGGTGAGGGTGATCCTCTTTTTACCGGAGTAGACAACTTGTTTGAGGTTGAAGGTGTTGCCTTCCGCGAGGGAGAAGGCGATGCCTTGTGTAATCGAGAAGACGACCGCTCCGGCAAGGTGCATGTAATATAAATCAATTCATTAATTAATCATCTGCTATCTATATAGAAATAGTAACGACGATCTTTCTTCTTTTAGCCCTCCGGATCGAAGGAATCTACTGAAAAGAGCAGACGAGGCCCAACCAAAAAGTTGCAAGACCATGAGAGGTTTAGGATCGAAGATGTCGCTGAAGACGGCAGACCGACAGCTCCCGAAGTTGTCGCAACCAAATTTGTGGCACAATGCGGAGTAATCGTTAGGGACTTAATCCCGATCACCATTAGAAATTGGAATAGGCCTGCTAAAGCGGATGAAGAGGGAACATGTTTATTTGTCCCTAACCACGCCAAAGATTTACTGTGGAAGAGGCTCATGGTTAATTTCAAACTACCGAAGATAGAGCTGGATCCAAATGCGGAGGATCCAGTTGAGGACGCCTTACAACATGGGAGAGCCATGGAGGCTAAGGTCAGGGAGTGGGCTTTGAAGAAGATGGCCCAGTGTTTCACCAACTGGAAGAAAAGATTGCACCTTGACTATGTCGTGAAAGAGAAGACTCCCGATTTCAAGAATATTCAGTTTGAGAAGATAAACCCATTCTGGGATGAGTTTGTGGAATACAAGAAATCAGAAAAAGCTAAGAAAATGTCTGAAACGAATAAGCTGAATGCTGCTAAGAAGTATCACCATACTATGGGGCAAGGTGGCTACAAGGTTGGCATTCCTAAGTGGGAGAAACTTGAGCAGGAACTGCGTGATAAAAATATCACCCCAGAGACAGACGATTGGGTAGAACGTGCAAGGAATTGGTTTTACGGGCATGGGGGCACGTTGGACTCGGAAGGGAGGTGTATATATAACATACGACATAAAGAAGACCCCTTGCCAATCGAGAGGATGAGAAAAGCAGTAAGGCTGTTAAAGATGGGGACTTCATTCCCGATAGAGAGAATGATGAGCTCACACTCGCCCTTGGAAATAAGGAACATGATGGACGAACACGAGGCACAATAGGCTCCCAATCATGGAGGACTGGGTTTCCCGAAGAGAGGAAGAAATATCATGATAGAAGCCGTCAGAGGAGTAAGGACAGGGCGGCAGTTGAAGCAGAAAGTCAGAAAGAGCGAATGCGTTTAATTGAAGAACGATTAAAGCAACAACAAGATGAAATTAACTCACTTAAAGAGCAAAGTACTACCGGCCCATCTCAGCAGCACACTGCATTCGATGCTACCGGCCTATCGAATAATCGAAAAGGCAGTGTGGCTTCCACCGAGGTCCCGGGTGATGACAATGGCGATGCCGATGATGCACCGACGATGGCTCCTGTTGGCTACCCAGTGGATGATATCACAGAGATGACACACTGCGAGCTACATGTCAAAGTTGTGAACATATCAATGAAGGTGGCGGTCGGCTATGCCTTACCAGTTGGACCCACACCAACTTACCACAGTCGTCCGGTTCCAGAGGGCTACGCTGTTGTCGGCGTGGATGAAATCATGCCCACCTTTGAGGTTTTGGATCTTCACTACCCTGCTGGTGAAGGGGATGTGACTGTGCTGGGTGACGCAAAAAACGTCACCATTCTATGGCCGAAGGATTGTATCGTGCTTCGAAATCACACGCCAAGGCCATCTTCGCCGCCGCCTCACCCGTCTCCAGCGAGGTCGTCGCCGCCGCGGCAGCCGTCTTCGTCGCCTCACCCGGCTCCGTCGCCTCACCAATCTCCGGTGCAGCCATCGCCGCGGGAGCCATCGTAAGCGCCTCAGGATAAAAAGCGTAAGCGTACCGCTACTGTGTGTCGTAAGCGATCGCCAAAACGTAAACAAGAGCCTCTTCCAAAAGTACCAACGGTTCCTCCCAAGAGAGCTTATGACTGTACTCAAGAGGAGACTGCGGCGATCGTTGATGCGGAAACGACAGCGTTTTTCGCTAAGCTGAGGCGGCCGAAAGAGCCAGAGTTCCCCAGCACCAAAGAAGAAAAAGCCAAAGTGTTGAAAATGCTAAAGACTCTTCATCAACCCGAGCCAAAGCTGTCATCAGACTATGAGCGTTCTATTCTCAAGTCACATGCAGCACAAAAAGCCTTGAAGAGCAGTACTGATGCAAGCGGGAAATCTGTTGCCCAGCTCGGAGAACAAGCAAAACAGACTTGCGCCCCTCTCAAGGTGATTTCTCAAACCAATGTGGGGTCGAGCAAATATGGGGCCGAAGAGCAGTATGATCCAGAGGTAGTTGCACAATACGGAGAAGCTGCCGCTGCTCAAGGTATGAGTATTGCCCAGTACTTATCCCAGTTAGAGTTCTTCCCCGTGAGTGAAGTAGCATACCAATACCAGTACGGAAAACCTCTCGTCAAACCTGAGAAGGTAAACAATCTTCCAACAAAAATGCGAAGATTGCATAACTGGTACATGCATGCCACAAGGGCCGGGGCTAACTGGATAGTGCTGAGGGTTACAAAAAAGCATCATGGGAAAGATAAGGATGACATGATATCCATTGAATTTGATGAACTATTTCAATTATTCAATCAAGACGCCTTGGACAAATCGATCATGAGTGCCTATTGTCTGTAAGTACTAATTCTGTAATTAATTTAGTCTCCATCTATATTATTTTGTTTATTGCATGTATATAATCATACTTTAATATGCAGAATGAAGATTCTCGAATGCAGCAGAGGACAAATCTATGACATTGGCTTCATTGACCCATATTGGGTTCATGAAGCTAATCTCAAAATAAGCCCCCAGGATACGGAGGATAATATAGTACACGCGTTAAGGTTTCAAGAAACCAAAAGGGAAATACTATTTCCTTACAACTTCCAATGAGTGTTATTGTCTTGTATACACTTTCTATTTCGCTTACTCGATGTTAAGTATATAATTGATTAGTTCTGCATTCGCAGGTACCACTATATTCTGTTAATAATTCAACTTGACAAAGGGCGTGTACTAGTCATGGACTCGAAACATAAACCCCTTGAGACGTGGAAGGACATGCAGATACTTCTCCAGCGGTAATTCTAATCATTACGACACTATATCGGCAACGTTCGTGAATTTTATGATATCAAGTACTTAATAACTTATTTTATTCGTTTTCTACGCCGGGCAGCGCTTGGAAACGGTTCACCAAGAAGGCTAGGGGTGTTTGGAAAGAGGAGCTTACATTTCAACCACTAGATGTAAGCACCACTAGCTATATCCGCGCATCTCTTTGATTCTAGTTTTGATACAGTTATTATCATGCTTGATTATTATTTTGATTGAACTCTGTTGTCGTAAAGTGCCTGACGCAGGGACCAGGGAACAATCTATGTGGATACTATGTATGCGAGTTCATCCGGCAGACGTGCGATGAGAAGGGCAGAAATTTAGAGACACTCCACGTACGTAAACAATTTCTATAGTTTTTAATTACAATCAAATTGTGTTTAGTTTCATATTCATATAGGCTGACTCCTTTTTTAAATCAGATCGAACGTCTACGAGACGGTCTTCTGCCAAAGGATCGCATACGAGCAATACAGGAGGAATTGGCGGGATTATTGGATGCAGAAGTCCTAAACAAACAAGGGGAATACTACTCGGCTGTGTATAGACAATAGGAATTGTAAAAATAGCAACTTTTAAGAAATTGGCCGGTAGCATCGAATAGCAACTTTTGTATGTAGTGCATGAACTCGATCCGTGTATTGAATGTAAAATGTTGTCATGATGATCTTGTGTAATATAAGGTTCCTTCATTGATAAGTGCAAAACACTAAATAAACAATAAAACAACCTAAATGAATTCTCTGCCGCGGCACAAAAAGTGGCGAAAATGCTGCCGCGGCAACAAAATGTGCCAAAATGAATTCTCTGCCGTGGCAGAGAAATGGGCCAAATCTCTGCCGCGGCAACAGGTTATTAGTCCCGGTTCGTGTTACGAACCAGGACTAAAGCCCCCCCCCCCTCGCACGGAGCAGATGCCACGTGTGTGGCCTTTTGTCCCGGTTGGTGGGGCAACCGAGACTAAAGGTTCGGGCTTTAGTCCCGATTGCCCCGTCCCGGTTGGGTAAGCGGGACTAAAGCCCCTTACCAACCGGGACGCATGGCACGTTTTCTACCAGTGTTAGAACCGATAATATATGGATGAAACGGTTACTTGTTTTTATTTCAAAAACCTCCCTTCGAATTGATAAGCTTCTGATTAACTAATTTAGGAGTATAGAGCAGAGGGGCAAGCAGACTATTTAATGTCCCTTTTAATTTCTATTATTAGTATTTCTTTATTTAGAAAACATGGCAAAACTTGGTGAAACATTCCAAAACGAATTATAAGCTAACACCATATGAATGGGTAAAACATTCAGGGTATATATCGTGCACACTAGAATTCTCGAGTTCTCGAAAGTGGGTAAAGAACCATTAAAACATGTTTGTTTGTTCACTACTTTCTTGCTATGTGGTGATAAGTTGGGAGAAAAAAAGTGGTTTTGTTGTGACGTGGTCAAACAACGCACAATGCACATTGTCTTCAACATAGGAAATCACAAAATAGAAACCGAGCTCTATAATGTTCTCGTAGACAATTTAGTTATTATCACATAGCAGTGAATATGTATTAATCTAGTTTCTATGTTGAAGGTGCACACATACGATACGAGCCCGCAACTTTAGTACATCATAAGTAACATGTGTACTCTTCCAATCAAATTTTCTCAATTTTTTCTGGCATTGAATTGGACGTTGTGGCTGTTTTGTCAATAAGAACATTATACTACTTTTACGTGGAACTAGAAGTATGGCCCTCGCAATTGCGAGGGCATCATTTTTATTGTGTTAAGTGTGATAATTAAACCAATTTAAATTTCATGGATATTCAATTTATAATACATGGTATAATATAGATCCATAGTCTAACTTTATAGTAGATAGATGTGAGAACTTCTTGGTTATGGTAGATTGTGTTGTAATCTATTGATATTTTCTCTAACAATAATCAATGTGTCAAGAATGTGTCCATTGGCATATTACTTGTAATCTAAGTTAAATATAATAAGATTGAAATTTTGAAGGATCTGGTTTGCTCACGTCAGTGAAAACGTTCAAACTCTTTAAGTCATAAAATTAATAAAGACACCAGGTCAATGGTCCACTGTTTCAATCTCTAGTGGCTCCTCACGTCTTGATAATTTTCAATCTCTAATGGCTCCTCTCATCTTGATAATTTTCTATGGTGTGAGGAGGTAGGGTAGTGATGGATTTACCTCCTCTTGTGTAGGTTTAGGTATCTTTCTTGACCTACCGGTAAGATGGTGCCGTACCAATAAGTTTGGATTTGTCACTCTACTCCATGACCATGGGGGTTTAGTCCATGGATCTAATGTCTCTTACGCCTTTTTTTGCTCGGTAGTTCAGGGATGGTGTAGCAATTGGGAAACCTCCATTTTTAGTACTATTGTCCTTAATTTATTTTGACATATGATCTTAGTAGGATCCCACTCTTTGAGTGTTATTTTTGTATCTAGAGTATTTAATTCTCTCCTCACTATCACATGCTCTTCGATCTTATGATTTTATTATCCGCGTCAAATATATTTGTTGTGACATAACATTGCTACAAGACATGAAACACATCATTTGGGGTTTTCAACCACTTATAGATTTAAAGGATTGGTTGATGTTGACACCAGGCTTCCCGAAATTATAGTTATTATAAACCATAGACTTGCATTGTGGATATAGAATATGAATCTTATGGATGAGTTCTTCTAACCATTGTGCCAGAACTGTTCTTATTTATATTAAATTGAATGAAACCAAATTTTTTATTTCATTTAACATATTATTTTAGATCTCTTGTATTAACTATAGTTGGACTCCTAGATCTTAGTACTAATTTTCATATAAATTGTTATGGAACCAAAATACCAAAATACAAATTCTTATGGAACCAAAATACCAATTTTTCTTTCATTCTTATATTGAATATTACATGTAAGATGTAAATTAGTAGGTGACTTATTTATTTTCTTAATAGATTTTTTGGTACCGGATTCTATTGATATACATGTATTCAAAAATGTTGTCTATACACCTTGAAACATTATTTTCTAATGATGTTTCAAACTCTGACTTCTTTGGCACGTTCTCTATGAATAGTAGATCATCATCGTGCAAACATGGCCAAAGTAATTCTCTAGCAACGTAATTATTTTCTAATTAGTCCTAAGATTTTCCACCGCACTCTTGATTTGCATGGAATGTCTTTCCGCCCCTTTCCTTATTCAATCTGAGCTCTATTTCAATCTATACGTAGTGCATGCTAATTTTCCTTTTAGTCGATTTTACAAATTTGTTCATGGATATCTATAAAAAATGCAATGTTTTGTAAAAAAATCTAACCTAGGGGAAAATAATATTGTTACTCGATTATAAACAGAACCTTCAAGGAATTGTTGTGTCAGATTGACGGTTCTTGGCCTCGTTTATCCAAATATATAGAAAATCACTATGTTATAATAATTGTATATCCTAGATGAAAAAATATGCATTATGTCTTTCTGGATTAAATAAAATAGATCCTATACAAATCAGAATGTCATTGATCGCTCTATATGTCAACCGAGAAATACATTATTGGACCGTTGATAATTAGAAAACTGGCATATTTTAGAAAATCGTATATTTCCTCGATCTTCTTGGGCATATGTCTTAGAGTCCTCCAAACATAGATCGACTGCTTGCTATTCCAAGGTTCTAGAAAGTACTCTAAACCGCGTGTACCATTTTTTCATTCTGCATGCATATTTGTTGCACCATTGACGAATCCTAAATTGCTACATTTGGACCTATCACCTATGGTTTAGGTCTAATAACTAACTCGATCATGTATTCTTCCTATATATTATGATTATATAAGCGTTATAAACTTTGAATTTAGTTTAGATAACCTGGACTTTATGGACATGCCTACCGGTCATGTATTGTATTTGAATAGGACTCTATGGGTACAACTTTGGTAACAAACAATTACGTACGTGTCGACCTAATTAAATCCCAGCCGGCCCAATTCTCAATTCCCTGTCTCGTGGCCCCACACTTTCTATGCACCCAGCGGTGAACCCAGATATATACCCCCAAAAAAAACAGAAGTAACGTGATGTGTTGGACTTAAGGCATTGTGCTAATAACTGAAATATGGGATCAAAATTGTTACATAGATTTTACGACTGTGATTTAAACATGTACTTATAGATTTTAGATCTGACCATTGAAATAATTCAGGTGATGTGGATCAACCTGGTGCCTCGAAAAACACTCTTATATTACTTTTAGTATATAATAGATGAAGTGATACATATACATTTCACCAGATTTCTATGAAATTTGAGCTATACATATAGAACATATGGGTTTATGGAAATAATGCAAACCTCTTATATCTGAATTGATTGAGACTTGAGAAAAATATTATAAGACCTATAAAAACTGTACATATATACATGTGCATGTGTAGGGTACCGTGCTGGAAGGAACATATCCACACAATGTCCAAAAATAAAGAGCATACACTGTTCCTCTTCTAGTCTAGCTCACTCAGCCAGCAATGGGAATATAATTCCACCGTAAATACTCGCACCCGGCCGTCACACACGCACGCACGCACGCACCCTATAATAACCCCTCGCCAACCACCACGCCACACCACCCGCGTACACACAGTCCCATCGCTAGCTAGCCAAGCTAGAAGGGCAAGCTACCAAGCTCGCGCGGCCGCCCCCTGCCATGGAGAACCCGTACACGGCCTTCCTGAAGAACTACCACCACCACCACCGCTACTACTTCCACGCCACGCAGGCTCCGGCTCCGGCACCGGTGCCGGTGCCACCCCCACTTTCCGCCTACTCCAACCCTTTCTTCTCCCCGCCGTCGTCGCCTCCGCTCCGGGAAGCCCTGCCCCTCCTCTCTCTCGCCCCCGCCTCACGCCAGTCGCAGGAGCAGCGTCATGGCCACGACGCCCCGGACTCCGATGACGACGGCGGCGAGGAGGAAGAGGAGGAGGAAGGGGATCAGCCGCCAGGATTCTCCGCGCGCAGTAGCCAGAACCAGAACAATCGTCAGCAGCGAGAGGGACGGCGGCTCTTCGCGGACCTGAACTCCAAGGCGGCCGACGATCCGATGGACATGGAGGCGGGCGGCGGCAGTGGCTCGGCGGGGGACGTTACGGTGGCGCTCCACATCGGCTTGCCCAGCTCCGGCGCCGCCGCCGATCTCCTCTCCGGTATATCGGGATCGGCCGCCGAGAGGGCTGCTGCTGCGGCGCGGGAGGACGAGGAGGAAGACGATGAGGGCGGGGGCGCCAGAAGGGAGGGAGTCGACGGCGACGGCGACGGGGACGGGGACGGGGACGGCGAGGCGACCGTGGTGCCGCTAGGGTTCGCGTCGACGCCGATCGGTCGGCTGAACAAGGGGCAGTACTGGATCCCGACGCCGTCGCAGATCCTCATCGGCCCGACGCAGTTCTCCTGCCCCGTCTGCTTCAAAACCTTCAACCGATACAACAACATGCAGGTGAGCGCGCAATTATTCGCTCCAAAATCCAGTCCTTGATACTAGCTTCATAGGTGGAGTATATTGCTGCTGTTCTTCTGATTTCTCTCGTTTTGTTTCGACTAGTAATTAATATAACAAACCGATTAATTACCTAGAAAATAACAATGATCCACAAACTGGGAGGGGTGTTCAGTTTTCTTGTTTGTTTTCCAACCTATTTCAGTTTGTTCATACTTTAACCAATTATACATGTGTTCTTGTTTTTGTGCATGTGTCGTGTCTCAATAATTTTTGGAACTCCTGTTTTTGTCCAGCACAGTTGGATGGATCCTAATTGGAATTACCTACCAATGAATAAATGCAATAGCCGAGGGTAGGTTAAATAAAGTTCTACTACTGCTACTACTCCAGTTGTGAAAACTGAACGAACACTACAGCTCGCCGGGTGTAATTGCCCGGCCGGAGAGTTCTTTCGCCGGCCGGGAATAAAGCTAGATCGAGCTAGCAACAACAACATCACGTCGGATTCGTTACACCTGTTGGCCCCATGCATTACCGTATGCTAGCTAGCTATCTTATTTTGGATCCGCCAATAAAAACCTGAATTTATTAATCAAAGTACACCTCGCAGTGACATCCACCTAACAGTTCATGTACACATGCATAGTTTAGCACCGCAGAGTACATATCTTATCTGAACAAATGTAATTAACAACACGACGGATTTGAGAACGTACCCATTAATTTGCCGTATGTAGCAAATCTATCCAAGTGCTACTGGTCAACTGTATACCATTGGAGATTAAAATATATGATCCCCTTATTTCACAATATTTTCCGTTGAAATAATACTTTATTTTCTTGAAAAGTTTCCCTGGCAGCCCGCTGATTTCGATCTTTAGCTTCTTACATATGTGTTCGAATTAAGGAAATTCCTGTCGATCGATGCACGATGCAAATGCACACTTATTCTTCTCGATCGTGGTATATATAGCTTCTGATCTTGTGTGTGAAAGAGAAGGCATGCGAGGAAACCAGATAGATAGATAGATGCGTACACGTGCTGGTGTCTCTGGACAGGTCTGGCCGGAGATTAAGCTGCTGAGGAGGGGCACAGTAGCTGCCTTTCTTTCCGAGTGATTGAACAAGACACATAGGTCCGGCCGGTCAGGGGGAGCCATGCCATGCCATGCATGCAACCTTTTGAACTTTCATGCTTTTCTGGGCGAGGGGCGCTTGCTTGCTAGCTAGCTTTCCGAAGCAGTGGGTCTCTCTTTGGAAACGCACACACATGTATGCATGCCATGGCATATGCCTGCCTGGGAGAGCGAGGTGGCATGCATGGTGGACGGCACTGTGGAGATCCCAAGTGAAGATCTCTGTGCGTACTACTTAACTGGGATGTGTCTTGGTCACACTCACACACACACACACACACACATGGACATGATCATCATGCAGCTGGTGTCTGATCAGGTCGAAGCAAAAGCTTTGCCTGCTGCTGCCTTTTAGTACGCCAATTATCTGGTCTGATCTGATCGATGGATCACACCCAGCACTGCTGCCATGGCCATATGCAATCCTGATCAGCTTCCTGACTCCGGAGGACTCCTGGTCGAGCACTGATCAAGCACCTCATACGAGCTTTGCCTGCTAGCTGTAGCAGAGATTGGATGTCTTGACCAGGCAGGGCAAACGAGCTTTTTGTCGATCCGTTTCATTCACACCTGACCTGATTAGCTAAGCACTGAATCGTCGGGATTTGCTACACCGGCCCCCTTCTCAATCAGTTGTACTAGTAGTTCTCGATCACGGATTTCAAGAACTGCGAGAGATCTGTAGCTTAGCACTGCCTACGTACTGTCGTTCCTCCGCTGACAGTTCCACTGTGGGCGAAGCAGACACGCACCACAAACACACACGTACACTCTTCTCTTAGCTCTTTCGAAGGAAACAACACATGACCCACGCAAGAGGGCAAGTGGCTATGGTAGAGCCCTCTCGCTCTCCAAAGGCGTCTGCATGCGCTACCTAAGCTCATGCGGCTTCACCCGCTGCCACTGTGTTCTGCATGGGGAAAGCTTTGGGTTACAGATTGATCATGAGACGACCAAGCTTGCTCGGCCACTGACCATAAGCATCCAACGACGTCAACATACATACATAGAGTGGAGTACATACCTCGAAATGAGCAACGAATTAAACTCAACCTGCAGATGAATAGAGCTACCTCCTGCGTGAACGCTCTGGTGCTTCCATGCAGGGAAACCTTGATTTTAACCCTGGTTTTAAAGTTAATGAAGGACCTCTTTGATGGATTGGAGGTTTTTTTTTTCCAAAGGAACCCCTTTGAACCAAAGGAATGACACCAAGAAAGATTCTTAAGGATTGCATTGCTACAACTTAATCACATAAAAATCTCAAATTCCATGTAGATTCAGTTAGACACCTGTTTTCATAGGGTTGAGACATTGCTCCTATATTTTTTTCTGAATTCTATCCAAATGACGACTATGCATGTTTTTTTCGAAATGGGGAGCCTAACACCGACCTCTGCATCAATCGATGCACACAAACTTATTTATTGCAACATTCCAAATGACTCGCATGTACTTTTTTTTTCTTCCTATGTTCTGCACTTGCAACCCTATCAACATTTTGAGTACTCCCTTCGTCTCAAAATAGAAGTTGCAGGTTTGTCAAAATTTAGATGAATCTAGAGACATAGGTTTATCCAAATTATGACAAACTCGCGGCATCTATTTTGAGACAGATGGAGTATTATTTACATTTTGTCGTGTCCCTGAACCTGCAATCAGCTAAAACACAACATATGATCATGATCCATGATGCTTGTAGTAATTCCGTACATACCAATCAATCGAGTAATATTAACATACTACTACTCCTGTACAAGTTGTGACCAAGACTAGAGCAGCCCTGCGTAATTTTACTAAGCATTATGTGCGCGCGTGCTGGATCTACATGCAGATGCACATGTGGGGCCACGGGTCGCAGTACCGGAAGGGCCCGGAGTCGCTGCGCGGCATCCAGCCGACGGCGATGCTGCGGCTGCCGTGCTACTGCTGCGCGCCGGGGTGCCGGAACAACGTGGACCACCCGCGCGCCAAGCCGCTCAAGGACTTCCGCACCCTGCAGACGCACTACAAGCGCAAGCACGGCCTCAAGCCCTTCCTCTGCCGCCGCTGCGGCAAGGCCTTCGCCGTCAAGGGCGACTGGCGCACCCACGAGAAGAACTGCGGCAGGCTCTGGTACTGCCTCTGCGGCTCCGAGTTCAAGCACAAGCGATCCCTCAAGGACCACGCCAGGGCGTTCGGCCACGGGCACGGCGCGCTGGGCGGCGCCGGCCTCGACGACGACGACGACTGCGCCGTCTCCGACGTCGACCACGACGGCGGTGCCGCCAGGTCGCTGTGATGTGTGAGGCTCCCACCGACCACCGGTCATTATTAACCACGCTTATGTGCCGGCCGGATGCCCGGAAGGTGCATGCTGCAGGCCCGAACAATATATGCGGCGTCCAAAACTATGCAGAGGCGTATACAGGCTCGTGAGTTGCTCTTGGATTTGGTTGCTTCTTGATCTGTGCTTCTCTTGCTATTGTACTTCTTCTTCCCGGCCCCATCTTGTAGTTCTCCGCTTGTATACTAGCTACGGTGAGATCTCAATCATCAATCATGCATGGAAACGTGTCCAGATTTTATTAACATTTCTCTGCTTGCTTCTCAAATGTGTTAACTAGTAATGTATTATAGCGTGTCCTTTTTTCCATGGAAACTAAGATTATTTGTAGACTTTATTGTCTCTGATGCACACAAAAACTCGTCCTTGCTGCTTGTATTGATCTGGGAGGTGGCAGACGCGTTAACTTTATCTACTCCCTCCGTTTCAAAATATAAAATGTTTTAGGTTTGTGAAGAGAATGTATCTAGACTTATTTTAGTACATAGGTTCACTCATGTTTGGAGTGAATCTAGACACTAAAATAAGTCTAGATATATTTGTTTCACAAAGCTAAAACATCTTATATTTTGAAATGGAGGGAGTACTTGCTTATATTTTGATTGAGTAGCTCCACATTTTCCTTCTAAATTGTTGCATCGGCTCACGATCACCCAATTTTTTAGATACTTATTAACCCTTTGTAAGTTTTCATAATGCCTCCAAAAAAATCAGATTTTTTTGTTGAGAAAAACATGTATTTAGGGTGTGTTATATACACTAAAATTTGGTTATATATGCAAAACAGTGAAACAAATTTACTTCTATTTTGCACAAATCATAGAAGTCATTATTTGATTTAACAATTATTTATATTCATACAATTCTTATACTACCTCCGCTCCAAAACATAGAGCATACAAATTTAGTCACAGTGAAATCTTACTATGTTTGACCAAACAAAAATATCAATATCTACAATAATGAATAAATATACTATAAAAATATACATTATGATGTATTTATTTTGATATGAAAAAATACCACTTAGAACAAATGTTTGTTAAATTGTTTTATTGATAAGAACAAAAGGTATTTTTTATAGAGTTTATAACCTTGTAGTTATAATTCTTACCTTGCAAAAATATAATTGGTATTCATAGTAACATACATTTTATCAGTAAGAACACAGATTATTATGAGTTTATAACATTTTAGTCACGTTTTTTGTCCTTCTAGAAGATGTCAAGGAAAAGTGATTTAGTGCAACAATTATTGCAGTGCTATTCATAGTGATGATTTTTTAAGGAGGTGTGCAAAAATTGGTTTTTATAGCTGATCTAGGCTTACATAAGCACATGCGTTTTCCAATCATCTCTCTTGTACCTGCATTCATTTGATATTCAATTGTTTGCAATGTTCTGAATATATGTTAACTTGTTGAAGAAGGCAAATGGTCCATGCTTATGTTTCTCTTGTTTCAACTCATTTGTTTCCTGGTTTTTTTTATAATGTGAATTCGGGGACCTTATTGGGAACCTCTCTTCAATGTAGAAAAAAGATGTGTGTGGTTGTCTTATTCATGATTTTCTTCTAGGTCCTTGAAAATTGAACACCAATTTTTAAGAGATGTGTACTTTTTTGCGGTTCAAGAGGACTTTATATGACATGATGAACTACATTACAATGTTGGTGGGCTGCATCTACCACATGTATTGGACCACAACACTATTTCTTCCTCCCTAGCATAATTAACAAGGATATAGTTAATTCATGTATGTGTAGTATCCACAACTTTACACATAATATTTCTCTACCTTAATCATAAGGACGAGATCCATCGGGGATATGTGCTTTGTGTTGATTTTGATGGAATTATGTTAAGATGTGTGTTTAACAAGGTCAGAGTCTCCCATTTTTATTGGTTATTCGTAGGGCTGCTAACTGTGTCCGAATTTAGTCATTTTTCCGTTGTGCGATACACGGGCGTTGCAGGACTATGTGCACCCACTTGGAGAGGGCAAATCAGATATGCTCAACCAATATGGACGACAACCTAGCAATATAATTTGTATCGCAGTGCTTCATATAACCTTGTTTTCATTTGGTTGAACTTTTTTATCTGTTTTCTTGACTTTGCCTATGGATTCTTGTGTTTCTCTAGAAGGGTTCAAGTTGAAACTAGAGATTTGTGAACATAGGTTCATTTGTGGAACCTTAAATGGTTTTGTGAATTTCTTGAAGCGTAAAGTGTGTAACTGTGAAAGTAGTACTCCCTCCGTCCCACAATAGATGTCTCATATGCTATATTTACATATTCCATGGATCAAATTATAACAGCTTCCACTTCATCTTTACATATATATTTGGAAAACCTAGTCATCTCTTTCTTGTACCAGCCAGGTTTCTACACTGTACCTACGTGTGCTCATTTCTGTGCAAGCATCCCGACCGACCTCCCTGCAGAAAGGCTGTGAGACATGTCCCACTGTCTGCACTGCATGCCCTAGATAAAGGAAAAAAAAAAAAAGGGGGGGGCAACAACGGCAATGTAGCCGGAGATACTTCCAAAACCAAAGGGGTTTCCCGTTTCCAGCCCATTCCCAAGCCTAGCAAACCCACACACTATAACTTACTATTTGACCTACATGTGCAATTCTGCATGCAGGCATGCAAGAAAACAAACCTGAAAAGCCACAAACTGCGAGTGATAGACAGAGAGAGAGAGAGGAAAAATAAAGCTCGGAAGATCTTCTTTCCATGGCCATGAGGAGGACGGAGGGGCTATGGAGGAGATCAACTTTTTGGGCGCACTCGAGGGCAGGCCCCTGGGAATGGCCGACAAAAATATGTATAGGCAAGGAGGGTTGATGGACGGAACGTGAGATGAGTACACGAGACGTACGTACCATACCATGAGACGTTCGCGTCAAATGATGAGCTTTTTTCGTCTCCCTCCACCCCTGGGCATAGCATATCTCCGGTGGAAAGGGAGAGATGCGTGGCCGGAAGCGGGGAATCAAATATATATATATGGGCCGGGGACCCTTTGGAGGATCGATGTCGCGGCTCGCGAGGGGCCCTGCTGCATGCGGGGAATATCACTGTTGCAGCGAGCGAGCGAGCGAGCTTGGCTGGTTAGCTAGCTGAAGAAGATGTGGAGAGGATTAGTTGCTTAATTTCCGGTCCGGAGGGATGTGGCGGATTGCGAACCGAGAGACGGCCGGCGACGGATGATGATCGGTCTTTCAGTTTGGTGTTAACGTGTACGTGCGGCCCAGGAGCACCGGAGACTTGTAATATAATGGTGTTGTCTACACCATGGATCGATCCATGAATTTATCAGCTGGTTTTAAGACCGGTCGAAGTCTAAACCGTAGGTGACAGAGATTAGTGTAGAATACACCAGTCACTGGTGGAAAATGCAGGCCCACTTCTACAAGTTTGTACGTACATGTGGTACAGAACCTTGCACGCTCTTAGCAAAATAAAGGGAGGCATGGTAGAAAAGGAGAAGACTGGACTTGCACTGACGTACCCGGCGTGTAAAAGCTAGCCAGGGAAAGAAGCTAGGCAAACTGGCGTGGCTGCTCGAAGGGTCACCTCAACGGGTGCAGTCCGCCGTTCGCTTCCGTTGGCTGTGGCCTGTGGCAACCTGAGTGAATGGACCGTGCACGCGTGCGCTCGTTTTGGAGAGATTCGGTCTCTCTCTCTCTCTCTCTTGTACTCCTATACTGCATGTTTAGTACTACTCCTACATCTTTTTCACTGTGAAATATGTACCTCAGTATCTCGTGGTAAAGGAAAAACAGGGGATGCGTAAGGAAATTATTGCACTGCTATGAGAAGTCTAATCGCCAAAGTTTGTGCTTTTGTCTTTCCAAGAGTTGGGTACGCCGCGCCGGTGTTCCAAAGTACAAATGTACAAAGGAGGTTTCGGTTATCGAATGACTTTTCTGATCCAAGGAGTCTGGGATTTCTAGTTACCGTGATTATTACCAGAATATCAATGTAAGTTACCATGCAAAAGAATTCAAATGAAATTTAAAATAAAATTGTATTTTCAGAATTAAATGAGATCAAGAACCATCTAGCATTCACACATTGCAGATGGAAAAAGTAAGGCAGTGCACTTTAAAAAAAATACCAACCGGGAATGATCCCCTCTTGGCTATGCGTTATTAGATACTCTCTTCGTTTCAAAATATAAGATGTTTTAATTTTTTTCGAAATACATGTATCTAGACGTATTTTACTGTGTAGGTTAACTTATTTTATTTCGAATCTACATACTAAAAACGTCTAGATACATGCATTTCAGAAAAACTAAAACATCTTATATTTTAAAATAGATGGAGATATGAGACCTCTCCGTGCTTCACGCAAGAGTCAAACTCGTGCAGGCGGGTTTAGCACCGTGAACTCCAGCCACTGAGCCAACCCTAAGTTATTAAGGCAGTGCACTTATAGTTCAGCACTCCCTCAATGGCATAAATGTGGACCTAAAGTGGGGAATATGTTTTCCATCCAAATTATACTAGCGGGCCTCGAACTCAAGAAAACATGGCTTTGATACCATGCATAATTTACTTCAGATTCATTGACTTATTTGTGGGCAAGTCAGCTAATGAATCAGTGGCATTGACTTCTCTCAATTCACCGGATCACAACCAATAATCTAGATTGGATGTTACAGTGTGTTACAATGTTCTTGCACAACGTTTTGACATCGTTTTCTGATACGCCCAATTTGCATCATCATTCTATATCATAATTTACCTCTATTCATTGATATTTGTCTTATTATGAGGTATTACTTATAACTTTTCATCTATTTATGCATGTTGGATAATTCTTGGAGGATGGACTGCCGGAGTCTGGATTCTGATGGAAAGGAAGGCGTTTCAGTGCAATTTCGCGAAGATCAGAAAAATATCAGAAAAATATGGAAACATATTATTTTACCTGAGGACGACGGAAGCCAGAAGGGGGAGCGAAGGGGGGCCGCAGGGGGGCCCACACCCCCTAGGCGCGGGCCCACCTAAGGTCGCGCCTAGGGCAGGTGTGGCCCACCTGCCCGGCCTCTGACTCTCCCTCTTCGCCTATATCTTCCCTTTGGAACCCTAAGCCTGAGGGGGCGACCAAAGATAGATTTCCGCCGCCTCTGGGGGGCGAAAAACACCGAGAGAGAAAGATCTCTCTGGCAGACAGATTTCTGCCGGGGGAATTCCTTCCCGGAGAGTGGAGACAGTCGCCATCAACACCATCATCAAGCTAGGCTTCATCGGTATCTTCATCATCATCCACACCATCATCTCCACAGCACCATTATCACCACTTCGTCCCGTTGTAACAATTGTGTTGGATATTGCTTAGTTTATTAGGGGAAACCTTCCCGGTGTTAATTACTATTGTAGTTGATGTTTGTGAGTGGAACCATTGGATTATTGTTTATGTTTAGATTGTTATCTATTACCATATCATCTCTGATCTTGATCCATATGATGTCTTGTGAGTAGTTCGTTGTGTTCTTGAAGACATGGAAGAAGTCATGTTGTTAGTAGTGAATTTGTGATGAGTTATTATTCAATGGTTTAGTATTTAAGGTGTGGTGCTATTCTTCTAGTGGTGTCATGTGAACGTCGACTACATGACACTTCACCATTTATGGGCCTAGGGGGATGCATTGTGTATTTGGCTACTAATCGCGGGGTTGCCAGAGTGACAGAAATCTGAACCCCCGTTAGGACACCTTTGCACAAGGGAGTGTAGGATCTCAGAGTTTAAGGTTGTGGTTAGATTTATATCTTAATTACTTTCCTGTAGTTACGGATGTTTGCAGGAGGTTTAATCACAAGTATGTATTAGTCCTAGGAAGGGCGGTATGTTAGCACAGGTTCACCCGCACAACACTTATGAACACCAAAGAAGAGTACTCAGCTATTTGCAACGAAAGCACTTGACAGAATTCCCATGTGTCCTCGAGAACGTTTGGTCCTTATAAGTATTTCCATCGGCTTGTCCTTTGCTAAGAAAGGATTGGGCCACTTGCTCTGTTTGTTCCTTACTTCTGTTACTTGCTCTTTGTTTTGTTGCCTTGTCAGAAAACCACTAAAAATCCATTTGCTAAGTATTCACAGGGATTTCCTGCTCCATACCACTATTCAGCACCTTCTGCTCCTCGTTGGGATCGACACTCCTATTTATCGAAAGTACTACGATACATCCTCTATACTTGTGGGTTATCAAGACTATTTTCTGGCGCCGTTGCTGGGGAGTGAAGCACTATTGAAGAGTGGAACTGGTAAGGGAAACTTTCACTATGAGTATTTCCCTTGTTACTGCTTGTTACTTTGTTTCCAATATGGACAACCCACTTGGTTTTCTATTTGGGAAAACTACTACCACTGCTAGGGTAGTAGATGAACCACTACCTATTGAGATAGATATTTTTAAGATATCTACAAGTATTGTTGACCGTGTTATGGACAATTATTTTGGGGATGGAACTGTCCATCCCGGTGATCACTTGCTTTTTATCCATGAATTATGCGGGTTGTTTAAGTGTGCAGGTATCACAACTGAACAGGTGAAAAAGAAGTTACTCTCCATATTCTTGAAAGGGAGAGTTGAAGAATGGTATAAGCTGTTGAAGAATGGACAATCCATGGAATGGGAGAAGATGGCATCTCTCTTTTACTCTAAATTTTATCCTCCCAGTGAAATTCATAAAGATAGAAATCTTATATATAACTTTTGGCCTCTTGATGGAGAAAGTATAGCTCAAGCTTGGGGGAGATTGAAGTTACTAATGCTTAAATGTCCTATTCATGAACTCCCTAACAATATTATTCTCAATAAATTTTATGCTAGGCTTTCTCTTCATGATAAAGATTTACTAGATGCTTCTTGTGCTGGATCATTCACATGTATGAAGGAAGAAGCTAAATGAGATCTCTTAGACCGTATTCAAGATAAGACTGAAGCTTGGGTGAATGACAAAGGAAGAAAGTCAGGTATAAACTATGATTATGAATGCATTAAATATTTTATGGGAACTGTGACTTCCATGATATTAGCAATGAGTTTAGTCTGGATTCCCAAAGTATCGCCAACTGTTTTAAAGCTTTTGCCTCTTACATAGAAATTCCAAAGAAGAAATGGAATAAGTACCATGCTCCTTATAAAGATGTTGTTAATCATGTTCCTATTAGAAGTACTCAAGTTTGTACTACTAATCATATTGTGCCTGAACTTTATGTTGAGAAAATGCCTTTCCCAGCTAAGGTAAAGGAGTATTCTATGATTATTAGTGCAAATAACAAAGGTACAAAGAAAACTGTGGAGCCTGGTAAGCAATTGAGTGATGAACCTGTGGTAGCTATTGTGAAAGACACTGTCACTAGTATAGAGGATGAGAATATTGTCTTCTGTGAAGACGCTTCTAATATTATTTGTCATCCTAGTAAGGCTAGAAAAGCTAGTGTTCCTGTGCTTTCTGTTAAAATTGGTGATCATTGCTACTATGGTTTATGTGATATTGGTGCTAGTTCTAGTGTTATTCCTTATGAGCTTTACAGGGAAATTATGCATGAGATTGGTCCTTGTGAGCTTGAGGACATTGATGTGGTTATCCACCATGCTAATAAGGAAACCATCTGCCCCATTGGCATTGTAAGAGATGTGGAGGTTCTCTGCGGTAAGATTAAATATCCTTCTGATTTTCTAGTGCTTAATTCAGCAGCTAGCAAAACTTGTCCTATCATTTTTGGTAAACCTTTCTTGAACACTTGTGGATCTATTATTGATTGCAAGAAGGAAAAGGTTTTAAATAAGTTTGATGGAGATTCTTATGAGTTTAAATTTTCCAAATTTGCTAAAGCTCCTTGTGAAAATAGCTTGCATAATAAAGATTTCAGGATGGAACAACTTGCTTCTATTGATCCAGTCTATGACCTTGGACCTCTTTTTGATGACTGTAAGTATGCTTATTCTGATGATAAAGTTGTTTCCAGTGATAGCTATATTTTAAACTTTATTCATAGTGTTACTGAAAGTTATTATGAGAGAGGGAAACATGGTTTTATGCATCTCAATAATGTTAAGTTTCCCCGTTTTATTTTGAAAGCTTTGAAGTTGCACTTGTTTTGTCTTCCTATGCTTGTGGCTTTTTGTTTCAACAATTCATTTTCTTATGATACTCCCATGCATAGGAAGTGGGTTATACTCAAGTGTGTTGGTTATTTGCTTCTTGAAGCTCTCTTTCACTTCAAATATATATATCCTATGTGAGCATCTTTGAAAGTTTCAAACCTAACTTAAAGGCATTAAAGAAAAGTATTTGTTGGGAGATAACCCTAGAGTTTTGTCGAGTCTTGGAAGTTATTACCTCAGTAATAACCTCAGTAATAACCGCTCCTTATCCTTTTTGTTTTGATTTTTGTGTCAAGTTCAACTACTTTTGTGAAGTAGAGGAGTTGTGAAAAGTGGCTGTCGTGGGACATATTTTTGTGTTGTATTGTAAAAATTCGTGAGGGAGCTCAGTACTAAGGATTGAGCTGCATTTTTCTGAGATTGTTCTCCAGGTTGTTACCAAACTTTCATCAGTTCTGCACTTTTTGATTTGAGCAACAGAAGGTCTTCGAAAAAATCAATCTTTACCTGCTGGTCTGTTTTGATAGATTTCTGCCTTCATTTGCATTTGCCTCTCATAGAAGCTTTTGTTTTGTTGGGTTTTCAGTTGAAGTGTGTACCAAAGGTTTATTTTTTTTCTTATACTAATGTTGTCATTGAGTTTGTGCAAGGGTTCTGTATGAAGGAAATTTTTAGGAGAAGGAGAAAAGGAATCTACAGAGTTCGTCTTTGAATAGGTAAAAGTGGTGAAAATAGAAGGTTCGTGAAACTCTAACCTTTTTATATTTTTTATGTTTTTAATATATAAGGGAAGTTACGAGACGAAACTGAAGAGGAAACAGAGCCCGGGGTGGACACACCCACCCTAGGTGCGGGCCCAGCCTGGTCGCGCCTAAGGGGGGTGTTCCCTCCTCGAACTCCGTCTCCGCTTCGTTTCTGTGACAAAACTTTCCTTATGTATTGAAACTTCGTAATATATAACCTCCGGGATCCCCCGAGGCTCGTACATCATTTTCTCGTCGTGTTTTCATTTCGATATGTTTCTGTCAGAAAATCTTCTCAAGTTTAGAGCACCATGGCCTCCGCCGACGATAAAGGCAAGAAGCCCATGGAGATAAATTTGGAAGAACAAACCACCGAAGGAGCAAGGGGAAGTAAACCTACTTCTATAGGAGCGATTAGCATTGCGGATGCTTTTTCTCTTCACATGCAGGGAATCATAGCCTTTGGTCCAAAACTCATATACTACCCTGAGGCAGCAGAAGCCCTTCGAACCACTAACGAGTTTTGTGATAAGTAGTGTGCTTTGAGGATGAATGTGGATCTACTTCAAGAGGAGAACAACAGGCTTCGTAAGATGCTGGAAGATTTTCTGACCCATGACAAGATAACACCACCACCACCAAAGGAGTAATTCATCATCAAGTTTGGCATCCACTTGGCTTGTTCCAAGCTTGGGGGAGTGCCGCGATATCACCACCATTATCTTTTATACTTTACCTTTTTAGTGGATTCATAGCTATGGTAGAGAAGTTATCTTATAGTTTGGTTTGCATGTGGAAGTATCTCTCCTTTAGTTGATTATCTATGTATCCCTTGGTGTGAATGCCTTTATTGAATATTAATGAGAAGTCTCATATTTTACTTTTTGCAATTCTTATTTTAGTTTGCAATCTCTATTATATGATGGATCTTGTTGATCAGTATTGGCACCACTTTGAGAGCATCAAGTGGATCTAAATTGCTTTTGGCAAACCGAGTTCTGGTCAGTAGTAACAATTTTTGAGGTTTGAAAGAAAAAGCTTACAAGTATTTGGTATCATTTGTTTTCTTTCTTGTTGGCTCAAAAGTTTAGTATTCTTTATTTAAAATCTTTTGTGTCTTTAAGGAAGATTGCTTGTTTGGCTTTATTACTTGTATGTTTGCTTGTTTCTTTCAACTCTCTTGCTTGCTACCCAGCCTTGCTAGCCAAAAACTTGTTTTGAGAAGGCATACTTCTCATGTTTCCAATTCCCTTTGAACCAAACTTTTGCCACTTGTGTCCACCATATCTACCTAGTAGCTATTGCTATTCCAAGCAAATTCTCAAGCTTCATCTACCTTTTGAATTAAAAAGTATTTTGTTATGTGAAAACTAGTTAGTAAAGCTCTCACAAACTTGATGGCACCCTTTATTTTCTTGCCCCTAATAAACTTGAACCATTATGGACATCGAAGTTGTATATGCTTGCATCTATACATTGGAATTAATAGAACCGGGCTATCACGGGTAACGTTTTCAACATAGCACTTGTACTCCGTACATCGCTGATATCGTGCTCTTTTGTCTATGGATGTCAACGGTGTGAAATAAGAGGGGAACTTGTGAGTCCATGGAGTTTGTACTTTGTGTTAGAGAAATGCATGGGCCGCTAGCCTAAGCCATGCCTAATCATGGTGGAAACTTACACCAGCACCATAGTGAGCATCCTGTGAAGCATCCTCAATAAAAAACTATACACACAGTAGATAAAAGATTGTTGAGATGCTCACTATCTGCTTGCCTTGTGATTTTGGTTATGGGAAAGCTCATGTACCATGTGCAATGGGTGACCCGTTGGCGGTTCTCAATGATATGCAAGTACTTACAATAACAAGAACTTGCCTAGGCCCAAAAGTTGAGTAGCATGAGGAGTGGCCCTCATATTCAAGGGACATGAGATTGCCAACTTATATTTCGTCAAGCATATACTCCATCTTTGTTCACTTTAACCTTAATCATCTCAAGATTCTTATGATAGGGGCAATGAGGGCTCAAAGCTAGTAAGTATCATAATCTTTTGGAATCTCTTTATGACTTGTAATCCCTTCTTCCCTCTAAGAAGGGACCTTTCTCCCACTTCCAAGTTGAGTCAGTAAACCTACTTCCTCTCTATCTCCAGCAAGCATTTGAGTTGTTGTGTTTCAAGCATTCATATGGTGATTTATTCAATCATGTTCTTTATCTTCCTTGTTTGCACAAAACACTTATCTATTGAGAATTACCTTTGAACGCCTTCACTTGTGAAAAACTTTTTGAGCAAAGAGTGTTCCTGTTTTGAATCTTCTACAAAAAAATCTTGTTGTGAAACTGTTTGCCAGGTGTTCTCTAACCAAGAACAAGTTTGCTAATTCCAATTATGATTTATCTTTATGCATCTCTATTGTGACCGTGGTACTTGGTTGCAAGCTAAGTTATATAATGGTGAGTTGCTTTCTTCTTTGAGTTGTGCAATGGTAAGTGTGATGCTTCTTGTTCGTATTCTTTTATCGACACTTCACTCCATAAACCTGTGGACATGTTTACTGAGCTTAGTATTCGCTTGGGGACAAGCTAAGTCTAAGCTTGGGGGAGTTGATATGCCCAATTTGCATCACCATTCTATTGTTACAGCGGGACGGAGTGGTGATGATGGTGCTGGTGGAGATGATGGTGTGGATGATGATGATCCCGATGAAGCCTAGCTTGATGATGGTGTTAATGGCGACGGTCTCCCCTCTCCGTAAAGGAATTCCCCTGGCAGAAATCTGTTTCCTGGAGAGATCTTTCTCTCTCGGTGTTTTCCGCCCCTAGAGGCAGCGGAAATCTATCGGTGGCGCCCCCCTCAGGCTTAGGGTTCCGAAGGGAATATATAGGTGAAGGGGGAGAGTCGGAGGCCGGGCAGGTGGGCCACACCTGCCGTAGCCTCAGGTGGGCCCACGCCTAGGGGGTGTGGGCCCCCTGCGGCTCCCTTCGCTCCTCCTTCTGGCTTCCTTCGTCCTCAGGTAAAATAATATGTTTTCATATTTTTCTGGTATTTTTCTGATCTTCGCGAAATTGCACCGAAACGCCTTCTTTTCCATAAAAATCCAGACTCCGGTAGTCCATCCTCCAAGAATCATCCAACATGCATAAACAGATGAAAATCCATAAGTAATACCTCATAATAACACAAATATCAATGAATAGAGGTAAATTATGATATTGTTGGATATTGCTTAGTTCATTAGGGGAAACCTTCCGGGTCATTGTAGTTGATGGTTGTGAGTGGAACCATTGGATTATTGTTTATGTTCAGATTGTTATCCATTACCATAACATCTCTGATCTTGATCCATATGATGTCTTGTGAGTAGTTCGTTGTGTTCTTGAGGACATGGGAGAAGTCATGTTGTTAGTAGTGAATATATGATGAGTTATTATTCAATGGTTTAGTATTTAAGTTGTGGTGCTATTCTTCTAGTGGTGTCATGTGAACGTCGACTACATGACACTTCACCATTTATGGGCCTAGGGGGATGCATTGTGTATTTGGCTACTAATCGCGGGGTTGCCGGAGTGATAGAAACCTAAACTCCCATTAGAACACCTTTGCACAAGGGAGTGTAGGATCTCAGAGTTTAAGGCTGTGGTTAGATTTATATCTTAATTACTTTCCCGTAGTTACGGATGTTTGCAGGAGGTTTAATCACAAGTATGTATTAGTCTTAGGAAGGGCGGTATGTTAGCACAGGTTCACCCACACAACACTTATGAACACTAGAGAAGAGTACTCAGCTATTTGCAGCGAAAACACTTGACAGAATTCCCATGTGTCCTCGAGAAGGTTTGGTCCTTATAAGCATTTCCACCGGCTTGTCCTTTTCTAAGAAAGGATTGGGCCACTTGCTCCGTTTGTTCTTTACTTCTGTTACTTGCTCTTTGTTTTGTTGCCTTGTCAGAAAACCACTAAAAATTCGTTTGCTAAGTATTCACAGGGATTTCCTGCTCCATACCACTGTTCAGCACCTTCTGCTCCTCGTTGGGATCGACACTCCTATTTATCGAAAGTACTACACCCCCTATACTTGTGGGTTATCATTTTCCTAAATAGTGTTGGTTTCTTGTCCTTCGATTTGCGATCGTACGACTGTGAGTGGCTAAGTCACCGTTGACTTGCCCACAACAATTCAAACAAGACGAGCCCTGAATAATTACATTAACTAGTTCACCAAAATTCTAAACTAATGGTGAAAAGTGAGCAATGCACTTATGCACTTTGTTGGAATTATGCCCTAGAGGCAATAATAAAGATGTTATTATTATAATTCTTGTTCATGATAAAGTTTATATTCCATGCTAGAATTGTATTAAGCGGAAACTTTAATACTTGTGTGGTTTATGAACAACACCGCGTCCCTAGTACGCCTCTATGGACTAGATCTTTGATTAATGATGGTTAAGGTTTCCTAACCATGGACATGAGTTGTCGATTAATAATGAGATCATATCATTGGGAGAATGATATGATGGACATACCCAAATCAAGCAGAGCAATTAGATCATGTCATCGTGTTCATCTTTGCGAAGCTTTTTCTTATGTCAAATATTGTATTCCTTAGACCATGAGATAATGCAACTCCCTGGTACCGGAAGAAAGCTTTGAGGTCAACAAACATCATCCGATGAGAGGGTGATCATAAAGGTGTCTCTCAGGTGATCGGAAAGTACTTGTTGGGTTGTATGTATCGAGATGGGATTTGTCCCTCCCAAGTCGGAGAGATATACTTCGGGCCCACTCGGTAATCGATATCAACACCGCTTGCAAGCACGTGGTTAAGGAGTTAATCACAAAGTGATATCGGGTTACAGAACGAGTGAAGTACTTGCTGTGAACGAGATTGAACTAGGTATGCTGATGCCGACGATCGAATCTCGGGCAAGTAAAATATCACGTGACGAAGGGAATATGTATATGGGATTAATTGAATCCTGGCATCGTGGTTCATCCGATATGATCATCGATGAGTATGTGGGAGTCAATATGGGTTTCCAGACCCCGTTGTTGATTATTGATAGAAGATCATGTCTGCATATTCTCGAACCCGCAGGGTCACACACTTAACGTGTCTCGACGCTAGGCTAGATTGGATAATTAGTTTATGAGTTTTTTTGGAGTCTCGGATGGGATCCAGGACATCACGAGAGGTTCCGGAATGGTCCGGAGAATAAGATTCATATAAGGCAAAGCAGTTTTTGGAGTTCGGAGTAGTTTCGGATTGTTCGGTATTGTACCGGAAGCTTCTAGAACCTTCCGGAGTGGAACCAACGTGGCCCCACTTGTCGGGAGGGGGCGTGTGGGCCTACGAGGGAGTGCCCTGGCCACATTGGGCCAGGGGCACAAGGCCCCATAGGCCCAGCCGGCGAAGCCCTAGGGGAATCCCTGGGGAGAGCTTCTAGAAGGGGGGGGGAACTTGCCCCCACTCCTTCCCCTTGGCCGTCGGCCCTAGGCTTGGAGGAGGGTGTAGCACCCAGGGTAAAACCACTAATAGAAAACCCCATGGCTTTATCTCGTGCATCATCATCATACCATCATGCATATTTTTCTTCGAACTATTTTGTAAATCCCTATATTGTTTTCTACGTTACATCTCCTTCTTTATTCAAATTATATTTTTATGCCATTTTAAAACATGTAAAGTTATTTACAAAATATTTATTCAACAAAATAAAAAGAAACAAAAAGTATTTTAAATAAAAATGCTAGCCCTAAACCGGCCAGGCCCAAAAGGCCCAGCCGGCTGAAACCCTACCCCTAACCCCAGAAACCCTATCCACTCCAACCCCTGCCGCCGCCAACACCCCACCCCACCCCGCCGAACACCAGACACGCCCCACGCCACACCCCGCACGCGATCCACTCCTCGGTATCGTTCCCACCTACCCTGCCCTCTCCCCTCCCCCGGTCCACCCCGTGGCCCACCCGCTCAGACGCCCCCGCGGGATCTCCTCTCTCTCTCTCCCAACCCTATCCGCTCCCCCACCTCGAACTCTTCCCCCTCTGCAAGCCGCCTCCAGGAGCCCTGCCGGCGAGCCGCCCTCTCCTCGCCCACGCCTCCTGCCTCTGCGCCGCCCACGACCTCTGCGCACCGGTAGGGTCCCGGCGAGCCCGTCGACGCCCCTGCAACTCGCCTGCATCGCCGGCTTCCACCTTCCCCAACGGCCACTCCGCCTCTGCTCGTCGCCCCCTTCGCCGATGGTCACCCTTCCTCTCGCCCCCCTCCTCCGAGCACCGACCGCCGTCGTGCCTTGGCCCTCTCCTCCCTCGGCCCCACCTCCATCAAGCTCGCCCGACCTGCAGCTGCCTCCGCGCCGCCCGTCGTTGCCGCCAGGGACCTGTCTCCTCCAACGCCGGCTCTCCCAGCCCACAGGTGTCGCTGGTTGCGGCCTCTCGCGACCCCGCATGAACGCCTCCTAGCACATATGTGCCCCGCTGGTCCTCTTCAAGTTTTACGGGAGTACATGTGTGGTGAAGTGTGGTACTATTCTTTTGTTGTTGATGCCTGGATGTGCTGATGGAGGTGAGATTTGGTTACCTCGGCAGGCTCCTCGTCATGACACTACTGCAGATACAATACCAATCCCGCAACAAGTGCTTCGACCCCATCACTCAGATCTACCGATGCCGAGACCCCCTAACCCGAAGATGCCCGGAGCACCAAGGTCTTCCTCACGGATCCGGAAGCCCCGTTCCAGACCCGAGTCCTCATCCCGGACGATAAGATCTTCCCGGACGCCAAGGTCGTCGATGCGAATACGACAAGTGTTTCATCCCGAACGCCATGACCGTCGACATGACCCGAAGACCACGGATGCCATGATCTTCGTCACGGACGCCGAGTACTTCACCCCCGGAACCCTGAGACCGACCCCGAACCCCGGAAACACCAAGTTCGTCGAGGCCCCCTAATGTGTGAACCCCTTTCCGAGAACCCTATTTTATAAATGGTCAACTATATGAATTGTTGCACATTAAACCAATCATCTCGCATGCATACCATGTGGTTTGGGGGCCTTATGCCGGTTCACCTCATAATTAAATATGGGGCCATATGCGGGCAAATCTAGCCTTATATTGGCCTCATTTCAATTTGTGTAGCGAACCCGGTGCTATCTCTTGCCATGCTAAAACAACATTTAATTTGCGGGGTACCTAAATAACATGAACCACCTAATTAAATGTCGGGACCCCGGTTCCGCTTAATATGGCCTAATTGCATCGCACCTTGCCATGCCATGCATCATATCATCAGCATGCCCGATCTTTTGTCGTAGCATTAAATATTGCATCCGGTGTTTATTCTAGTGTTTTGCTTCTTCGCGGATAAGGCCGTTGAGTTGATGTGAGCTTCGCCCCGATCTTCGGTTGAACCTTCGACAATGTTTTTAGGCGAGCATCTCCCCCTTTCTACCTATCTTACTTTTATAGTATTTATTCCCTCCTGTTGATCTATTGCTATCTGTGATGCGTTGCTCTAGTTTTCGTACCCGTGATATCCCTTGCAGCCCTATATTGCCATGGCCACCTCCTATTACCTGTTGTTTGGTAGATAGTTGGACTTGCGCGTCGTAGTCGCTTGCTCAAGTGCTGTTGCGTGTCGCCATGTACCACAGTTGTTGGAGTATTGCCACATGTTTGATGTTGGAGATGATCTCGGCTTTATTTATCGTTCACTTTAATTCCTGTTTAACAACTAAAATTGAAGTAAGTAAGCAGAGGCATCGGTGGGTGATAGATAATATTTGGTTTCCGACCGCCCACTTGTGTCCCGTAGGACCCCGAGTACTTGATACCTGTTCCTTGATTTATCGCGCTATCCACATACGGGGAATTATGGGACCCCCCTTAGCCAGAGCTTGATTCCTTCTTATTTCTTGGGGCCACAAACTAGTTTGAGGTTTTATTTACTATCCTGTACTTATGCCATGCTACTTCTGTATTTACGATTGTGCGAGGACCACACTATACTGTTTAGGAATTGTGACCCGTTTTCGCGGTATCGACAAGCCCAGTCACACTTTCGGGTTCCCAGTCGTTTACAGCCGGCCCCACAAACCTTAAGTCCGTCTCGAAGTCAGCTAACTTCGTTGCGGGTCTACTTTAAGGGGTGGCCCCCTGAAATATTTCTGAATCTTGTGATTGCTCTGTCGTGAAAGCCTCGTTGGGTTTTGATTTGGTTTTTCCGAGGTCGATCGTGTGTGTGTTGCTATTTGTGCACCCCGGCCGGGTTAAAACTTGCTGAAAGCCGTGTCCGCGGTTATGGACGACTTGGAGCACAGTATCTCGATCATAGACAACTATAACTAAAGTAGTGCTATAAATTTGACTTTATAATGACTAGTAATCAGCTTCACCATAATGGAATGGCTAACTAAAACTGCCCACAATTGCTTGTTTGGTTTGTCGCTTGCGACAATTGTATCTGACTAGTAAGTATTGCAACTACAACGGAATGGCTAAATAAAAGTACCAACAACTGCTGGGTTTTGGGATATCTCATGCTAATTGTATCTGAGTAGTAAGTGTTGCAACTATAACGGAATGATTAACTAAAAGTGCCCACTATTTATTTTATCAGGACGACTGTCTTTACCTGACTAGTAATTGCTGCAACGTTAACTGATTAAGTAAAACTGCCAACTGTGTGAGTTCCTCGGTTGACTTCCTCGTTTGGTCTCGAGGGGGAAACACCAGGATGGGTATGATTGGTGGTAGTATCAGGTTGTTCCGAATAGGTCTTTCTTACCCCTCTCTGATTGTCGCCAGTTGTATCGGGTCTCTATAGGTTGTTTAGTGCATGCTGCCGCTGCCGCTTCAGTCCACCATACCTTTGTAGGCGAGGACCGCCGAATTCTAGCCTCGCTGTGTACTGGCCTCAGTACTGACGCTCCTCTTTTTCCTTGCCCTTTGTCGGCACCCCTTTTGTTTAAGCAGGTTCTGAGATCGACGTCGTTAGCAGGGTTACCCTTCCGGCTTGGCCTGGGCAGGTTTATGGACGCCATTGGTTATTCTTCAGGGCTCTTAGCCCATTTGCATCTTGTCCGTAGCTGGACGCTCTTTCATTTTCAAGGTGATTTGGATCTTTGTACCGTATATCTGTATTCTTGACTCATGGAGTCGTGTTGTATATATATATCTGTTCTGTGGGTCCCATCGAGGACTGTTGTGTAATGTTATTACTTCGTTTTCCACCCGCACGAAAGTGCCTGGTGGGCACCTTTGAATCGTTTCTATGCGGGTTTGGCGGGTTTCGCTAAAACTTGCATAGGTCCGATTCTGAGGGTGTTACAGAGTGGTATCAGAGCTCAGCAGTTGCGATACCCCACAAGTCCAGCCTGTAGGATACCCTAGCTAACGGCCGAAGTAGAGTGTCCAAAACTATTTTTGAAAAATCGGTTGGATAGTTCTTGTTAGGTCTGATTTTACTCCTTACCCCTTTGCTATTCCTCTCTTACCTCTACGTGTTTTAAATACGCTATCTTCTCTCTCTTCGAGTCCAGGATTTCTCATGGTTGGGATTCCGTCGTACCGTCAGGGTTTCGTTTTCTCCCTTTTGTAACGGAGGTGCTACGATCATCAATCTGCAACTTGTCTGTTGTACCCTTCATCCAATCTTTTGTTCTTGAGCTCTTTATCTATATGTGTTCCTTGCTGGATATCCGTGTCGTTGAAAAACATATGAGAAGGACGAGTATTGGTGAAGTTGGAGTATACCTTGAGCATGTGTTGTTCATGCCAATGGAACCATCGCGGAACCTAATCATTGTGTCTTTCATATGATTCCTGTTGTATCTTCCGGCGCTTTCCGATGTGATGGCCTCATCTACATCAGATCCAATGCAGAGCTTGCATCACCCCTTTTTGTTCCGGATACCGCTTATGAAGATCTTCATTCTAAAATCTCGAGAGTTGAGTTGCCTGATTTTCCTATTCATGTATAGAGTTAATAGTTTGGGTCCGGGATGGACTGATCACCCTACCCGACTCTTACTGCTCACTCTTGTACATCGAACTGGTGGATCAATGTAACTTTTCCTCTTCTCATGGAAGTTAGAGGTGGCCTTATCTTTTGATACCTCTACCTTCGTCCTTTGTTTTCCGGAGTGTTCTCGCAACGAACATGGGGAACAATCCTTGTTAGTGGTGTCGCGAGGGTCTTCACTAAGCACGAAGGATCAGATCGTCGGTCTTCTTCCCTGTACCATGAGGCGGATCTCGAGGGCGAGATCCATTGTTAGTGGTGTCGAATTGTAGCACCCCGGGTAAAACCACTAATAGAAAACCCCATGACTTTATCTCGTGCATCATCATCATACCATCATGCATATTTTTCTTCGAACTATTTTGTAAATCCCTATATTGTTTTCTACGTTACATCTCCTTCTTTATTCAAATTATATTTTATGCCATTTTAAAACATGTAAAGTTATTTACAAAATATTTATTCAACAAAATAAAAAGAAACAGAAAGTATTTTAAATAAAAATGCTAGCCCTAAACCGGCCAGGCCCAAAAGGCCCAGCCGACTGAAACCCTACCCCTAACCCCAGAAACCATATCCACTCCAACCCCTGCCGCCGCCAACACCCCACCCCACCCCGCCGAACACCAGACACGCCCCACGCCACACCCCGCACGCGATCCACTCCCCGGTATCGTTCCCACCTACCCTGCCCTCTCCCCTCCCCCGGTCCACCCCGTGGCCCACCCGCTCAGACGCCCCCGCGGGATCTCCTCTCTCTCTCTCTCCCAACGCTATCCGCTCCCCCACCTCGAACCCTTCCCCCTCTGCAAGCCGCCGCCAGGAGCCCCGCCGGCGAGCCGCCCTCTCCTCGCCCATGCCTCCTGCCTCTGCGCCGCCCACGACCTCCGCGCACCGGTAGGGCCCCGGCGAGCCCGTCGACGCCCCTGCAACTCGCCTGCATCGCCGGCTTCCACCTTCCCCAACGGCCACTCCGCCTCTGCTCGTAGCCCCCTTCGCCGATGTTCACCCTTCCTCTCGCCCCCCCACCTCCGAGCACCGACCGCCGTCGTGCCTTGGCCCTCTCCTCCCTCGGCCCCACCTCCATCAAGCTCGCCCGACCTGCAGCTGCCTCCGCGCCGCCCGTCGTTGCCGCCAGGGACCTGTCTCCTCCAACGCCGGCTCTCCCAGCCCACAGGTGTCGCTGGTTGCGGCCTCTTGCGACCCCGCATGAACGCCTCCTAGCACATATGTGCCCCGCTGGTCCTCTTCAAGTTTTACGGGAGTACATGTGTGGTGAAGTGTGGTACTATTCTTTTGTTGTTGATGCCTGGATGTGCTGATGGAGGTGAGATTTGGTTACCTCGGCAGGCTCCTCGTCATGACACTACTGCAGATACAATACCAATCCCGCAACAAGTGCTTCGACCCCATCACTCAGATCTACCGATGTCGAGACCCCCTAACCCGAAGATGCCCGGAGCACCAAGGTCTTCCTCACGGATCCGGAAGCCCCGTTCCAGACCCGAGTCCTCATCCCGGACGATAAGATCTTCCCGGACGCCAAGGTCGTCGATGCGAATACGACAAGTGTTTCATCCCAAACGCCATGACAGTCGACATGACCCGAAGACCACGGATGCCATGATCTTCGTCACGGACGCCGAGTACTTCACCCCCGGAACCCTGAGACCGACCCCGAACCCCGGAAACACCAAGTTCGTCGAGGCCCCCTAATGTGTGAACCCCTTTCCGAGAACCCTATTTTATAAATGGTCAACTATATGAATTGTTGCACATTAAACCAATCATCTCGCATGCATACCATGTGGTTTGGGGGCCTTATGCCGGTTCACCTCATAATTAAATATGGGGCCATATGCGGGCAAATCTAGCCTTATATTGACCTCATTTCAATTTGTGTAGCGAACCCGGTGCTATCTCTTGCCATGCTAAAACAACATTTAATTTGCGGGGTACCTAAATAACATGAACCACCTAATTAAATGTCGGGACCCCGGTTCCGCTTAATATGGCCTAATTGCATCGCACCTTGCCATGCCATGCATCATATCATCAGCATGCCCGATCTTTTGCCGTAGCATTAAATATTGCATCCGGTGTTTATTCTAGTGTTTTGCTTCTTCGCGGATAAGGCCGTTGAGTTGATGTGAGCTTCGCCCCGATCTTCGGTTGAACCTTCGACAATGTTTTCAGGCGAGCATCTCCCCCTTTCTACCTATCTTACTTTTATAGTATTTATTCCCTCCTGTTGATCTATTGCTATCTGTGATGCGTTGCTCTAGTTTTCGTACCCGTGATATCCCTTGCAGCCCTATATTGCCATGGCCACCTCCTATTACCTGTTGTTTGGTAGATAGTTGGACTTGCGCGTCGTAGTCGCTTGCTAAAGTGCTGTTGCGTGTCGCCATGTACCACAGTTTGTTGGAGTATTGCCACCTGTTTGATGTTGGAGATGATCTCGGCTTTATTTATCGTTCACTTTAATTCCTGTTTAACAACTAAAATTGAAGTAAGTAAGCAGAGGCATCGGTGGGTGATAGATAATATTTGGTTTCCGACCGCCCACTTGTGTCCCGTAGGACCCCGAGTACTTGATACCTGTTCCTTGATTTATCGCGCTATCCACATACGGGGAATTATGGGACCCCCCTTAGCCAGAGCTTGATTCCGTCTTATTTCTTGGGGCCACAAACTAGTTTGAGGTTTTATTTACTATCCTGTACTTATGCCATGGTACTTCTGTATTTACGATTGTGCGAGGAGCACACTGTACTGTTTAGGAATTGTGACCCGTTTTCGCGGTATCGACAAGCCCAGTCACACTTTCGGGTTCCCAGTCGTTTACAGCCGGCCCCACAAACCTTAAGTCCGTCTCGAAGTCAGCTAACTTCGTTGCGGGTCTACTTTAAGGGGTGGCCCCCTGAAATATTTCTGAATCTTGTGATTGCTCTGTCGTGAAAGCCTCGTTGGGTTTTGATTTGGTTTTTCCGAGGTCGATCGTGTGTGTGTTGCTATTTGTGCACCCCGGCCGGGTTAAAACTTTCTGAAAGCCGTGTCCGCGGTTATGGACGACTTGGAGCACAGTATCTCGATCATAGACAACTATAACTAATGTAGTGCTATAAATTTGACTTTATAATGACTAGTAATCAGCTTCACCATAATGGAATGGCTAACTAAAACTGCCCACAATTGCTTGTTTGGTTTGTCGCTTGCGACAATTGTATCTGACTAGTAAGTATTGCAACTACAACGGAATGGCTAAATAAAAGTACCAACAACTGCTGGGTTTTGGGATATCTCATGCTAATTGTATCTGAGTAGTAAGTGTTGCTACTATAACGGAATGATTAACTAAAAGTGCCCACTGCTTATTTTATCAGGACGACTGTCTTTACCTGACTAGTAATTGCTGCAACGATAAGTGATTAAGTAAAACTGCCAACTGTGTGAGTTCCTCGGTTGACTTCCTCGTTTGGTCTCGAGGGGGAAACACCAGGATGGGTATGATTGGTGGTAGTATCAGGTTGTTCCGAATAGGTCTTTCTTACCCCTCTCTGATTGCCACCAGTTGTATCGGGTCTCTATAGGTTGTTTAGTGCATGCTGCCGCTGCCGCTTCAGTCCACCATACCTTTGTAGGTGAGGACCGCCGAATTCTAGCCTCGCCGTGTACTGGCCTCAGTACTGACGCTCCTCTTTTTCCTTGCCCTTTGTCGGCACCCCTTTTGTTTAAGCAGGTTCTGAGATCGACGTCGTTAGCAGGGTTACCCTTCCGGCTTGGCCTGGGCAGGGTTATGGACGCCATTGGTTATTCTTCAGGGCTCTTAGCCCATTTGCATCTTGTCCGTAGCTGGACGCTCTTTCATTTTCAAGGTGATTTGGATCTTTGTACCGTATATCTGTATTCTTGACTCATGGAGTCGTGTTGTATATATATCTGTTCTGTGGGTCCCATCGAGGACTGTTGTGTAATGTTATTACTTCGTTTTCCACCCGCACGAAAGTGCCTGGTGGGCACCTTTGAATCGTTTCTATGCGGGTTTGGCGGGTTTCGCTAAAACTTGCATAGGTCCGATTCTGAGGGTGTTACAGAGGGGCAAGGGGCAGCCGCCCACCCCTATATATAAAGAGGGCTGGGGGAGCACCCTCCATACACACCTCCTCAAGCCCTAGCCGCCCTGCTGCCCTCCTCTCTCTCTCTCTCTCTCCCTCCCGACTGCGCGTAGGCGAAGCCCTGCCGCAGAAACTCTCCACCGTTTGCACCACGCCGTCGTGTTGTAGATCCAACCTATCTCTCCACCCCACTTGCTGGACCGAGGAAGGAGGAGACGTCGAGGTGCCGTACGTGTGCATCTCTCGGAGGCATCGCCACTTGCGGTGTTGGATCGGATCGGATCGCGAGTAGGAGAAGCGAGTACGACTACATCAACCACGTTCCGTTGAACGCTCCGCTGTGCGAATCTTCAAGGGTATGAAGATCTCATCTATCCCCCCTCGTTGTTTGCATCTCCCAGATTTGATCTTGGCTTTCCCGTTCGCATCCGTAGAATTTTTTTGATTTACTATGTTGCGAAACCCTTCACACTTATACTTCAACAACAACAACTTATCTTTCTTCTTACTCTTTTTTAACCATGTTTTCTGCACCCAATATAACCATTTGTCGAGAGGACATGGGCAACGTTGAAACCCAAATAATCTTCAGAAACCAAAATCTTACTGAACATGCCCAACCCTTGGGACCAGTAGTTTCCTAGAAAGGGAAACATAAGTTATTTCGAAGTAAAATCTGATATATAGACAGTTTTTGGGTGGCCATCATGCATGGGCATTATACTTTGAACCGATTGGTCTCGTGGTTTTCTTATTCCTCGCCTTGAGGTGTTTTTTCTAGGTAAATTACTTGTGCAAATTGTGTATGATATTATTGTTACTCATATCCTGCTTCTTTAGTGGTTAAAGCTATTCTCAAAGCTTACTGCAGGTTGAGTGGGTCGTGATAGAATATGTGTTACATACATATCTAACCGTATCTTGTTAATACAGTATGTATTTATTAGTTTAGACTCTTACCGTGCCCGTTATGTAAACGGTCTGTAACTGATTCTCTTATCATTGGCTGATAAATACGAAAAAAGAGCGTCTAGATTTTAGGCCACTGAGAACTTATTATGTCTTAATTGGCTATCCTACTATTTATGCTAAATTCTCAGTTGCCACCTAGTGTCAACACTTAGGGTGTGTTCGGTTGGTGTCATGAAGTTGAATGGAATGGAATGGTTTCACATTTGAGAGCCGTTCTAGTGTTCAGATGAGAAATAGAATGGAACGAGGTGGTTCCTTAAAATAGAATATTTCTTCTAGATCCAGAATACACTCATTTCACCAAATTGGTGAAATCTCTTCATTCCTCTATGCTAAAGTCATCCAAACGTTCTCACTCTCCCTATTCTTTTGCCATTTTTTTTTGCTAAAGGCACCCAAACATAAAATAGAATCATTTCATTCCACTTTTTTTTGGTTCAACCGAACATAGGATGGAACCATTCCATTACACATTTTTGTCCTAACCAAACACAAGAACGGAACCAACCCATTCCAGTGGAATGGAACCATGATATTCCAATCCACTTTGTTTCCGAACTGAACACATCCTTAAATTTCATACTAGTTTTTATTTGTAAACTAGTTGCAACTCTTAAATTCTCAATTATAACCTAGTAGTTGTTACACACGTGTAACTCTTATATTGCATGAATGGAGAGATAACTACGACATATTAAATTCTCATGCGCCCGATAAGTAGCAAATACGATACGAAAACAATGCCACGCCTGACGCGTTGAACTAGCATCTCCTCCCAACAATGATTGTTTTACAGGTTGTGCTGTACTATATGCAAATCTGCCCATATCGATGAGTTTATGGTGGCCTAGCTACTGATGCATGGCAGCGTCACGTCAAAATTATGTCTAGTAGACGTGGTAGTCATGTACTCCCTCCGTTTCAAAATATAAGATGTTTTAGGTTTATAAAGAAAATGAATCTAGACTTGTTTTAGTATATAGATTCACTCAACTTTAGAATGAATCTACACACTAAAACAAGTCTAGATTCATTTTCTTCACAAACCTAAAACATCTTATATTTTGAAACGGAGGGAGTACTAGCTAGCCAGTAGTAGCTTGTTTGCATATCATTGCTCGGATGCCTTAACCATGCAACCTAGACTTGCTCCGCGTACTAGTATGATGCAGACGCAGGCCAGCTCCGTTTGGGATTATAAGTCCCACGCGGATAACTAGGTTACCAATTTAAACAATAAAATATACATATTATAGTATAAAAATTATACCATTAGATACCTTAAAGATTATATTTTCTAATGATATAATTTTTGTAATATATAGTTATATTTTCTTGGTCAAATTAACAACCTAGGTATGCGCGTAGGACTTATAATCCCGAACAGAGGAAGTAAGTACGTACCTACACACTACTACGGACCCATGTACTGTCGCAGCGATGAGTGGCTGCCTATGGGCAAACGTATGTACTCCGCCAGAGGGTGCGTGCGTGCCGTATTGGGTACCTCTCGGTCGTCAGGCCGGTCACGGGACGCGCGATCCCATCCAGCAACGCTCCCGCTCTTCATCTGCTAATCAGTTCCGCCGACGAAAAAAACAAAGAAGGTTTGTAGTAACGTGTAGAACCTTCGCCCCGGCTCCATGCAATCATGCTCTCGATCGATTAGCATGGGCGCGCCAACGCCGAACCGGAGCTAGGCTAGGCTAGGCAGGCAGATGGGCATAAATTCAATGTGGAGGCCTGCTGGTCCTAGTCCTAGAACGCCCATGTCTCCGGGATCTAACGATCCATGTAGCAGAGACATAAATCCTCCCACGTTACTACGTTCTGTCCCTGGCCGTGGCCGATCGATCGTGGTCCGCAGCTTCAGCCGTAAATGTGGAGACCAAGTTAACTGTGAAAGAACAGCAGCAGGCACTGTCGTCGACGGACAGCAAACCCAATGCCAATACTACCTCGCTGCAGTGCCAGTGCATGCAGGCGCGGCTCCGCTTCTTCTCTGGGCCACCAGACCCTCCTCTCGACACCCTCCTTCTCACGCACCCGCGCGGTCGCGCCGCGTCGCGCCGGACGGCCTCCTCTCCCCGCCGATCCCTTCCTCCCGTGGTCTCTCCTTCTTTCCGCCGCTGCCGTTCGGATCGTCGCCACGCAAAGACCTGGAGGCATGGCGGCGGCAGCGGCGTTCCTGATCGCGATTTGGCGGGAAGACGGCGGCGTCCGTCCCGGCTGGTTTGGCGGTGGTGTTACGGTGAGCGGCGGCCGGTGATCCTTGGCCCAGATGGCGGCAGACGGCGGCGGGGATCTAGGCCTAGCCGCGATCTGTCCCGTACGTTGGCCTCGATGCCGGCGTCCAGACGACCCGGGCCTTGTCCATGACACTAGGGCGTTTGGGGCATCTGCCCCCAGCATGATGGTGGTGGCCTCCTTCTTCGTCGGAATGGTCGGCCGGGTGGTCTTGCCGTCTTGCGGCGGATCCTGCTCGTTTCCGGCGGGTGGCGTGGGGGCTGCTGGCTCGGTTTCAATAAAGGAGGTGGTCCCGGATCCATCTCAAGCCAAGACCATGATCTGCCGAATGTTGGTCTCCATTGATCTGATTTCTGTGTCGTGTTCCGGAAGGCTCCGCCGGCGAACTTTATAAGTGCTATTATGTCGTGAGTTTACTGAAATGATTGAATTCGGTCGTACGTACCCATGTTTTACCCTGACCGTTTGGTTTGAGAGGGTGTGCTTCGAAGCTTTGTTGGCTGTTATTATCATGGAGCATTTTTGTGTTCCATTGTGCTGATGGAAAAAGTCATGGAGACCGGGATCTAAGGACAGACAATGGTGATTCGAGTCTGGGTGGTGATGAGGAATTTGCTAGGTGACTAGGTGACTTGTGAATTGGTGCAGTGGCATGCAAGTGGGGGCGACTGCACATGAGAGGTTCATGATCCTACCTCTCAGGGTGAAAACCCAGGGTCTGTTCTTCATTGGTTGTGCTTGGCAATGGCCTTGTTGAAGGCATTGTTTTAAGAGCGCGAACTTTCTTCAGGGTAAAAATCTAGATCTTTGATTGGGCGATAACGATGTTTGTGCACTGTTCCTTTCTTGGAGGCGTCGTTTTTGGAGAAGATGGACTTATGATGATGTCTTGGTGGTGGTAGTACTATTGTTTTAATAAATGAGTCACTGTAGCGGGACTTTTCCTTTTTATATTTTTTCTTTTTTTTTGCTGTGTGCATCCGTGTGGTCGCTAGGACAATACATTTTTGCAGAGGTTAAATATAATTTGATATCATCCGATATTAATATATGGTCCTTTCAAAAAAAAAAGTCAGGCCGCGCCTTCTGATCATCGCAACTTCTACATCATCGTCGCCCTGTCTGTCAGGCAGTAATAAAATGGGAGGAGGCCGATGTTGTTGGGCTGCGCACAGGGGGGACGGTACGAGCTAAGCAATGAAAAAGACCATGACGTGGCCTGTGGGCTCCGCAGCATTTTGGGCCAGTCATTTTATTCTCAATTTTGTATGGGTCCGTAATAACAGGCTAGTAGGCCTTTCGGCCCAAACCTCGTCCTACAATGGCACCGCGTCTTCCCTGACAAACAAACTGCTTCCGCTGTATCCGTCTCCGTGGTGGCACCCCAGAAGATGCAGCAAATCCCGTCGTCTCCTCGCGCCATGCCAATTTTCTTAAGTAGTACCACATCGAACCTCCTCTTGACCCCCAAGCTGCCCCTGCCTCCGCCGCGCCGCAGCGCTCGTGCCGCGGCTTCCACACGGCCGAACCGCGGTCGGATCAGAGCAACGACGGGGGAGGGAGACGGCGCAGCGGCGGCAGAGGAAGACATGGCCAGGAAGGCGGAGAGGAAGCGGCGGTGCCTGAGGTGCGGGGCCCTGTACCTGGACGAGGACAACTCCCCTGCCGCCTGCGCCTTCCATGGCCACATCACAGGTACGTGCCGACTACCCCAGTCGCAAAATATCTTCAGGAGCTACAGATCGTCCAGGCCCAGTGTCGTGAGCTGGGATTGAGATGGCTCGCTGAGACATAGAGCCATGTGGCCCATATAGACGGCCACGTATGTGAAGGCGAAGCTCCTGCATGCTACAAGTGGCCCATTTCTTCGAGTGGATACTGACTGATGCGTGTTGGTGTTGCAGGCGAGAAGGGGTTGTTCTCGCTGTCGCCGCCGCACCAGGGGATCGACGGCAGGGCCGGCTCTATATTTTTTAGTCCTTGGGCGAAGTTAATAAACGGGTCTCTAAAGACAATATATATGTACGTATAACTAGATATATAGATGATATATATATCAATTTCACTTGCAAATATCTAAAAGCATATAACCACACGTTTAAAGTCGAGATGTCTATAAATAATTGTCAAGCACTAAAGCATTGTGATATTTAGATAGAAAAAATAAAAATGATAGGAAAATATAACAAGTATTTCATGCTAATGAATACCTCAAAAACACCCAGCCTCCAATTAGTTCATCGACAATTAAGCTTCAGTGCTTCGTAAAAAGCTTCTTCGTGAATTTCTAGATACAAAAATCATCGAGGACACTATCAAGATTAGTTGTCCAATATATCCTTCTCAATACAACACGTAGCCAAGCCATTCAATCTGTCTTGTAACATAGTTGACCTCAAACAGATCTTTAATAGCTTTATTTTAGAGAAACTTCTTTCAGCTGAGGCCACAGTCACAGGTGAAGTCAAAAGGATCCGATAGGCAACTGAGACATTTGGATAGCAATCTACGGTTGTAATGAATCGAAGAATCTCATGCGCTGACATCAAATTATATGGCAAAGTTACTTGCAATACCTTTAACTCGGAGAAAAAATCATTAAGATCGACATCACATGAATTCTCATGAGTAAAAGTTTCTGCAAAAATAGTGCAAGATTTTCGTAGATTACTTTCATCCATGGACTTCAGATTCTTTGAGTTGAATAGGAAACCAAACACCTTGTCAAATTCCTTCAGCTGCTCAAATCGACTATTCAATGGAGCAATTGCAGTGTCAACAATGACAAGAAAGTAAGAAACTCTGAAAGATTCAATAGCTGACAACTGTAATTCTTCTTCATCATTGATTTTATCAAAATGCTTCTTTCTTTTATTTTGATGTTTTGTACGAAATTTTGGCTCTATGTCCATAGAAGATGCAAGGTTTTTGGCACTTTCAATGCTAGTATCAACTATCAAATCCTTCAACTCTGAACTTCTGAAAAAATTCAATGACCCCTTCAATGTGTTTAACAGTAGCATCAATGCAGACAATTTTTTCATGTAACTTCTTGCTCACCATATTTACAAAAAATAAAACCTCGTGCCAAATAACCATACCAACTAAAGTCTCAAATTTCCCAAGTACTTTGTACAATGATTGAGCATCACTAACCATAGTTGGATCATCAGTAGAAGCCTTCTCTAGTTTCTTCAAACCTGATCTTACTTGGGAAGTTTGGAACCTTATAGGTTGCACACTCTTTATTCGACTCTCCCAACGGGTATCTGACAATGGTTTGAGAGTTATATTTGGAATATTATCAAGCAAAATCTTCCACCTCTTAGTAGAACATGCAAACAATACATATATACGTTGGATAATACTGAATAATGAAATAGCTTGTCCGCATGATTTCGGCATATCACAAAGAGTGAGATTCAAACTATGACATGCACATGGCATATATAATGCTTTCGGGTTTTCTATAAGCAAATGATTTTGAACACCTTGCTTTTTTACCTTCATGTTGGAACCATTGTCATAACCTTGCCCCCTCATATTAGCAACATCCAAGTCAAGAGCATCCAATGTATCCAACAATACATTAAAAAGCCTCAATCGTGATGTGTCATCAACCTTTATGAATCCTAGGAAAAACTCCTTCACTCTTGGGATGTCACTTGATATATTGACACAACGCACAATTAGCGTCATTTGTTCTTCATGGCTCACATCTGGGGTACAATCTAAGATAACAGAGAAATACTTGGCATCCTTGATGATCTTTAACATTACCTTTCTCATAGCATCGGCAAGGAGCGAGATCAACTCATTTTGAATGTTGTGGCCAAGATAATGATGATGAATTTAATTGTTTTGAATGCGCCTAATATGTTCTTGCATCACATGATCAAATTCGGCAATCATTTCAATAGTGCCTAGAAAATTTCCATTACTATCTTGATACAACTTCTCATTTGATCCTCTAAAGGCCAAATTATGTTTTGCAAGAAACTTCACTACAGCAACTATTCTTTGCAAAACTCGTCGCCAACGCTCTTTTTCCTTTGCAACCAACCGTTGCATGTCATCATCAATTGTTTGTTTTTTTCTTAACCTCAACCTTAGTTCATTCCATGTATTCATGTTTGTCAAATGCTCAACACTCTTCTCATGATCTTTGAGTCTTGGACTAAGACGCTGCCAATCTCTCAATTCATCAGATGCTAGCAAGGACTTATTATTATTTGATTTGAACAATTTGCAGCAAAAACAATAAAATTTGTCCACCTCTTTGGAGTAAATCAACTACTTTCTATCAACAACCTCACAATTGGCTAACTTTCTGGAGTAGTATTCATAAGAAAAATGTCTACCTTTGTCATCCTTAGGGAACTCCAGACCCAATTCTCTCACATGCCCCTTTTCAATTAAAATATCCCTTTTGCAATTATCAAGATTATTCCATGTTCTAGGATCATAGATAGATGAAAGAGAATCATCTTGTTCATCACCACTAGGAGCATCTGCATGGTAAACAAAAAATTGTAATTGGTTACTTACTTACATTTGGAAAAATTGATGCTAGTTAGTTATTTAGCGTTTTCCGGGGATTGTTTATCACCACTAGGAGCATCTTGTTCTTCCGATATATTGTCCTTATTAACATTAACATTTGCATGACAAACAAAAGATTGTAATTAGTTATTTATTTACAATTGGAAAAATTGACGCTAGTTAGTTATTTACCGTTTTCCGAGAATTGTGTTGGAATTATGCCCTAGAGGCAATAATAAAGATGTTATTATTATAATTCTTGTTCATGATAAAGTTTATATTCCATGCTAGAATTGTATTAAGCGGAAACTTTAATACTTGTGTGGTTTGTAAACAACACCGTGTCCCTAGTACGCCTCTATGGACTAGCTCATTGATCAATGATGGTTAAGGTTTCCTAACCATAGACATGAGTTGTCAATTGATAATGAGGTCATATCATTGGGAGAATGATATGATGGACATACCCAAACTAAGCGAAGCAATTAGATCGTTTCATCGTGTTCATCTTTGCGAAGCTTTTCCTATGTCAAATATTGTATTCCTTAGACCATGAGATAATGCAACTCCCTGGTACCGGAAGAAAGCTTTGAGGTCATCAAATGTCATCCTATGAGAGGGTGATCATAAAGGTGTCTCTCAGGTGATCGGAAAGTATCTGTTGGGTTGTATGTATCGAGATGGAATTTGTCCCTCCCAAGTCGGAGAGATATACTTCGGGCCCACTCGGTAATCGATATCAACACCGCTTGCAAGCATGTGGTTAAGGAGTTAATCACAAAGTGATATCGGATTACGGATCGAGTAAAGTACTTGCTGTGAACGAGATTAAACTAGGTATGACGGTACCGACGATCGAATCTCGGGCAAGTAAAATATCGCGAGACGAAGGGAATATATATATGGGATTGATTGAATCCTGGCATCGTGGTTCATCCGATATGATCATCGATGAATGTGTGGGAGTCAATATGGGTGCCCAGACCCCGCTGTTGATTATTGATAGAAGATCATGTCTGCATATTCTCAAACCCGCAGGGTCACACACTTAACGTTTCTCGACGCTAGGATAGATTGGATAATTGGTTTATGAGTTTTTTTTCGGAGTATCGGATGGGATCCAGGACATCACGAGAGGTTCCAGAATGGTCCGGAGAATAAGATTCATATAAGGCAAAGCAGTTTTGGAGTTCGGAATAGTTTCGGATTGTTCGGTATTGTACCGAAAGCTTCTAAAACCTTCCGAAGGGGGACCAACGTGGCCCCACCTTCCGGGAGGGGGCATGGGCCTATGAGGGAGTGTCCTGGCCGCATTGGGCCAGGAGCACAAGGCCCCATAGGGCCCAGCCGATTCTAGAGAGATTTGACTCGTTTAAATCTCGGGATAGAATTTCTAGATAAGGGAGAGTTTAAATTGTTTAAACTAGAGATAGGATTTCTAGATAAGGGAGAGTTTAAATTGTTTAAACTAGAGATAGGCTTGGAGGAGGGGCAAGGGCTGGCCGCCCCCCTCTATATATAGAGGGGTGGTGCGCCCCCTCCCCCCTACACACACCTTCCTCCAAGCCCTAGCTGCCTTGCTACCTTCCTCTCCCCCTCCCGGCTGTTTGTAGGCGAAGCCCTGCAGCAGAAATTCTCCACCATATACACCACGCCGTCGTGTTGTAGATCCAATCTATCTCTCCACCATACTCGCTGGTCCGAGGAAGGAGGAGACGTCGAGGTGCTGCACGTGTGCATCTCACGGAGGCACCGCCACTTGTGGTGCTAGATCGGATCGGATCGCGAGGAGGAGAAGCGAGTACGACTACATCACCCACGTTCCGACGAACGTTCCGCTGTGCGAATCTTCAAGGGTATGAATATCTAATCCAATCTCTCTCATTGTTTGCATCTCCTAGATTAGATCTTGGCTTTCCCTCTGTTCGCTCTGTAGAAAATTTTGATTTACTATGCCGCGAATCCCTTCAGTGGTATCAGAGCTAGATCTATGCGTAGATGTGTTTCACGAGTAGAACGCAACATGGTTGTTGCGGGCGTTGATGTTTTCTGTTGCAAGCCTCTTGTTTGTGTTCTTCTTATGACGCGGGATAGTGAGATTGAAGCGGTCCAGGCCAACCTTACGCGACGTCGTTCGCGAGACCGGCTCCGCACTTGACGTGTGGCTTGTTCCACACATGCGGCTGGTGGATGTTAGTTTCTCTCACTATAGTTGTCATGGGATTAACACCGGAGTTTGGCAACCATAATATCACCGTTGTGGCTTTCCGTAGGTAAGAATCGTTCTTAGCATCTACTCCCATAAGCCACGTAAAACATGCAACAACAAAGTAGAGGTGTCTAACTTGTTTTTGCAGGGAGTGTTTTCTGTGATATGGTATGGCCCAAGATGTGATGTGTATAATGTATGCGATGATCATGTTTTGTAATGTTTCACGACTTGCATGTCGATGAGTACACAACCGGCAGGAGCCATATGGTTGTCTTTATAATTGTGTATGACCTGCGAGTCAACTTCTTATACGCCATGTAATAGCTTTACTTTATTGCTAAGTAGTTAGCAATAGTTGTAGTTGCTATTCATGGTGGAGGCAATCATGGTGGAGTGATGGAGATCATGCCGGAACTCACAAGATGGAGATCATTGCGCGAAGATTGGCTATACCATGTCACATAAAGTTATATGCATGTGATGTTTATCCTTTTATGTATCTTATTATGCTTAGATCGCGATGGTAGCATTATAAGATGATTCCTCACTTAAAGATCAAGATAAAAACTGTGTTCTCCCCAAGTATGCACCGTTGCGAAAGTTCGTCGTGTCCAAGCATCACGTGATGATCGGGTGCTACAGACTCTACGCTCACATACAACGGGTGCAAGCCAGTTTTGCACACGCGGAAATACTTGGGTCTAACTTGACGAGCCTAGCATGTACAGACATGACCTCGGAACACAAGAACCGAAAGGTTAAGCATGAGTCATATGAATGATATGATCGACACTTTGTTGTCCACCATTGAAACCACATCCCTTCTCGTGATGATCGGATTAGGTGTGGTGAATTTGGATCATGTTCACTAAACAACTTGAGGGATGTTGAATTTAGTGGGAGTTCATTTAGTAATTTGATTAAGTTGAACTATTTATCATGAACATAGTCTAAATTGTACTTGCAAATACTGTAGATCACATGGCCAAATCCAACTTCAACTTCAACGTTTTTGCTGAGAAAGAAAAGCTTAGAAACAATGGGTCTAACTTCACCAACTGGTTCCGCAATCTAAGAATCATTCTGTCTGGCGGACAAAAGGACTATGTCCTTGAGAAAGCGTTAGGTAACCCCCCTGCTGCAACTGCGCCGGCTGATGAGAAAGCTGTCTATCAATCGCGCAAAGATGATTATGGTGTGATTAAGAGCACCATGTTGTTTGCTATGGAACCGGAGCTTCAAAATTGTTTTGAAACCTATCCCGGGCCCTTTGAGATTCTCGAGGAGCTGAAAACCATGTTTCAGACTCAAGCCCGTTCTGAGAGATATGAGATCTCTGAGAAGTTCTTTAACTGCAAGATGGAGGAAGGGAGTTCCGTTAGTGAGCACGCCATAAAGATGTCGGGCTACACTCAACGCCTTGAGCAACTGGAATGCACGATTCCAGGGAGCTCAAGATTGACAGGGTTCTGCAATCACTCCCTCCCAGCTACAAAAGTTTTGTAGTGACTCATAATCAGATTGGGTCCACTGATACGATCACCGAGCTCTTCGCAAAGCTGAAGGCTGCGGAAGTGGACATCAAGAAGGATAATCATGTGTTGATGGTCAACAAGCCCTCCTTTAAGAAAGGTAAGAGAGCAAAGAAGCCCTTCAAGAAGGGCGGCGGCAAGCGCAATGCCCCTGCTGAGAAGAAGCTCAGGTCTGGTCCTAAGCCGGACACTGAGTGCTTCTATTGCAAGGACAAGGGTCACTGGAAGCGCAACTGTCCGAAGTACTTAGCGGACAAGAAGGCTGGCACCATCAAAGGTATATTTGATATACATGTTATTGGTGTTTTCCTTACTAGCCCTCGTTGTAGTGCCTGGGTATTTGATACCGGTTCAGTTGCTAATATTTGTAACTCGAAACAGGAGCTACGGAATAGACGGCGGCTTGCGAGGGATGAGGTGACGATGCGCGTTGGCAATGGATCAAGAGTTGATGTGATGGCCGTCGGCACGCTCTCCTTAGTTTTACCTTCGGGATTAGTTTTAAACCTTAATAAATGTTATTATGTGCCTGCGTTGAGCATGAACATTATTTCTGGATCGTGTTTATTGCAAGACGGTTATTCATTTAAATCGGAGAATAATGGTTGTTCTATTTATATGAGTAACATCTTTTATGGTCATGCACCTCTAGTGAATGGTTTATTTCTTCTAAATCTCGAAAGGGATGAAACACACATCCATAACATTGAGGCTAAGAGATGCAAAGTAGATAGTGATAATACTACTTATTTGTGGCAGTGTCGTCTAGGTCATATTGGTGTAAAGCGCATGAAGAAACTCCATTCTGATGGACTTTTGGAGTCTCTTGATTTTGAATCATTTGACACATGCGAACCATGCCGCATGGGCAAGATGATCAAAACCCCGTTCTCCGGTATGATGGAGCGAGCAACAGACTTGGAAATCATACATACCGATGTATGCGGACCGATGAGTGTTTCGACGCGCGGTGGATATCGCTATTTCCTCACTTTTACCGATGACTTAAGTAGATATGGGTATATCTATTTAATGAAACATAAATCTGAAACATTTGAAAAGTTCAAGGAATTTCAGAATGAAGTGGAGAATCATCGTAACAGAAAGATTAAGTTTCTACGATCCGATCGTGGAGGTGAATATTTGAGTTATGATTTTCTCACGCATCTTAAAGCAAGTGGAATCGTTTCACAACTCACGCCACCCGGAACACCACAGTGCAATGGTGTGTCTGAACGCCGGAATCGAACCCTATTAGATATGGTCCGATCAATGATGTCTCTTACTGATTTGTCGTTATCATTTTGGGGTTATGCATTAGAAACCGCTGCATTCACTTTAAATAGGGCTCCATCTAAATCCGTTGAGACGACACCGTATGAACTGTGGTTTGGTGCTAAACCTAAGTTGTCGTTTCTTATTGTTTGGGGATGCGAAGCTTACGTCAAGAAGTTGATGCCGGACAAGCTCGAACCCAAAGCGGAGAAATGCGTCTTCATAGGATACCCTAAGGAAACTATTGGGTATACCTTCTATCACAGAACCGAAGGCAAAGTGTTTGTCGCAAAGAACGGTTCCTTTCTTGAGAAGGAGTTTCTCTCGAAAGAAGTGAGTGGGAGGAAAGTAGAGCTAGACGAGGTTATTGAACCTTCTCTTGAATTGGAGAGTAGCGCAGCACCTGAAATTGTTCCAGTGCCGCCTGCACCAACAATAGAGGAAGCTAATGACAAGGATCATGAAGCTTCGGACGATGCTGCTACTGAACGTCGCAGGTCGACAAGGTCGCGTGCCCCTCCTGAGTGGTACGGCAACCCTGTCTTGACTGTCTTGTTGGTAGAAGACAGTGAACCTACGAACTATGAGGAAGCGATGATGAGCCCAGACTCTGAGAAATGGCTGGAAGCCATGAAATCCGAATTGGGATCCATGAGCGAAAACCAAGTATGGACTTTGATGGATCCTCCTAGCGACCGAAAGGCCGTTGAGTGCAAATGGATATTCAAGAAGAAAACGGACGCGGATGGTAATGTTACCGTCTATAAAGCACGGCTTGTTGCAAAAGGTTTTCGACAAGTTCAAGGTGTTGACTACGATGAGACTTTCTCTCCCGTAGCGATGTTTAAGTCCATTCGGATTTTATTAGCAATTGCTGCGTTTCATGATTATGATATATGGCAGATGGATGTCAAGACTGCTTTCCTCAATGGCAACATTGATGAAGAGTTGTATATGATGCAACCCGAAGGTTTTGTCGATCCTAAGGATGCTAGTAAAGTATGCAAACTTCAGCGTTCCATTTATGGACTGAAGCAAGCATCTCGGAGTTGGAACCTTCGTTTTGATCAAGTGATCAAGAGCTTTGGATTTGTTCCAAATTGCTACGAAGCTTGTATCTACAAGAAAGTGAGTGGGAGCTCGGTGACGTTTTTGGTACTATATGTGGATGACATATTGATTATCGGAAATGACATCAACATGCTTAACGATGTGAAGAGTTATTTGAACAAGTGTTTTTCAATGAAAGACCTAGGTGAAGCTGCTTATATATTGGGCATCAAAATCTATAGAGATAGACAAAGACGCCTGATAGCTTTAAGCCAGAGTACATACCTAGACAAAGTTCTGAAAAGGTTCAGAATGGATAAGGCAAAGAAAGGTTCAGTGCCTATGTTGTCAGGTAAGATATTGAGCAAGGCTCAGTGTCCAGCTACGGTAAATGATAGGGAAGCTATGAGCAAAGTGCCTTATGCCTCGGCCATAGGTTCCATCATGTATGCCATGCTGTGTACTAGACCGGATGTGTCCAATGCTCTTAGTTTGACGAGCAGATATCAAAGTGATCCAGGAGTGGAACACTGGACAGCCGTGAAGAACATCCTAAAGTACCTAAATAGAACTAAAGAAATGTTCTTAGTCTATGGGGGTGATGAACAGCTTGTCGTAAAAGGTTACGTCGACGCTAGTTTCGACACCGACAAGGATGATTCTAAATCTCAGACAGGATACGTTTATATTTTGAATGGAGGAGCTGTGAGCTGGAGAAGCTGCAAGCAAAGCGTGATCGCGGGATCTACAGTAGAAGCGGAATACATGGCTGCTGCAGAAGCGTCAAGTGAAGGAGTTTGGATCAGAAACTTCATCACTGAGCTTGGCGTGGTTCCAAGTGCATTGGACCCACTGGAGATATTGTGTGACAACACTGGCGCCATAGCACTCGCTAAGGAACCAATATATCATCCAAAGACCAAGCATATCAACCGCAAGTTTCATATAATCCGAGATTATATAGCAGATGGAGATCTGAAGATTAGCAAAGTACATACGGATCTGAATGTCGCAGATCCATTGACTAAACCTCTTCCACGTGTAAAACATGATCAACACCTCAGTGCCATGGGTGTGAGATTGTTGCCAGATGTAAACTAGATTATTGACTCTAGTGCAAGTGGGAGACTGTTGGAATTATGCCCTAGAGGCAATAATAAAGATGTTATTATTATAATTCTTGTTCATGATAAAGTTTATATTCCATGCTAGAATTGTATTAAGCGGAAACTTTAATACTTGTGTGGTTTGTAAACAACACCGTGTCCCTAGTACGCCTCTATGGACTAGCTCATTGATCAATGATGGTTAAGGTTTCCTAACCATAGACATGAGTTGTCAATTGATAATGAGGTCATATCATTGGGAGAATGATATGATGGACAGACCCAAACTAAGCGAAGCAATTAGATCGTTTCATCGTGTTCATCTTTGCGAAGCTTTTCCTATGTCAAATATTGTATTCCTTAGACCATGAGATAATGCAACTCCCTGGTACCGGAAGAAAGCTTTGAGGTCATCAAACGTCATCCTATGAGAGGGTGATCATAAAGGTGTCTCTCAGGTGATCGGAAAGTATCTGTTGGGTTGTATGTATCGAGATGGAATTTGTCCCTCCCAAGTCGGAGAGATATACTTCGGGCCCACTCGGTAATCGATATCAACACCGCTTGCAAGCATGTGGTTAAGGAGTTAATCACAAAGTGATATCGGATTATGGATCGAGTAAAGTACTTGCTGTGAACGAGATTGAACTAGGTATGACGGTACCGACGATCGAATCTCGGGCAAGTAAAATATCGCGAGACGAAGGGAATATATATATGGGATTGATTGAATCCTGGCATCGTGGTTCATCCGATATGATCATCGATGAATGTGTGGGAGTCAATATGGGTGCCCAGACCCCGCTGTTGATTATTGATAGAAGATCATGTCTGCATATTCTCGAACCCGCAGGGTCACACACTTAACGTGTCTTGACGCTAGGATAGATTGGATAATTGGTTTATGAATTTTTGTTCGGAGTCTCGGATGGGATCCGGAATATCACGAGAGGTTCCGGAATGGTCCGGAGAATAAGATTCATATAAGGCAGTGCAGTTTTTGGAGTTCGGAATTGTTCCGGGTTAATCGGTATTGTACCGGAAGCTTCTAGAACCTTCCGGAAGGGGACCAACGTGTCCCCACCTTCCGGGAGGGGGCATGGGCCTATGAGGGAGTGTCCTGGCCGCATTGGTCCAGGAGCACAAGGCCCCATAGGGCCCAGCCGATTCTAGAGAGATTTGACTCGTTTAAATCTCGGGATAGAATTTCTAGATAAGGGAGAGTTTAATTTGTTTAAACTACAGATAGGATTTCTAGATAAGGGAGAGTTTAAATTGTTTAAACTAGAGATAGGCTTGGAGGAGGGGCAAGGGCTGGCCGCCCCCCTCTATATATAGAGGGGTGGTGCGCCCCCTCCCCCCTACACACACCTTCCTCCAAGCCCTAGCTGCCTTGCTACCTTCCTCTCTCCCTCCCGACTGTTTGTAGGCGAAGCCCTGCAGCAGAAATTCTCCACCATATACACCACGCCGTCGTGTTGTAGATCCAATCTATCTCTCCACCATACTCGCTGGTCCGAGGAAGGAGGAGACGTCGAGGTGCTGCACGTGTGCATCTCACGGAGGCACCGCCACTTGTGGTGCTAGATCGGATCGGATCGCGAGGAGGAGAAGCGAGTACGACTACATCACCCACGTTCCGACGAACGTTCCGCTGTGCGAATCTTCAAGGGTATGAAGATCTAATCCAATCTCTCTCGTTGTTTGCATCTCCTAGATTAGATCTTGGCTTTCCCTCTGTTCGCTCCGTAGAAAATTTTGATTTACTATGCCGCGAATCCCTTCAAATTGTTCGTTGGCCTCAAAGTTTGCATTTGAATTATTCTCATCATCTTCTCCAAGATCAGATTCTTGCCTTTGATTATTATTGTTGATATCAACACTACTTTTTGTTAGAAAAAACTTATTATAGCACCTCTTTGTGAATCAATAAGCTTATTCTCTCTCTTTCTTTTCTTCTTTTTCGCGGCACCCGACAATTGCTTGCCCATAGTAACACCTATCAAAGATTAATATGATGGAATTTATATCAAATTGTAATCTTAAAAATTATAACCCGAATTGAGAGATTAATTAGAAGGATTAAACCAGGGATTAAATGTAAACTTACAATTACAGAGGCAGGACAACACCGCAGCAGAATTGCAGAAACTAGGGCGCAGAGCCGCAGAGGCGTGCAGCGCACTAGCGCAGGAGCAGAGGCGCAGCACATGGCGGCACTGCGGGCTGCCGCACAGCCGCACAGCGGCAGAGCAGGCACCAGGGGCGTGCACGAGTTGGGGGCCAGGGCGTGGGCGCGTCTGCGCGTGGCTCCTGCAGTCCTGCTCCTTCGATCTTCCTTCGAGAGTTCTAGGGGCGAGTCACGAGTAGGCGTCTGGCCGCGTCTGGCCTGGCGATGCGGCAGGGCCGAGGGCGACATTTCGGTTTCGGTTCCAGACTTCCAGGGGTGAGGGCGTTCAGCGAATCGGCATATGTTTTTTTATTTTGAGTAGAACAATTCGGCGTTTCCGCATCTGGCTTCTTCTCGATCTCCCTAGCCTGACTCTTGTAAAGCTAAATATTTTTGGGCCCCTCTCTAGGCCTGGTACCTTGGCCATGGCACAACCTTGCCATAGGTTAGAGCCGGCCCTGATCGACGGCGAGTGGAGCGACAAGAGCGGGGTCACCGTCTACAGGTGGAACGATCCCGGAAGCCGACCCAACACCGGCCGCGCCATCTAAAAGGGGAGGTGGAGCTGCTGCCAGGAGCGTGACGAGCATGCGCCGCCGTGTCGGCGCGGACGCCACGTCTCCTACGACGATGGCTTCACGCTCTTCTAGCCACCGGTGGACACCAGCCACAAGTAAGAACATCACTAGTAGTACCCCTAAACCCTTAAACCCTAAAAAATAACTGTTTTGTTTTACAGTTTTGAGCGACAAAAACACGTAGACTAGAACCCCTAAACCCCTAAAAAAAATTACCAGGTCCAACCCCTACTCCCCCTTCCAACCTGTAGAAGTGGGGGTTGGAGAGGCATTTTTGCCCCAACCCCTACTCCTCTCGTTTCCCTTCGCGAACGAACGCGGGAGGGATTTTTCAGCTCGACGCCGCGCCCTCCCGCCGCCGCCTCCCTCCCCTCTGGCCGCCGCGCCCTCCTGCTACGGATGGCACCCGCGGCTACTGGGTGCGGGTAAAGCTTAACCAAACCCGCACCCGCAATCTCAGATCTTTTCCGCAACCCACACCCGCACCCGCACGTGGGTATAGATTTTATCCCATACCCGCACCCATGAGGGTAAAAAAAACCGCGGGTAATACCCACCCATTAGTCCAAACAACTTAACAAGGTATCGTAATAACACAACATATAAAAAATGATAGCATATATTTTCATTCATTCATAATTTCAGCAAGCAAGCTAATATATATTAAATAATGAAAAGACATAGCCAAACACATGATATATGTGAAGAAAACAAGTTATGTTCAAACATAAGTTGCATAGAAAGTATATTTTTCAAATTTTGAAATCTCAAAATAATTGCAAAAAAGTCACACGCCATACCATAATCAGTCACATAACAACACTCGTCAACTCTAGAATTTCACAACTTTTAAGAAAAATGCTATAATACTAATGCCCCACGTGTCATCTACTAAGATGTCGGGTGGGTGGGTATGTGGGTGCGGGTTTTCTATTACCATACCCGCACCCCCAATACCCAATGGGTAGAGATTTTTGCCCAATTACTTACCCATGGGTATAACTTTACTACCATACCCTTACCCTAATGGGTAAAAACCCAAAGGGTAAGCGGGTTGCGGGTACCCATTGCCATCCGTACCTCCTGCCGCCGCCTCCCCCCCTCTGGCCGCCGCGCCCTCCCGCCGCCGCCTCCCTCCCCTCCGACAGCCCGCGCCCTCTCGCCGCCGCCTCCCGTGTCTCTCGCGCCTTCGCCCCCCCGGCCCTCCCGCGCCCCGCCCGGACCCGCTGCCTACGCCCCTTCCCGGTCGCGCCGCCACCTCCGCCGTCGCGCCGCCTCCGTGCCCCACCGCCTGTCGTGCCGCCTCCGCCCTTTCCCGCCCGGCCGCCTCTGCGTCGCCTCCTGCCTCCCGCGCCCCGCCCCTTCTCGGCCCCGCCCGCCTCCCGCCGCCGGGGGGTTGCCTCGCCCTGGCCCTCCCGCCGCCGCGCCCCGATCGGCCCCGGCCCTCCCGACGCCCCGACCGGCCGCGCCTCGCTCCGGTATGCCCCTTTTTTATTTTTGTTTTATTTTTTCTTTTAGATTCATTGTTGGAAACTCATATATTAGTTTTTGTTGTATTATATAGATGGACACCGACGATACGGCGTCATTGTTCGATGATTCCGGTTGGTCGTCGTCGGATGATTCGGATATTGAGGAGTTGCTTCAAGACGACGATGTCGAGATGATGAGCCTCCTCATCGACGTGCAAGAGTTTGAAGACCGCACAAACCTGATGGATCAGAGGAGAGGGTCGAAGATGGGGCGAGTCACCATTTACCGGAACCGCGCTCTCGGCCACGAGCAATTGATGCACGACTACTTCGTGGAGGTACCGACATACCCACCACGCCTCTTCCGGAGAAGGTACCGAATGTGTCGTAGTTTGTTCGTGAAGATTGTCACCGATTGTGCAGTCGCCTCAGATTACTTCAAGCGTCATAGATCTGCCGCCGGTATCATGGGGTTTAGTGGGTACCAAAATATATCGGCGGCAATGTGGGTGCTCGCCTATGGCATACCCGCGGACTACACCGACGAGTATCTTCGCATTGGACAAGATACAACCACGGAGTCCGTCCGTAGGTTTGCAAAATTGTTCATCCGGTTGTATGGTGATGTGTATCTTCAAGCACCCAACGAGCAGGATACAAAGAGATTGATGGAGATGAATGAAAAAAGGGGATGGCCGGGGATGCTTGGTAGTCTTGATTGCATGCATTGGACATGGAAAAATTGTCCAAAGGCATGGCAAGGCATGTATTGCGGTAAAAGCCGTGATGCAACCATTGTGCTTGAGGCCGTGGCATCGGAGGACACATGGATTTGGCATGCATTTTTTGGTTTGCCGGGCACACTCAATGATATCAATGTGCTCAATAGGTCCCCTTTGTTTGCAAGATTAGTTTCCGGGGATGCTCCTACTTGCAACTACAAGGTCATGAACAATGAGTACTCAATGGGATACTATCTCACCGATGGCATTTATCCCGAGTGGGCAAATCTTGTGAAGTCCATCAAAGAGAAAAATGGGGTGGCATTAACCAAAAAAGAGGCTCATTTCACCAAGGCACAAGAGGCAGCCCGCAAGGATATTGAGAGAGCTTTCGGTGTTTTGCAAGCAATGTTTGCCATAGTTCAGGGTCCAGCTCGTTTTTGGGACAAAAAAACCTTGGAGAACATCATGAAATGTTGTATGATTCTACACAACATGATCCTCGAGGATGAGAGAGGGTTAAACATGCCTTGTTTCTATGACAATGTTGGTACCCGTGTGCAACCGGAAAGAAACAGTTCTCGCGTACATGCTTTTCTTGAAGAACATCAAAGATTGAGAATGAAAAGACTCATGCCCAGCTCTGGGATGATCTAGTAGAGCACCACTGGCAGTTGGATTGGCGGCGCCAAGGCCAATGATCTACCTTTGTTTTACTTTTCTATGTCCTATTTGATTCAAAATATTATTGTTATTTTCAAAAACATTGTTGTAATAACTTAAATGATTTTATTATGTGCTTGAAAGTACTATTCGGTGTTGTAATAATAATTAGAATGATTATTGTTTCCTTATAACTGTTATTGAGATGATGAAATTTGTGATATGTCATATGACAGTTTGAAGGGTTGGGGTTGGGGCAAAGACTAGAACCCTCACACCCAACCCTTATAATGTTCCATTATAAGGGTTGGGTGTGAGGGTTCTAGTCTTTGCCCCAGTTTTTTAACATCTAAAAGTGCCAAAAAATGCCCATTCTCAATCCTTAAATGGTTTGAGGGTTTGAGGGTTTAGGGGTACTACTAGTGATGCTCTAACTCTGTAGCTATTGCTTCCTATAACCCAGTGTCCCACTTACGAAATGCAGCAGCTCTGCTTCTATTTGTTGTTAATGGAGTAAAATGTATACGATGAAGTCAAGATGAGAAACTGACATTTCAGAGAAAATTATACGTATAATCTTTCGATTTAACACCGGAAATCTGCTTGCTGTGAGATAAGCTAAGGCTGCATGCTAAATAGGAAACGGGGGCCGACCATTTCAACGTTTTTTTTAACCAGGGGAAAGGCCCAGAAGGGCCTGGATACTGCATTAATACGGTGCGGTACAATTTACATAAAGGACCCCTAAAGTATGGACAATACTATCAGAGTCCTTACAATTTGCAATACAGACCCTCATGACTTTGCAAAAAAAGCAATCAGGTCCGCCGACACCGCCGGTGAGGTCTAGCCTCAAGCAGCAAGCACCGCCGCCAACGCCATCAAGCCCACATGGAGCTGGGGAAGAAGAGGGCTTTGCCGCATAGCTAGAGAAGGGCCTCCGAAGGAGGTTGGATTCACCCGGGGCCGCCGCCGCCGCCGGGGTCTGGAGGCGCTGTCTGTCAGCGACGGGATTCGGCAGACGAACCTGCGTTGTCGATGGAACACTCCAGAAGAAAGCAGTATCGCGCACTCCCCGAGCTTCTCTGCTGACGAATGCCGTCGTCGCAGGAGTCCCTTCCACCGAGCCACCATGGCTTGTCAGAAGAGAAGTCGAGGCCAGCAGCATCCAGCACCAAAGAGAAGCAAAAGCCCGCTTATTGAAGGAGGACTCGCCAAATCCGCCATTGGATTCAAGCTTCCACCATGGAAGCTTTACTAACAGCAGCGGTGGCGACCGTCTAGCACCGCGGAAGAGCACCCGGACGGGAATCCTCCAAAGAAAGGGGAGGACGGCCTTATTGTTGGAGATGTCGCGCTCAAATCTTCTACCACACCACCCCACTTGCCACCAGAGGAGGGCATCGAAGAAGAAGGAGCAGAGGACGCGTCGGATCTGGCCGATGAGACCCGATGACCTACTCCCAATCGGCACAGTGGCACAACCACAACAGCTACTAAAACTACGACCTAACCTACTGAGACCGACCTCTCTCCTTTGCCTCCATCGGCCGGCGACGCCGCCGACGGGAGGGCTGGATCGAGCCGGGGATCGAAGGTCGACTCTCAACGAGGAGACAGGAGGAAACGAGCCTGGGTAGGAGGGGAGAAAAAAGATCGACCATTTCAACGTCATGAAGTTCTTCCTGTACTGGGTGCGCATGCAGCAGCTTACTCCAAAGCAACAGAAAACAAAAAACATGGGCCGTGCAATCATATCAGAGGTTTAGTTTACGTGGGCAGCAATGGGAAACTAGAGGCAGAAGGATGGGAGAATTCAAACATAATCTTGTTTGTCTGAAATTCATAATTAAGTGTTTGTGTAATAGCTACACGAGATTGTTTCGATGTTGAGAATCAAGTGCAACTTGGATGGATAGTAGAGGTAATTATTGTACCCCCTTCGTCCACTAATGTAACACCTTTTTGCTTTTCTTGAAAATGCATATATTTAGATGTATTTCTTGTTTAGATTCGTCCATTTTAGTGTGAATCTAGTCTACTTTGTATTATGTACAAGGTCTTACATTAGTGGAAGGAGGAAGTAGATCCTTTTCGACCGAGGCGCTCGCCGACTTCGCCATCCTCATCACCAGCCTCAAGCAAAACCTCTCGCGTCGTATGTACCCCTTGTCGTGGTATTGCCGACGAGTACGCCATGGAGGGGTCCTCACAGTGCGTGTTTAAAGACGTGGGGTAAGGCGGACGGTTGACGGGTACGAGGTAACACAGCTTACCCAGGTTCAGATTCCACAACGGTGGCGGAATCCTACTCCTGCTATAAATCACTATAAGGGCAATACGCCGAGTTACAGAGATAGGTTTGTTGTGCGAGGTTGTCTGAATCGATGCCCTAAAGGCTCCCGTAGGCCCGACTTATATAGTCGTCAGGTCCTAGGTTTACAGGGAAAAGTCCTATCCGGACAAGTTACAGAGTCCTACACCGTCTATTACTAGTCTGGTGTATCTTGCACTCCAAGGCTCCGGATACACTGGTGACTCCACCGTAGCCTTCATTTATCCGGCATGGGCTTCCCTTCTAGATCCACCTCACTGGGCCGCCCAGCAGGCCATAGGCCATGCTACCGACTATGGGCCACCCGGATTAGTCGGATAAGAGACATGCTATAAGGATACTCATATAGCATATCCCCAACAGTAGCCCCCGGAGAACTCCGAGATCTTGCGCCGTCTTGCTTCTTCACGTTGAATGCTCCGTCTAGATGGATGTCGGCAAATCGTCAATCAATATCTTGTAGTCCTCCCAAAGAACCCTGCAAGGTTTTCTCCGTCTTTGAATGGTAAGCCAGAGAAATGCTGAATCTTCCATCGTACTCTTCCGTAGTCGGATTAAATCCATCCATGCCGGAATCTTCGATGCGATGGCTCATCTACCCGTGTCAGCTAGGACGATGTAGGCTTAGGTCAGCGACGCCTCGTAACTCACACATGCAGATGACGCAATCATATCAGATTTTTCCCGCGCGAGTGATACGAACCGTTGGCGGCGACCGTTGGAGACGTGGCGAAATTACTGCTCATGTTCACGAACACGTCGTCTACGCGGCAACCGTCCGATCAGCTGCACGAATCTTGACGCAGAGTATGATAAATAGTAACCGTCGGACACTTTCCACTTTTTACCTCATTCCTCTCGCGCCATCGTCTTCTTCCTCCAGCCGCACGCCTCCTCGAGCTCTCCGCGAGAAACCTCGAGAACCCTAGCCTCCCTCTGCGTCAGTCGCATCCTTCCAGCACCCCATGGCTAGCAGCAGCTCCTCCCCATCGATGGCGGTGTCGAGCGAAGCCACGGCGAAGCCGGCGAGCTCCGTCGTCGTGCCCCCAGAGGGCCTGGTCATCCCTGCATCGGCGGTGATCGAAACCATCGGCGGCGACCATAATCTGACGGCGCTAGAGCCTCTGGAAGAAGAGCCAGACTCGCACAAGGGCGACTGGCGCGGCTCGGACATCACCGACCGCGACATCCAAGAGATGGTCGCCGAAGGCTACCTCCCCGCGACGGAGGGGCTCTCCTGGCGGGCGGCGCCGGCCGGCGAGGTGACACCTTCTCCCCAAGCCGGAGAAAAGGTGTACCTCAAGGCTCAGCTGGTATGCGGCGTTTCTCTGCCCATCTCCCACTTCTTTCTCTCCGTCTTGAACCACTACAAGGTCCAACCCCATAACCTCTCCCCCAATAGCATCTTAGTGCTTAGCAACTTCGTGGAACTTTGTGAGGGTTACCTAGGGATTAGGCCTAGGTTAGACTTGTTTGTGTACTTCTTCACCGTCAAACGTGAAGCCAGACACAGTAGGGAGGAGCTTAGGAACTGCGGCACCATAAGCTTCAAGATCCGACCTGGCCGGCGGTTCCCTGACATCGTCGGCCACGAGTCCTGCAAAAACTGGCAGCGGACGTACTTCTACGGCCCCGACATTCCTTTGGCGGACCGAGAAGTAACGTACCCGGACTTCGTGGATGGAGCCGCCGCTGAAGTTTCCACATGGAGATCCCATGCCTCCCTTCCCTCTGACCTCGACGCTTCTCGCGCAATAAGGCGGATCGAATGGTTCGTAGAGACGGGTTTGACCGGCTTGGACCTGGCCATGTGCTGGTTCATCAGGCGAATCCAGCCTATGCAGCACCGTGCGAAGTTCATGCACGAGTATACCAGTGATCGAAGGGATACCTCCGGATCTCTGTGGATAACTTCTCGAGCGACTTCATCAAGCTCCGCCTGAAGGACATCGTCAAGGTGAAGGATAAGAAGCGTGGCTTCACCATCACCTACGACATGTTCGTAGACGGCAAGTGCCCAAAGGTAGATATGTATTTTCCGTGTACGACATATACTCCAGTTTCTCCGTCTTTCCATTACCACCCCATCTAACACGGTGATTTCTAACTTAACAGCTTAGAGATCTAGATGAGGACAACCTGGCTGCCCAAATCTACGATCCCAAGATGAAGGAAGTCACGGTCGTGTACGACGATGATGTCCCGTTGGCGTGAAAGCGAAAGAGCTCCACCTCTGACGCTGCCGACGGAGGCAAGAAGAAGAAAACGGAGGGTGGAGCCTCCAAGAAGACTACCGCCGCCCTGGAGGCAGAAAAGAAAAGATCCACCGGGATTTCTGCCAAAGCACCCCCATTAGTGTGAGCTTCTCATTCTCCGACATTGTCTTATTTATCTGTCTTGTTCCTGTACTTATGCACTTTGCACATTTCAGGAAGAAAGCCACGACCAGCCTCAAGAAGACCTCCAAGACTTTGGGGGCTTCTAGAAATATCAAAGATATGCTGCATCGCGACTCCTCCCCCGCCATCGCCCCTGCTACTCCTGCCATCAAGCCTTCCTCTGTCCCGACAAGCTCTCAAGCCCAGGAGGCACCAGGCCCTTCCGCCATGGAAGTGGATTCTAGCGCTTCTACCGAACTCGTTGTTGTCGGCGAGCAGGCGACGCAGGAGAGCGCTGCTCTACAAATGGCTGAAGCTCCGGCTAAGGATGCCATCGGTAGCGGCAAGGCGACAGTGGGAGCTGGTACCTCTGCCGAAGGCGGCGCCCCTACTCCCCAGAAACCCTTCGAGTTTCCGAAGATAGTTTACCCGACGCTCCTGCCAAGTAACACAATTATGGTTCCTGGAGGAGTGTCGTCATCTCCAACGTGCGGTATAGAGGAGCTGCTCCGACAAGAAGATATCTTGCGGGGATATAGCATTTCCTTTGGCAAGCTGCTGGACGAGAGTGCTGCAAACCTCAAGATTATTGCACTTGTAAGTTTTACTTTGCCTTTTGCATTTCATTATGAGTATCCCACTGTAGCCCCCGAGGATGTAGACGGAAAACCATAGGTTTTGCATCTATATGCTCTAAGAGTGACTAAGTTAGAAAGAGCTCTCACTGTAGCTGAAGGGAATATGCCCTGAGAGGCAATAATAAAATGTTTATTATGTGTATTCCAAGTATATGATAGATGTTTATTTTGCATGCTATAATTGTATTAATACGGAAACGTTAATACATGTGTGTTTAATAAACAAACAGAAAGTTCCTAGTTATGCCTCTCTCATAAACTAGTTCGTTGATTAACAATATGATCACGGTTTCCTGATCAAAGACATTGGATGTTGTTAATAACGAAATCACAACATTAGTTTAATGGTGTGATGAACATTCATCCGAAGTATAGCATTACGATCAAAGTCATTGAGTTTATATTGCTATAAACAAACTACGAAGTAGTCCTAATCCTTAGACCATGAGATCATGCCAATCACTAACACCGGAAGAGTTTCTTGTTGACATCAAACGTCACTCCGTAACTGCGTGATTATAAAGATGGCTTCAAAGCTACTAAAGTGTTATGTTGAGAATCATGGATCAAGAGTGGAATTTGTTCATCCCGATGACGGATAGATATGCTCTGGGCCCTCTCGGTGATATCACATTGGTTAGCTTGCAAGCAAGTGATTTGATCACTAGAATTTTATATCACGGGAACGAGAAAAGAGTGCATGTCAGTAACGAGATCAAACTAGGTATGGAGATACCGATGATCAAATCTCGGACATGTAATATATCGTGAAACAAAGGGATTAAGATACAAGCTTAAAAGGTTCCGACGATCACAGGAAAAGTCATCGTTGAATGTGTGGGAGTCAGTATGGATCTCCAGGTCCCGCTACTGATTATTGATCAGAGAAGGGTCTCGATCATGTCCGCATTATTCGCGAACCTTAGGGTGACACACTTAAGGGACATTGTCATCCAGTTGGAGCAAATGTTTCATGCCGAAAGAATAAACAAGCGCAGGAATTTATTTCACTAGATACCGAAACAGGTTTTCGGGTGAAATTGCATAAAGTGGTTATGCATGTGAAATGGAATTCTAGCAAGGGGTTATTTGTGAATGTTTTTCATTAAAGTAATTGACAAAATTCTGAATAAAATAAAAGAGTTTTATTTAATGAGAGTTTGCATTAAATTTAGTGGAAATTTAATGGGAATTTGAGTGGACTTTTGAGTGGAGGGAATTTAAAGGAATTTTGTGAGTGGAGTGTCCACCCACATGAAGAGGGGAGGGCAAGGGGGAAGCCCCATGCGCCGGCCACCCCCTTGGGGTTCCCTCCTCCTCCTATAAAAGGAGCCCCTCCTCTCACTTGTCTCTCACACCTCCTCGTGAAGGATCTCTCTCCCCCTCTAGAATTTATCCCCCATGGTCTCGGACTAGCGAGATACATGTTCCCGGTGGCTATTCGGCAAGAAAGGGTTGTGCTTCCGCTGCATCGCTGGAGCGAGGAGGCGGAGGTTGCCCGGTGTCTTGTACGTGTGTGCGAGCACGGATGCACTGCTGCTTTGCGGTGCTAGGACTTCCTCTCGATCTTGAGATCGGCAAGAGATCGTCTACATCAACCACGAGTTGAACTCGTTAAGCTTTTTCGGTCTTCAAGGGTATGTTCTCTACGGATTTACATCCGCCCGTTGTTTGTATCTAGTAGATAGATCTTGGTACTTAGTTTCCATCGTAGGAAAATTTTTGTTTTCTATGCTGTGAACCCTACAGTAGCCCCCAAGCATTTAGATGGAAGAAACTATTCCGACTAGATGCTGTAAGAGTAGCATACGCAGTGTTTATATTTTTCAATATTGTAGCCCCCAAGCCTCTAGTTGTAACTGAATTAGTTCCGACTAGATGCTTAAAGAAAAGCTAAGCATTTTCCGAGTTAAAACTTTATACTGTAGCCCCCAAGCTTTTAATCGAGAACTGAAGTAGCTCTGACTAGATGCTTAAAGAAAAGCTAAGCATATTGCTAAGTTGAAAAACTTTCGCTATAGCCCCCGAGCGCCTAGATGGAAAGTTTCCGACTAGGTGCTCCAAGCAGACTAAACAACAGTTTTAAATTTTTCCTTTGTTTCACAGAACGAGAATGCTCGGCGGGGCATGGCCAACGACAAGTACCAGAAGATGCGCGCATATCTTGAAGCCGAAAAGGGTAAAACTGCCATCTTGAAGGAACAGATCATCAAAAACAAGAGTCTGTTTTCTTTTTTGCGCATTCCGTCTTAGTTTTATGCCTTCCTTCTTCGAGTACTCATCGTGTACTTTGTTTTCTCCGACTGGCAGAGCATGTCGCCAAGGCCAAGGATATTGTCGAGCAGTCCAAGCACATCCAGCAGCTGGACAGTGAGAACAAAATCCTTAAGAAGGAGAGGGAAGAGATGCTGAAGATGCACGAGGATTCCATGAAAGCCCTGCAAGATTCCGCCTCCGCGGAGATCAATCGCTTGAAGGAGGAGCTTGCGATCTTAAAAGATCAGAAGCAAGCTTCAGATGAGCAAAACCATCGCCACAGCGAGGCGTTTAAGCTCCTCCAACAAGAGAAGGAATCCTTGGCGGACACCGTCTGGCAGGCTAAGGCCAGCATCTTCAGTAAGTTTCCTCCGCCTTGTATTTCTGTAGTCTGGATACTTAGAGTTTATTGAACTCATGCGCTCATTGTCAGAATTTTCAGCGCCTATGGGTTTAACCCGCTCGCCTCCTTCGGACAAGGAATGCATGGTTCTTGCCGGCAACTTCATTAACACCGCCATCACCCAAGCCAAGGATATTGCTAAGCCCCTCCAGATATATATCAAGGCATCGGACTCCGTGACGAAGTACTCGGAGATTCTGCGCCGAGCCCCCGAGCGTGTTACAAGCTGGAAAGCTTCATGTGCACGGCCTGGCGCGAGGATGGCGCTCTCAATGGTGAAGGCACACTACGAAGATGCCGACATCGACACGGTGACCTCTGGCATCCCCGGCGTTGATGATGACGGCAAAGAGATTGATCACGAAGCCATCTTGTCATCACTCGCGGGTTATGACACCAGAGTCGCCGAGTTGGTGGACATCGACGTCTTCGTGCCCATGAACACCATCGACAACGTCAACCAAGATTCCTCTGAGTCTCATCATAGCATCGACGTTGAGGGTGATTCTCCGGTTGGGGATGATGCTGCTTCCAAGTCTCCTGCGCCCAAAGAGTGAAAAACACTATGTAATATTTGTTTTGCCTTTGGTGGATGCGCGGAAAAAAACTTGATGGTGTAACTTAAGGCGGAAAACAATGGTTGTTGTGTCCTGCTACTTAAGAATTTAGTTCCCAGCATGTATATATTTTTTTAAGCAAGTGCTGGCTTATCCATTACTTTGGTTCTTATGCTTGACTTTTCGTGAGTCGGAAGACTCGTTGTCGGAACCATGCGCTTAGGTGATGATGCCCAATGACACCATCAATAACCTGAGCACAAAATCGCCGACAATAAATGCCGAAAGTCACTACTCCAGAATCCACATAAAAACGACAAAGAACGTGTAGACCAAAAAATTTAAGCTAACGCCCGTAGGCGGAATTTTCACAAGTGAAACGCAAAGCTTGTGCATAAAGGTTTTATATGATCCAAAAATGAACACTAAAGGAGGTAAAAGACTCAGAAATATGAGTGAACCAAAGAGCTTTATTTCATTGATCATATAAGAGATACACAATTAGATAAAAATGCTAAGTGTAAAAAGGATGTAGCTGTGCAATGTTCCATGGCCGATCAAGCTCTGGGTAGTCATCATCCGGGTCATGTTGCTTACGCTTATGATCCTTGTTGGGTCTATCCTTTAGTTCACGATTGTCAACAAGGTAGTAAGACCCATTGAGCAGTGCCTTGCTTATGATGAACGATCCTTCCCATAGTGGGGATAATTTGTGTGACTTATTCTGCTTAAGTCGGAGCACCAAATCTCCATCTTTAAACGAGCGATGCCGAACGCGGCGACTATGGTAGCTGCGTAGCTTCTGCTGGTAGATGGCGGATCTTTGGCATGCCAAAACGCGCTCCTCCTCGAGAAGGTCCACATCCAGGCGTCTGGATTCTTCAGCGTCATCCTCGTCGTAGGCGGCAACTCTTGGTGCATCGTGGAGGATGTCGGAAGGCAGGATGGCTTCTGCTCCATATACCATGAAGTAAGGGGTGTAACCGGTAGACCTGTTGGGTGTAGTTCGTAAACTCCACAGCACGGATGGTAATTCTTCCGCCTAGGCTCCAGCTGCTCTATGTAGCGGTGCCTCAAGACGTGGCTTGATTCCCTGCAGAATTAATCCATTGGCTCGCTCGACCTGTCCATTGGATTGTGGGTGTGCCACAGATGCAAGGTCAAGTCGGATGACTTTCTCCCAGCAATATGCCTCCACTTCTCCGAGTGATAAGTTGCTGCCATTGTTGGTGATAATGCTATGTGGGAGACCAAATCTCACCACTAGATCTCGGACAAACCTGAGGGCAGTTGCCCCATCAAGCTTTCTAATGGGTTTAGCTTCTATCCATTTGGTGAATTTATCAACTCCTACAAGCAGATGTGTAAACCCACAAGGTGTCGTCTGTAACGGTCCCACCATGTCTAGCCCCCAGACCGCAAACGGCCAAGTTATTGGTATTGTTCGCAGTTCTTCAGCAGGAACATGTGGTTGTCGGGCATATTACTGGCATCCCATGCATGTCTCAACCAGCTTGTCGGTGTCCGCCTTCGCGGTCAGCCAGTAGAATCCTTGCCGGAAGGCTTTCGCGACCAACGATCGAGGATCGGCGTGATGCCCGCAATCTCCGAGATGGATTTCGCGTAGGATTTCCATACCTTCCAGCTAGGAAACACACTTTAGGTATACACCAGTAGTGCTCCTTTTGTAGAGTTGCCCATTGATTATGGTATAACCCTTTGCTTGTCGTACTATTTGCCGTCTTTCGACTTCGTCGTCGGGCAAAGTTCCGTGTTCGAGGTATTCCATGAACGGTTTTGTCCAAGCCGGAGGGACCTTAGTCACCATGTTGACGAAAGAGTCAGCTCTATCCGGGTTGTCGATGTCGGCTCCCTTCACGGATGGTGTGCGCAGATGCTCTAGGAAAACTCCTGGCGGAATTCGCTTGCGCCCTGATCCTAGCTTAGACAGCAGATCAGCCGCCTCGTTTTGTTCCCTAGGCACATACTTAACTTCGTAGCCCAAGAAGCTCTTGGCTATCTCGTCCACTTCGTCTCGATATGCCGCCATCATAGGGTTCCGCGCATTCCAGGTGCCATCCACCTGCTGGGCAGCCAAGTCGGAATCTCCACAGCAAACTATGTGCTTGATGCCAATATCCTTGGCTACACGTAGTCCGTGAATGAGTGCTTCATACTCCTCCATGTTATTTGTAGCCTCGAAGTGGATCTGCAGAACGTAGTATAGCTTGTCTCATGTTGGTGACTGTAGCAATACACCAGCCCCCGAGCCATTGAGCAGCTTTGATCCATCAAAGTGCATCACCCAGTACTCTGGTTCTGGCAATGGAGTAGCGTATGGCATCTCCGTCCAATCTGCAACAAAATCCGCCAAGGCTTGTGATTTGATAGCGTCGCGTCTCTTGTAGGTGATCTCGAAGGCAGCAAGTTCAATGCCCCACTTCGCGACCCTTCCTGTAGCGTCGTTGTTATTGATGATGTCGGAAAGTGGAGTCTTGCTCACCACTGTGATTGGGTGATCCTGAAAGTAATGCCTCAGCTTCCAAGAAGCAAGGAATACTCCATAAGCTATCGTTTGGTAGTGCGGGTAACGCTGCTTAGATTCCGTCAAGACCTCGCTTACATAGTAAACTGGTCGTTGAACTCCGTGCTCATAGCCTGGTTCCTTCCGCTCTACGATGACGACGATGCTCATAACCCGGTTGGTTGCCGCCATGTAAATTAACAGGGGCTCGCCAGGCTCGGGTGCTGCAAGGATGGGCGCTGAGGAAAGAATCTCCTTGAGCTGCTTCAATGTTGCATCTGCTTCGTCCGTCCACGTGAATTTGTCCGCCTTCTTCAGCAACTTGTACAACGGCAGGGCCTTCTCTCCAAGTCGGCTGACGAACCAACTAACTCCTGCAACACAACCTGTTAGTCGTTGAATGTCTTTTAGGCATGTCAGACGGTTTATGTTTAAGATGGCCTTGATTTTCTCCGGGTTGACCTCGATTCCACGCTGGGAAACGATGAAGCCCAACAATTTGCCGGCTGGAACCCCGAAGACGCACTTCTTAGGGTTAAGCATCATGTTGTATTTCCGAAGATTATCGAAGGTTTCTTTTAAGTCGGAGATTAAGTCGTTTGACTTTTTAGACAACACCGCGATATCGTCCATGTAGGCGTGAACGTTCCGACCAATTTGGTCGTGAAGGCAACGTTGCATTGTCCGCTGGTAGGTAGCACCTGCATTTTTCAGCCCAAAGGGCATCGTGACATAGCAAAACGTGTCGTATGGGGTAGTGAACGAAGTGGCCAATTGGTCCGACTTCCCCATCTTGATCTGGTGGTATCCTGAGTATGCATCGAGAAAACACAAAAGTTCCAAGCCAGCCGTCGAGTCAATGTCTTGGTCAATGCGAGGCAAAGCAAACAGATCTTTGGGACATGCTTTGTTCAATCCGGTGTAATCAACGCACATTCTTAATTCATTGGTTCCCTTTTTGGGGACAAGCACATGATTGGCCACCAATTTGGTGTGAAGGACTTCTCGGATAAATCTAGCCTTAAGTAACCTAGCTATCTCTTTGCCAATGGCGCGTCTCTTCTCATCTCCAAAGCGTCGTAGAGGTTGTTTCACTGGTTTGGATTTTGGATCAATGTTTAAGCTGTGCTCGGCAAGTTCCCTAGGTACACCTTTCATGTCGGCAGGTTGCCAGGCAAAGATGTCCCTGTTCTCACGGAGGAACTCGACGAGCGCGCTTTCCTATTTGGGATCCAGGTTCGTCCCAATGGCGGTGACCTTGGAGGCATCGCCTACCACAAGTTCCACTGGCTTGGTCTTGATGGCGGCCTTGAACACAGGAGAGGAGTCAGAGATTTGTTTCTTCGACGCGGACATCTCTGAGTCATCGACCTTGCTCTGGATCTCTTTGAATTCTTCGCTGTAGAGGACAGCTTCTGCAACGGCTGCTTCGTTGATCTCGCAATCCCTTGCCTTGGTAAAGCTTCCGGATACGGTGATGATGTCGTTTGGTCCGGGTATCTTGAGTTTGTTGTAGATGAAGCATGGCTTGGCCATGAACGTGTGGAATATGTCGCGGCCAAATATGACGTGGTACACGCTCTTGAAGGGGACCACCTCAAAGGTCATGCGCTCTTGGCGGTAGTTATTAACATCGCCAAAGGCTACCTGAAGTGTAATGCACCCAAGGGACCGAGCCTCCCGACCAGGCACTATGCCGTGGAAGATGGTGTTGGTCCGCCTTAGGTTTGCCTCCGTCAAGTTCATCTTTTGCAGTGTATCCAGGTACATGATGTTGATGCTGCTTCCACTGTCCACCATACATTTGGTGAACTCCACGCCGTCAATCAAGGGGTTGATGACCATGGCGTATTGGTTCTCCGTGGGTATAAGGTCTGGGTGGTCCGTCCTGTCCCAAGTTATTGGAACCTCCGACCAGCGCAGGTACCGAGGGACTGGGGGGAGAGTAGCCATCAGGATCCTCAGAGAGGTCTTCTGTTGTCGGACGGTGGGGGTGCCAAGGAAAGTGTGGTAGACTGGGGCCTTCTTCGCGAAGGGGTTCTTGCCTTTGTCGTTGCTTTTGGCAGCGTGCTTGGGTCAACGTCCTCGTCCATGTCACTTGAATCCTTGGACTCCTCCTCCTTCTTCTTCCCCTTGCCCTTGCCGCGCGGTCTGTTCTTCCAACTTTGCTTGTAGCCGAACTCCGGGTCTTCCTTGAGGTCGTTGACGAACTTGCAGTGTCGATTGGTATGGGTGTCTTTGCCGTTGACGTCGAGGTGTACGAGGCATGGCATATCACGGTACTCCTCGTAGGTTAGGGGAACGCGGAGCGGCGCCGAGGTGGTTTCACTTCCTCGTTGCTGCCCACGACCAGCTCCCCTTCCTCGGCCATGTTGTCCGCCTTCTCCTCGTCCTGCAAAAGTCATGGCGACCATGTCGGTAGATTGCTTTTCTTCTGGAGCGGTCTTCCGCTTTGTACTGTTGTTCCTCCGAGCTTGAGTTGGAACGGCCGTTGCCGGCAAGGATCCGCGAGCATCGTCGTCGGCAGCTGCGAACTCACTAGCCAACTGAATCATCTGGTTCAAGTCGAGCTGGTGATTGTCCTGCAAGCGCTTCAGCTTATGTCGAAGCAACGTGCCCCTTTCCAACCCATCGATGAAGGCGGCCATGGCGGTCTGAGCGTGCACTCCTGCGCAGGAATTCTTCATGTCCAGCCAGCGGGAGAGGTAGGCGCGAGATGTCTCGTCTTTCTCTTGCACGCACCGTTGTAGATCGCCCACAGTGCAGGGACGCTTGTATGTACCCTCAAAGTTCTTGGTGAATGCTTCTTGCATGTCCAACCAGTTGTAGATAGATTTCTCCGGCAAGTCGTCGATCCACTGACGGGCCGTATCTGCCAACATTAATGGGAGGTACTTGACGGCGATGTTGGGGTTGCCTCCGACAATCTCCACCGCGTTGTCGTAGTCCTGCAACCATGTGGCTGGCTTGGCGGTGCCATCATAGGGCTTGATGGTCTTGTCAATCCGGAAGCCTTTGGGGTAAGTTGTGGACCGTATTGCAGGTCCAAAGCAACGTGGTCCCAGGTATGGTCCTTCCCGGACCTCGTGGATCTTGTCGATCCGCGAACGTGCATCGTATGGCTCCGGGTTCTTCTTCTTGTCAACAGGGGATGGGCTGCGTGAACGACGCGGGCCTCCTCCGCCATGGTGACTGATTGGTGGTGACGGAGGCGGAGGTGGCGGTGGGTTAGCCTTCTTGTTATTACCCTCCTGCGACGCCTCACGTCTGTCACGGTTGCTTGTCGGACGCGGAGGGTCATGGCGCGACCTGCTCTTATGTCCTTCCTTGCGCTTTTCGTCATGACGGGTCTGCTCCGCGTTGTCGCGGATGACGATGCCACACTGCTTTGGTGGGGGCATATCCGTACGATGGTGAGCGTTGTAATCTTCACGATGTCTGGGAGACCGGGGCGGTGGCGATGGGCGACGAGGTCGGGCCTTTTCTCCGTAGTCGAAGGATATTGGGATGGCATCCTTCCTGTTGCGTGCATCCCTCCGCCTTCGTTCTGAGGAACCCGTCTGGGACCCGACATCAAGAGGAGATCTGTCCCTTGGCGGTTTGTACTGGCTAGACTGGCAGAGTGCTGGGTTAGACTCAAGCCTCTGGGAGGTGGCCTTTTCCTGCCGCTTCACCGCCTTGGCCACTAGGTTGTAGACCTGTTCCACTACCTCAGGTGATCTATCCTGCTCTAGAAGGGTCTTGGCGACGGCGAGGTTAAGGAGTGGGGTGGGCATCACCTGCTTGCCTTCACTGTCAATGTAAGGCTTGGCTTGTGCCGGCTTCGAGGGAGCCCATCCTAGGTTGCGCCGTACACCAGGATCGTTGATGACGCGAGCCGGAGCTTTCTTAGCCTTCTGCTGCTATAGCAGAGTCTTGTACTCGGCCTCCATTGCTCTAGCTTTTTCTATGGATTTCTGCGCGTTGACCAGATCTCGATCTAGCTTAGCGCCTTGCTCCGCGATGACTTGCGCCTCCTCCAGCAGCTGTTGGCGTTTCTCATCAAGCTGGGTTACGTTATGGATATGAGCAACGGTCAGTGGCTCGACGAGGAGGTTGTCGTACATCACTCTATCAGCTCGAGTAACCTGGGCTGCTGCAGACGTAGATGCTGGAGCTGGCAAGTTTGTGGTGTTATTGTTACTCGGGCCGGTGCCGAGTTCCTGCGGCTGCTGCACTGGGTTGGGCGGAGGAGGCATGTCTTTTGCACGATCATCGTCAGCAGCAATAAGTGGCCCCTTCCCCTTTTCTAGTGCCGTAGGCGGAGCTCGTCCGGATTGATCTTCATCCATCGCCGTCCCAATGGTGACGAACACCCCTCGGGACGCGACAACGTTGTTGGCCTGTTCGTCGCACGAGTACTCCTCCTCCATCTCCTGCATAGCGGAGTCTAGCTCTTCTGGACTGAAGTCTATTTCCTCTGAATCTGCACTGAAGTCAGCATAAAGCGCGTCAATGACAGAGTCGGAGGGTGCCAGGACTTCCTCGATGACGGGCGGTGGAGGTGCAACGGGCTCGACGATGACTGGAGGCAGTGGTGCTGCTATGACGATGGCGGCCGGAGGCGGTGGTGGCGGTGGCTGAATCGGAGGGGCTCCGTCAATGAGCGCGAGCGCTGTCTGAGCTGCCTCTTCGGCCTCCGTGTAGTTGTTGACGGTGCTCACCATCTCTTCGAGGGTGAGGCGTCCTGTTGCTTGCTGCCGTCTTAAAGAATGTCGGAGAAGCGTGCCACGGTCCAGTCCTTCCACGAAGTGATACAGAGCGTTATCATCGGGGTAGTGGGCTAGGTCGGCTCGTATGCGGAGCCACCTGGCCAGGTAATCGCGGGGGTTTTCGCCCTCTCTCTGAATGCAGCACGCCAGATCGAAGATGGTAACCACGCCGACGAACTTGGATCTCTGCTGTCCAGACGCACAGGCTAAGCCGACGGATTTGCAGTGATCTTCCACCTTTATATCCTGCACAGGGGCGGTTTTGGTGGGCCTTGAATTTTTCCGATCTTTGCCGGCAAACTCTGAAGAGAGATCCGACATCGATCCTTCCGTGAACGTATCCTGCCCGTAGGCGGTCCGTGCGGGTCTTGATGCTCCTTCGACTTCCAGGGAACTAGTGCCCGAGTCGGTTTCGCCGATGAAGAGGTGGATGTCTCCGATAGGAACGATCGAACACCGCGTAGGGTTCGTCTTCTCTGGGATCCAGAACTCGTCGGGAGGGACGATCGGAACGTTGCTGGAGAAGAGAACACGACCAATGACTACGGTTTCGCCGATTCCGGGGGCCTTCACCGGCGAGATGGACGACAACGCCGCGTCGGCCACGTCGCAGGAGCCCATCCCCATCGACGACTGAGCGTTGTTTCCCTTGTTATATAACAAAATATGTCGCCGAACTTGTAGGCGCATCTGTCGAACACCTTGTGGCCGAGCACTCGTCGGCGGAAACTATACAGATCCAAATATATAGCCTTTTTGTGTCCGCCTGGATACTCGGTCTGGGTAGCCGATTAGAAGACTGGGCGTACCCAGGCCGAAAACCTGCGCCGTCCGGCCAGAAAAAGTCCGGATTTCAGCCTGGGTTTGGCCAACAAGTGAAGATGCTCTTAAACTAGGCAGGCCCAGATGGGCATAAATTCAACGCGGAGGCCTGCTGGTCCTAGAACGCCCATGTCTCCGGGATCTAACGATCGGGCATGTAGCAGAGACATAAGTCCTCCCACGTTACTACGTTCTGTCCGTGGCTGTGGCCGATCGATCGTGTCTGCAGCTTCAACCGTAAATGTGGAGACCAAGTGAACTGTCAAAGGAGCAGCAACAGGCACTGTCGTCGATGGACAGCAAACCCAACGCCAAAACCTCGCTGCAGTGCAGGCGCTGCTCCTCTTCTTCTCTAGACCCAGGGCCGGTCCATACATATTGAGGGCCCTGGGGCAAGACAATAAAAAGAACCCTTATTCATAAACCCACGTTTAAAATGTATTGTATTTCAAAAACGATCTAGTAAGTACATATCATAGACCGATGGTCTTTGAATTATAAAACTTACACTAAAATTCTTTATTTATAACGGTACAAGGAACTACATGATATTAGTAAGAAATAATATCGACAAAAGACTGATCTTCTAAGTGGCTCTTAACTGGCAATGTGGCAAGTCAGAACTGATTGCTACGTAAAGCTTTTGTCCTACCATAAGATATATAATTAGTAAAGCAAACTTAGCACATGTGTTTATACTATGATGATCAGATTTTGGAGAACTTACATTTTGAATTGTCGATGTTGGATCCTGGATATGGGAATATGGTTCGATTTTGAATTGTCGATGTTGGATCCTTGATCCGCTCAGCACCAAGATGATGAAAAATATAACTTTCTCATTCCCCGTCCAGCCGCCCCCCCTTCTCTTGTCCTAATATGGTTAGGAATCAGATCCAATGGAGGCTTGAAGAACATACCATAGAAGAAGAGTAGAATTGGAGACGTACCATCAACGAATCAAGTGGAGGGAGAGGGACGTACCATCAACGTCTATTTCATGGGGAACGGCTATAACATTGAGGATGGAAAGAGAGAAGATTGGGAAGAAGAATAGCGCAATAGCTCTTCATTAATGACTGCGAAGATTTTGGAATTGGAAAAGCACGGGAGACGCTATTCTCTAGGAGTGGAGAATTTGGTGAGAAGAGGAGCCGGAGGAGTAAAGACAGAGAACAGATATGTACGTGTGGGTCACAGGTTCACACAGATGGATCAATTTAATTCAATTTAGCACTGCTGATCAATCCATGTTGGTCCGTGACTTGTAGCTGATCAATCCATGTTGATAAGTGACTTGTAGCTACGTGGTGGGCTTGGGTCTCTTTTTTCTTTTGGACTTAACACAGAAATATAATTACTAGTATACTGGACAGCTAACTGGGCTAGGGCCCTTGCCTCCTTAGGCCCCTAGGCGGGCGCCCCGTTGCCCTCCTCGCGCCATGCCAATTTTCTTAAGTACCACATCGAACCTCCGCTTGACCCCCAAGCTGTCCCGGCCTCCGTCGCGCCGCAGCGCTCGTGCCGCGGTTTCCACACGGCCGAACCGCGGCCGGATCAGAGCAACGACGGGGGAGGGAGACGGTGCAGCGGCGGCAGAGGAAGACATGGCCAGGAAGGAGGAGAGGAAGCGGCGGTGCCTGAGGTGCGGGGCCCTGTACCTGGACGAGGACAACTCACCTGCCGCCTGCGCCTTCCATGGCCACATCACAGGTACGTGTACCCACTTACGCCACTTGGGATCGATTGAGATGGCTCGCCGAGACATAGAGCCGTGCGTTGCGGCCCATGTAGACGGCCACGTTTGTGAAGGCGAAGCTCCTGGATGCAACAGGTGGCCCATTTCTTCGCGAGTGGATACTGACTGATGCGTGGTGTCGTTGTTGCAGGCGAGAAGGGGTTGTTTTCGCTGTCGCCGCCACACCAGGGGATCGACGGCGAGTGGAGCGACAAGAGCGGGGTCATCGTCTACAGGTGGAACGATCCGGGAAGCCGGCCTAACACCGGCCGCGCCAACTGGAAGGGGAGGTGGAGCTGCTGCCAGGAGCGCGACCAGGAGGCGCCGCCGTGTCGACGCGGACGCCACGTCTCCTACGACGACGGCTTCACGCTCTTCTAGCCACCGCTGAACACCAGCCACATGTAACCCAATGTTCCTCTGACGAAATGCAGCAGCTCTGCTTCTAGTTTGTTGATTGAAGGAGTGTAATGTACGATGAACTCGAGATGAGAAACTGACATTTGAGAGGAAATTATACTTATAATCTTCCGAATTAACATTGGATCTGCTTGCTGTGAGACCTTGTCAACGACAGTGATGAGCTATGGCTGCACGCTGAATAGGAACCGGAGGCCGACCATTTCCTGGCCATACCATCAACGACAGTGATCATGAAGTTCTTCCTGCACTAGGTGCGGATGCAGCAGCTTACTCCGAAGCAACAGAAAACATATAACATGGGCCATACCATCATATCAGAGGTCTTGTTTACGTGAGCAGCAAAGGGAAGCTAGAGGCAAAAGGATGGGAGAATTGAAACATAATCTTGTTTGTCTGAAATTCATAATTAAGTGTTTGTGTAATAGCTACACGAGATTGTTTCAATGTTGAGAATCAAGTGCAACTTGGATGGATAATAGAGGTAATTATTAGATCCTTTTCGACCTCCACAATTTTGACATCGTGACTATAAAACAAAAAAAAATGTTTGTTGTTTTAATGAAAAAACAACAATAGAGAGTATGTGGGGTGGCACGCACCGAAGCATGAGGTGGCACGATTATTCCGAAAAGTCATATTGGATGTAGCTGGATGGTGAAGCATAAGGATGTGAATGATAGGGTTTTCTTTGACCAAGGTTTGCCTAGATTCGGCTAGATCAAAATCGTGTCCTTCCTTATCTTCAAGATGCTCAAGGGCAACATCTTCAAATACATCATCTTTGACTACAATATAACTGAAGTGGTCAAGAAGTTCCCGTAACATGATCTAGCTCTTGCTATGATTGGCGAGTGAAGGGTTTTGGTGAACTTGTTATGTTGGCATCGGTGTCTAGAACTAAGTCATATCGTGATCTCGACAGTATTGTTGCAGTCGGGTAGAATATGCTATTGGTCTTACATGGATTTTACTTGTTCACATATAGCTGGTAACCTCAACATCCGAGAAAGAGGTTATCACACCATACTATTAGCCTGCAACCAAATACAACATTCCATTTTCTCGGAAGCCTAATACAGCTCACCAAATGACGAGCATCAGTTTCTACCGACCTACATAATAGTGTCATGTGGGGAACCAAATAGGAAGAAGAGTTCTACTCAAAGCCTGATCCGTGCATGCAGTCCTCATGCATGCAACTTGCGTGGGGTGAAAGGCGAATGGACAACCAAACACGCCCTTGCCCTCGAGCATCCATCGGCGACTACAACAAGGAAAGAGGAGGAGAATCAGTGAGCTATTAGAGAATCTCCAGCCGGCCTCCCACAAGCGCCCCTAGAGCTCTTTTTCGGCGCCGGCAAAGCAAAACCTACCCAGTCGCCCACCCCATCTCCCCTCGGATCCATTTTTTGTCGGTTTGGGCTAAAAATGGAAATGGCCATCCCAGGCCAAACCCAACACGCCGGGGATGCCGGATGAGGAAAATGCGCGAAGAAACCGCCCGGGCTTGGTGGCCCCAACCTGGCAGTGAAACAACCACCTCGTCGCCCTCGCCTCATCTGCCGCGTCCCGTTAATGGTCTGCCACAGGTCAGCTTTTCAGTCGGCAGAACGACGCATCTCATCCCATGCGGCGGAGTAACTTCTTGCCATCAGCAGCCTTCCCGCCTTTGCTACACCCCACCCCAAAACAACTATATAACCCTTCTCTTCACCGTCGTTTGGAATCACACACTTGCCCCTTTTCAGACCACTAGAGCGCAGAGATCCCCGATGAGATCGGCCATGGCTGAGCGCTTCCCCGGCAACCAACCGGCAGCCAATGGCGCCGACCGCTGCTGGCTCTGGGACTAAAAGGCATGTCTCCTATACGAGGCCAACTATGCGTGCCGCCCAGACAAGAACTAGGCCGACCGAAAGCTCTACTGGGCGCATTGATGTCTACGCACTTCTATTCTTGTAGACAGTTGTTGGGCCTCCAAGTGCAGAGGTTTGTAGAACAGTAGCAAGTTTCCCTTAAGTGGATCACCCAAGGTTTATCGAACTCAGGGAGGAAGTGGTCAAAGGTATTCCCTCTCAAGCAATCCTACAATCAAGATACAAGAAGTCTCTTGTGTCCCCAACAAACCCAATACACTTGTCAGGTGTATAGGTACACTAGTTCGGCGAAGCGATAGTGAAATACAAGTGGTAACGGTGCCAGAAAATACCTTCTGACTTGTTGTTGACGTGGGTTAACGTGTGTGGGTGCCAGAAAAGAGCTTGACGGTAAGGTAAAGACTAAAGCAAGCAAACATGCAACAGATCTAGATGCAAACAGTGTTTCAGTATTTAGAAACAAGGCCTAGGGATCATACTTTCAATAGTGAACACTCTCTCATATAAATATCCTTTCTTCATAATACTACTCTTAACTACTCTCCGGTTGGACACTCTAATCATCGGTAGGGCTATAACAGCACTCCTCAAGGTCCGCCTTTCCCAATCTAGATAACCCCACACTGTCACCTTGAGCGCTAGATGGTTCCAACAAACACCACAATTTCATAGAGACATCCAACTCCAAATATAACTCATAACAAATATTCAATCTAGCCAAAGTGCCACACACGGTATGCACGCTTTCACTTTCACACACGTGGGGAAAACATAGATCTATTAAAGCACAAAGAGTATTTATGTAGACTCAAACCTAAGTGCCACCATGGCGTGCATGCTGTCACTTTCACACACATGGGGAGAGCAGAGATCTATTAAAGCACTTGAGTAGCAAGGTAGACCTACTTGATTACACAGCTCATGATCACAATATGACCATGCATAGAGAGAGATGAACACATAGCTACCGGTAGAGCCCTTAGCCTCGAGGAAGAACTACTCCCTCCTCATCATGGGAATCAGCAACGGTGATGAAGATGGCGATGGAGATCGATGAAGATGGCTCCGGGGCACTTCCCCATTCCGGCAGGGTGCCGGAACAAAGACTTTCTGTCCCCCAAATCTCCCTTTCGGTGGCGGTGGCGCTACGAAGGTTTTTCTGGAAGTATGATGGATGCCCTAGGTTTTTTTTGGGTCGGAGGCTTCTTATAGGCGCATGAATCAAGGTCGGTGGGGGTCTAGGGGGCCCACACCCCCTATGGGCGCCTCTAGGGCTTGCCCGTGCCTAGGGGGTGCGGCCACCCTGTGGCCCCCCTCTGGCTCTGCTTCATGGTTCTGTGTTGCTGCGGGGAAATAATGACTTTGGCTTTTGTCCCGTCCAATTCCAAGAATATTGATTTTCTGCCTTACTAGAACCAAAAACAGAACAAAACATACAACTTGCACTGTGGCATCTTGTTAATAGGTTAGTTCCAGAAAGTGTATAAAAATACCTCAAAGTATAGACAAAATATAAGACAAATGATACAAAACAAGCATAGAACATTAAAAATTATAGATACGTTTCCGACGTATCACGCATCGGGGCGGACGCTGACCGTTGTCCTCGAGCACATGGAGTCCGGCAAGAAACTACCTCTGATGTATCCTCCTCGCTTGGCCGTCTCCCGCCATCGAGCGAGCTCGTGGATGCACTAGTGTACCTCGGTGAGGAAGTCGGCGTGGTCGCTGTCACGCGACAACCCCCGGAGTGCGGTGAAGGTGGACTCGCTGGACAACCCGTAGGATTGACTGAGCCTAAAGATGGCCGAGAGGGCCTCCTCTAATGACATGTTGCCGACATATGTTGTGTTCACCCTCGCCTGGTCCAAGCCCGAGGCGGAGCGAGAGGAGGCAGAGGGCAAGCACTGTCGCATGGCGCGTGCTGCGCACGGCCAGGCGCATCTCAATCGCAACATCAGCATCCTCGATGACGACGAAGAGGACGAGACCGGGTCGAGCGCGCTGTGGCGATCCTAGGCATGGTAGCAGCCACAGAGTGACAACGAGTCAACGACGATGGCAGCAGCGATGACTATACGGTGTTCTACAACTGTCTGGGCATGTAGTTTAGGTGTTGATACCTATATGAAAACCAACGACGATATGTGTTGGGCACCAACGTCTGGGACGGCTAGAGATACTCTTAAAGGAGCGGGCGATCGGTTGCCTGCCGGCGAGCGGAAACCAATGACGAATTGTGAAGACATTGCGCACATGAGGGAATCTCCGCCAGGCCAACACATCAGGTCGACCAAAACCGTGCATTTTTGTTTGATTGGGTTGGGTCGTGGTCGCTTTTGGTTCGGGGTCCGGCCTGTCCGTCCAGCCGCACACAGCGTCCCGACCAATCCATCCGTCTCCTCCCCCCTCTCCCCTCTCCCTCCGCTATCACCATTTAGCACCCTCGCAATGGGTCGTTAATGGCGATGTGATGCCGACTATCAACATCGGCGGCTTCCCGCGCGGCCGGCGTTTCCCTCCATTGATTCATGTACGCGCCTTGCTTCCCATGGCCAGAAAACTTCCCGCGCCTTCCCGACCGTTTCCTGCCTTCACCGTTATCTATTAAAGACGGCTGCCAGCGTGGCGGAGAAAACAAGCCCAAGCAAGAGTAAACCAGCGGCCAAAAAAAATGCCAGCCAGCAGCGGCCATGCCTCGCTGCAAAATCGCCAACTGGACCAAGATCCGGGAGATATGCCACACCCGCTTCTTGGAGGTGGAGGTCGACGAGGTCCACCTCGAGGCCACGTTGCTGGCCAGGCGCACGAGCGAGGCGTAGGTGTTGGCCTTCGAGGAGGAAGGCTGTGTGGCCGAGGCGGCACTGGAGCGGGTGGTGGAGGCGACCTCCACGGTGGCCGCCAAATGGGCGGTGCGTGACGTACACCACGTCTCCGCCAAGGAGGTGGTGGAGACGGTGGCCATGGAGGACGCATCAGCGGCTCTCCGTGAGATCCGCCACGAGGCGGCAATGACCACGCTAGAGGAGGTGGCCAAGGAGGCCGCCAAGGTCGTCGTCCATGAGTTTCGCCACACCGCCAAAGCGCGCAGTGAGGCGAAAGCGGCGGAGCGCGAGAACGACTTCGACACGGCATCAGAGGAGTAGCGCGTGGCTACGACCCCTGAGGTGGCGACCACGTGGGATCTCGTCGACAGCGACGAGACGTATATGGAGGAGGACAACGAGGATGGGTAGCAGGTGGATCAGCCGGAGGCGATTGCAAGTCCCCTGCAGATCGCGCAGGCGCTTGGCTTCGGCCCCAATGGTGCTCTGCATCTCCTTCTCCTACGGAGTTGCTCGCGGCCTAGACAGAAGCCTAGTGCTGGGCGTTTGCTTTGGCTACGGAGAAGGAGCTCGCCAACCAGGAGGCGAGGGACCACTGGGCCGCCGAGATGAAGAATGCCCTGGCGAACCCGGCGACGGACGAAGGCGGGAAAGGCGGTGGTTCGCGGCCTAGCACGCGACCGTTTCCACGAACGCCTCTAGCAGCGGGCCATCTGGTCTGCTAGGGCGGCGATCGACGGGGCCGGCGGCAGCGGCAACGGTGGTCGCGGCAACGGCGGTGAGTAGCCGTAGCGACATTCTCCTCGAGCAGTAGTAGCCGTAGCAGTACTAATGTTTCACTTATGTATGGGTCCCGAGTGGACGATTGGCAGGACACCCGCGCGCGTCCTATCCGATGTAATCATTGCCTAGATTTGGTGCACGAATGGATCGAATCGGACACGTTCATCTAAATGGGTTGAAGCGGACGGGTTCGTCCGCATGGGTTGTGCTACTGGGACGCTGCGCACGAAGCAGACAGGTTGGATGAACCGGTGGAGATGTCCTGAATAGAGGGGGTGAGGATTTGCCCTTTTTTTTAACAAAGGATTTGCCAGTTTGATACAGTCTTTTATCATCCTCTTCTTATAATCTTTCCTGTAGATAAATACAGCACGAATATTCCTCTCGTGGTCCTGATTCCTACACCCTTTCCCCTTGCAGCAATAGCTGTCGCGCCCAGATCCATCAAGACTCTCCGTCCCTGCCAGTCGCTCTCCACTTCTCGATCTTGCCGGCCAGTCGCATCCTTGCAGCTCGTCGCGGCAACGGCAATGGTGGTGTCGTACACGCAGGAGCACGTGTACCGGCACCCCTGGCACCGCGTGACCGCCGCGGCGTGGCGCAAGTTCACGGACCCGTCCGCGCGCGACGAGCCGCTCTCCCACATCCTGGACGTGGAGACGCTGTCCCGCCGCGTGGACCCGCGCGCCGGCCGCCTCGACGCCGTGCGCGTCATCGCCGGCCGCCCCCCGCCGCTCCCGTTCCTGATCCGCGGCATCGTCGCCAGCGCCGGCGCGGGCGACGTGGTGCTCTGCGTGGAGCGCACCTCCGTGGACGCGGCGGCGCGCGCCATGCGGGTGGTCTACCGCAACGCCACCTTCCGGCGGGTCGTGGACGTGGAGGAGCGGTGCAGCTACGCGCCCCACCCGGACCGGCCCGACGAGTGGACGCTGTTCACGCAGGAGACGAGCATCCGGTGCGCGCCGCTGGCCGCCGTGTCGGCGACGGTCGCCGGGATGGTGGAGCGACGGTGCGCGGAGAGCTTCGTGCGGAACGCGGCCAAGGGGACGGAGGTCGTCGAGAGGATCTGCGAGGGGCTCGCGCTCGGAGACCACATACGTCCAGGAGACTCTCCGGCCGAGGGGGGACGACAGTAGAAGCAGAGCGTTGCACGTACTACTGACGTAGTATGCTTTGGTCTCTGTTTCTGATCATGTAAATATCGGGGGGCAATAAAATCTGTGAATTCGCAACATTCGGTGGTCAATTTGCTTGACCTGTGAAAATGTCCAGATATATTCGGAGCTACCACCCCAAATGTTCAGTTTGGAAACCGAGTACGTACACGGTAGTAGCCAACAGTTGGAGTTTTTGTCGGGGTACAGCAGGAGTCAGATCGTCATAGCCTCACGGTCACAGGTGTTGGTCGTTCAAAAAAACAATCAGAATCAGAAGGTACTGTACGTAGAGACGGTGACGCCCTCTATCTCGCAGTGTGCCGCGTGTCGTCCTTTCGCCCCTGGTAAGTGACCAGCTGGCAGCAATCCATGGCGACAATCGCACACGTGTGAGGCGTATTCCAGCCGCGACGTCCACGGACTTCCGAGTTCAAGCTAGGAGAGGCGCCGCGTATGGTCCAGTAACTCGACAAAATATGCACACCAGTGCGCAATTGGATTCCTGAAGGATAAACCGAAAGATGTTTCGATTTTATACGATGCAGAAGACGTTGCTACTTGGTCGGGGTACATATGTTCAGCCTCTATAAGGTCTTTCACAATAGAAGTCTCTTAGCGTGTTTCATTCTAGATAAATTGTTTATGTGGCACCCTATTAAATGATGAAAGAGAAGAGTGTTGTATCTTAGCTAAAATACACCACTTGCACGCTGTCATAGGCAAAAAACTTGGCTAGTCCAATCACACACATGCATGAGCATAAAATCATTAAATACAACATCTCTAAAAAACATCATCTAAGATAGTAGTACACCCTATTGTGGTTGTTGTTCTTAAGTTTTAATAGCTCGTATGAAAACATGCTAAGATACACCCTATTAAAAAAGGTCTAACCTTCTGGTTCGATATGCCTGCCAGCTAGTGGCACGCACAACTTGGTGGCATACCGACGTGTCGACTCGCTAGCAACCTAGCCCAAATGTATATTTCGTCTCTGAGGATGTTCTTTAGTTCACATGCGTTCTTTTTGAAAGGCAGGATTATTATTCGCCGACACGACAAAGACGGCCTCTGGGAGAATACAGTAAGTACTAGCGAGCTAGCTAAGCCATCCGCTTTGACATGTCAGTCGTTCGAGCGGTACGCATCTCATCCTCTCGAAGCGTGGGCCACCCCTATGGAAAAAATCATGTCTGATAGTCTGATACTACGTGGCAGCCGACACGTTGTTAGTTTTTAAGATGGTATACTACAGGGGTGCAGGATCAATCAAACGGGTGTACCGAACCAGTCTATCTAGCGGAGGAACAAAAAGCATCGGTTGAGTTTGCTGGTGATCGGTCGAGGAGGTGCTGCAGGCCAGGTCAACACGTTGTCGGTACCGTGCACATTTAATCATCGTCACGGGCTCGCTGACAGCGGGGTCCAACCTCCGTCGTCTTCTCCTCCCCGTTGCCCTGTGCCCCTGTCTGCCGCCGACTGGCCACCCTGCGTCTAACGAAATCAGAACGAAACTTGTCAACGCAGCCAGCGTATATAGTTTGGCCAACGGTACAAGAAAGAAATTGTCGTGTCGGCATGCAAATTAGATCTACTAGGAGGACGCGTGATTTAGTATTCTCCGCGATTAAGGAGGAAGATACACGGAGAGTGTGTGCGCGCTCGCGCGGACAGTTACTCAGGATGTGGATTTTTGCAGTTTAATTGAAAAGTAGAGATTTTATACTCATGTGGTGTTGAGAAGCGCGATTTCTGATTGTCCGTTAGGCTGGTCCTAATTGTAGTATCATGCTACTAGTATCATATGAGTAGTGTATGATACTATGTCTCTAATGCATTGTATCATATAGTAGTATCATAGTAGTGTTATATTTAATGATTTGTAGAATCTCTATGTAAATGTGTGTACAAGATTTACTTGTCATTATGATTTCTAGCTTTACGTGCTATGATACGGTATCTACCTATGATTCATTAACTACCTCTCTCTTTATTAATTATGGCGCCACATCAGATTTTTGCCAAGTTAGCATGCATGATACACCTTATGATAGCACTAGGACCAGCCTTATGTCTTCAATTTTTTCTTGGGAAGGTTACTCTAGCTGTAATTAATTAGATCTTGATTGCTCTAGCTATATGGTAGTATGATTTTGTCTTGATTCACTCTTAACAAGACATTCTCATATCATTAGAATTATTCATATTGATTATGTCATGGCTTTATCCAGATTGTTCTAACTTCTCTCGGGGCATCTCCACCACGACGATCCATTTCAAGCCCAAATTTGCGCTGGTTTTGCATCGGCCCGACACGCGATGTCCTCTCCTTGTCCTTCCCCGGCCTGCTAACCAGTGGGTGAAAACCCACATCCCCCTCCCCCCAAATCGATCTCCACCCTCCCACTTCCCACCAAAATCGAAATTGGCACGCGCCAAAACTCCTAGCCTGCAATGGAGAATGCTCACGCCGCCACCGCTGCCGACCCAGCCCTAGCCGCAACCACCAAACGTCCATCCAAGGCGAAGAGGGTGCCCAAGCCCAAGGTTGCGGGCGGAGTAGAGTAGGAAGTACACCGCCCTCGCAAGAGCAAAGCACGCCGAGGCCATCGCAGGCATTCGTGCCAAGGCCAATGCCTAAGCCGCCGCCAACCTCGCCGCCTCTAGTATAGCCTCACAGGCCCTTATTTTCCTCAACAACCCTGACACGCTGGAAGTCTTGGCAATGGCTGGGGGAAGTGTCGGGGCAGGTGCATCGTCCATGAACTCGGTGATCTTGGCCGTCGCGCAAACGCCACTATGTCTAAGCTTGCCCACCATTGTTATTTTCGCGCACGGCCAATCACGCTCCCGGTTGGGCGGGCCAAGATCGATGTCGGCGGATGAGCCTGCGTAACCGCTGGCCACGTCCATCGACCTGAACCGCACCCCAGGCTCTGCCGAGCTCGCGCAACAACATATCAAGGGTCCCGCAGGACCCCCGCGGCGAACATTCCCAACTGTTCAACGATTTGTCGTACCAGTTTTCGTCTAGAGAGGAGGAGGGCAAGGCCGTACTATAGGAAATGATCTGCGAGCCCATAGTCATAGATGACGACCCCGATGATGAGGAAGTCCTCATGTCCGCCTTCGACATTGGGGAAGAGCCATTTTCAGGCCTAAGCCGAGGCCGAATATATTTGGCGACGATGGCATAGATGTGGACGAAGACAACGATGGTGTCAAGGCTACCAATGGCGGTACGCTAAAAAAGAAGATCCAAAGAGCCAAAGGGTTCGCAGAATAGAAAACAAAAAAATTCTACGATGGAAACTGTATACGCCATGATCCATATATCTAAATACAATCAACTGATGGATATAAATCCAGAATACATACCCTTGAAGACCGACAAAGGTTTATGAGGAGACTAAGCTCATGATGATGGACATGAGCATCTTGGATGCGGCTCAAAGGAGTTGGTTTAAGAAGAGCCTAAACGATATTCGCAACCGCCAAGTGTGATCTCATTGCTGATCTATCGCCATGAAATCTACTTCTTTTGCGAATTTTCTATCAAAATTATGCTATTTTGCACTATAATTCGCTACTATGGCCTTTGAACTATGATATTTCGTAATTTCTGGTCATTTAGTTGCTACTTTAGCCAATTTTTGTTGTCAATTTGATAAAATTGGTTGACAATTGGTAAAATCTGTTACCAATTGGTCAATTTTTTTAAAAAAGGCCTAGCTACCGTGTCTGGCCAAAATGTGTTGAGCCCGCTTGGACCCCTAGCGTGGCTGCTTAGAATTTAGATGTTTGATGGTGCTTACCGTGTATTTTTTTTGCCAAATCTAACCAAACTGAAGAACTTCAACCGAATTTGACCCTAGGAGAAACTATTTCAGAATCTGCCCTTAGGATCGGCGCCATTTAAAACGTCACTAAAGTTGTGTAGGTCGGCGCCAACGTGGAGCAGCTGGAAGGCAGACCAAAGGGGTCGGCACCGTATCACTTGGCGCCGACCTTCCGAGATTGCCTCCCAACTGCTATGTGTTAGCGTCGATCTGCACAACTTCAGCGTCATTTAAATTGTCTCCGACCCAGGAGTCAGATTCCGATATACAGTTCTATAAGGGGTCAGCATGGAATTAGTTTCGCGAAAAGATCATATTTGGCAAAAAGAACGCTTAACATAGCTAGCCTGTCACCATGGGTTTCAAATGGGCTGAGCATTTGGTTTTAAACCCCAATAATACGATGGTTTGATGTTGGTTGGGTTTATTTGCTGGCTGGGAACATGATCAATGAATTGGTGCGTTACGAGTTCGCTGGCTTTTTCGGTGGCCTGGTAAGGGCATGTTTAACGGGGCGCTTAGGAGAGACGTCAGGGTTTATTTCCTGGCCGTTAGGCCCGATTCCCTGTCGATCCTGGTATTCTGCTTAGCGTCGATGCTAGTTCTGTTGCCAAGCGCTCGGTAATTTTCTCCATCCAACTTTCTTTTTTTAGCGATTGCAGCCCAGAAAATCCATCTTGTTAAGCGTCATTTAGCGTTTCCTTTTGAAGCAACAGACTCTACCCAAGGACGCTAGGATTATGTTCCTTTTCCCCTCTCTCTAAGGGCATGGCCAACGCGTCGCCCCCTAGCCCGCTGCCCCGCAGGCCAGCTAGCTCGGATTGTCAGAACGGTTGCCCCACGGTCGACCAGTGTCGCTTGCAGATGAAGCGGGTTCCTCGGGAGAGAAAGTTAAGAGAAAGAGAGAAAAGGAAGGAGAGAGAGGAGAAAGAGGAGGCAGTTGCCGAAAGAAGACGAACAAGACGGGATAAAGGACAGACGGTAAAGAAAATGGTGGGTCCAAGTAAATAGTAGCCTTAGATGAGTGCGTTGAAAGTTTTTTTCTCTAAACTGTTGCCTCACGTCTTTTTTCTTCTACGTGGAGTTCATGAAGCAGCACCATACGACTTTCCCCATAGCTGATACTCTAAGCATCTACACAAGCGTTTACAATTGTACGTGTCCTAAGTGGCCGGCTGGCAGCAATCCATGGCGGCAATCACACACGTGTGAGGCGTACTACAGCCGCGACGTCCGTGGACTTTCGTGTTCAAGCTGGGAGATTCAGGATCGCCGCGTCTACTACAGTACTAGCGCGGTAGCAGTGAGCCCGTGTTCAAGTTAGTGCGCATGAGATTTATGTACACATACATCCGTGTTAAAGCCATTTTTTTACAAAGGAAATATATAGTCCTTCTTACGTTAAAGACTTAAAGTCATGGGATTTGTGAAGGCTGGCCGAAAGATGTTTCTGCATTACAGGATATATAAAAATAGTAGTACTATACTACTAGTACTAGTTTGTAGTACGAGTAGGATACATGTGTTGGGACTCTAGAACCTTCTGATTCGATATGTTTGCCAGCTAGTGGCACGCACAACTTGGTGGCACACCGACGTGTCGGCTCCCTAGCCACCCAAACGCACATTTCTCCGAGGATGTTCTTCGGTTGTCACGCGTGCTTTTTCAAAAGGCAGGATTTTTGTTCGTCGACACGACAGAGACGGCCACGGAGAGAATACACTACCCAGCGAGCTAGCTAAGCCACCCCCCTTTGACATGTCAGTCGCTCGAGCAGTACACATCTCATCTTCTTTTTTTTTTTGCGATTTACACATCTCATCCTCTCGAAGTGTGGATCAAAAAATCATGCCTCATACGTGGCACCCGACACGTCGTTAAATTTAAGATTGAGATGCTAATATAGTAGGATCAATCAACGGGTGTACGTACCGAACCAATCTATCTAGCGGAGGACCAGAAAGATCGGTTGAGTTTGCTGGTGATCGGTCGGGATGTGCTGCAGGCGGAGTCAACACGTTGTCGGCACCGTGCGCATTTAAATCATCGTCACGGGGCGCGCTGACAGCCCGGTCCAACCCGCGCAGTTAGCTTAGCCAGGCATTCGACGGTGATTAGTCGGCCCTCTGTCTCCCATTGCAAGGAATCATTTCCCCGCGGCGGGAGAATCTGCTTATCCGGTTCGCTCCCTGTCTGCCTCCCATTGGCCACCCTGCGCTGCGCTGCCGAAATCAGAACGAAACTTGTCAACGCGGCCAGTGCAGTATATTCCGTTTAGCCAACGGCTTAGCCGTGAAGCGTGGAAGAAATGGCACGGGGCCACGCGAACGGGGCAGACTGGTCCAAGAAATTTGGCCGCGTCGGCATGCGAATTGGATCATCGTTTAGAGGACGCGTGATTTAGTAAGTATTCTCGCTTCTCGGGGATTAGGAGGAAGATTCACGGAGAGTGTGTGTGTGCGCGGACAGTGACTCGGAGGAGCAGCGGGGAAAGAAGAGAAAGGAACGGTGGTGCTAATCCGGACAGCTCGGACGCGGAAAGCGACCGGGGAGGCAGCTTAATTTTATCGGGGAGCCTTGGCCGGAACGTGCGCGGTATGGAAGCCGACGCGACGACGCCTAGCCGATCCGCCCGCTGGTTCGCTTCCCCTTGGATTGATCTTTCGGCCGCGCTCGCGGTTGGGGTTGGGTCAGCTTCGGCTGGCTGGCGGCTACTACTACTTGCCCGGCGGGTCCGTCCGCACACGGCGCGGCCGTGCCGGGCCAACCATCACACGACACACGCACACGGCTAGCCCACGACCCGTCCGTGTCCACGAAACGCCACGCCGCGGCCCTCTGACCATCCTACCCCTCTCCCCGTACCCACACGGCTACGTACCAGCTGGACGCCTGCGTACGAGTGCAGCAACGCCTCTCTCTGGATCCAGCCCTGTGACCGGCCCCGGTTCCACCTGCGGCCCGCAGCGAGCCACGGGTGGCACGTTTCCATCGCCTTCTCCTCCTCCTTCCCATCGCTTTTCACTGACCAGAACCACAACGGAGGGCAGCGTCGCCATTTCCCGCGCGCCACGCCAAGGAGGCCAATACCGGAACAGGGAAATACTATAACGCGGGGCGCGGGGGCCAGGCCGGTCGCTTTCGCGTCTTCGCGGGAGCGCGTCGTCTCCTCCTCTCCTCCTCCCGATACATAAAAGGGCCCCGATCTCCGCTCCGTTCCCCTCGCCCATCCAATCCAACCAAACATTTCCCCCCATTTCTCCCCTGCTCCTCTCCGGCTCTCCCCCAGCCAGCCTCAGCCTCCCTCGTCGTACCGCGGCGACGTACGGACCCTGCTCTCCGGACAGACAGACACACACGCAAACGCACGTCGGTGCGCAGACGCGGCCTGTCCGTTCCGTTCCCCGTCATGGCGCAGCGCGACCACAATAAGGAGGAGCCCACGGAGGTCCGGGCGCCGGAGATCACGCTCTGCGCCAACAGCTGCGGCTTCCCGGGCAACCCGGCCACGCACAACCTCTGCCAGAACTGCTTCCTCGCCCGCCCGCCCTCGCCCTCTTCCTCCATGCCGGCGGTCTCCGTGTCGACGCCTCCCGTCGCGGTCGACAGGCCAAGGCCGCCTCTGCTAGAGTCTCCGCCTGCCCGCGCCGCCGCGGCCGTTGACCTGCCTCAGGCGCCGGCGCCAAGGACGTCGGTGAACCGGTGCTCCAGCTGCCGGAAGCGCGTCGGGCTGACGGGGTTCCGGTGCCGGTGCGACCAGACCTTCTGCGGCGAGCACCGCTACTCGGACCGCCACGCCTGCACCTACGACTACAAGGCCGCCGCCAGGGACGCCATCGCCAGGGACAACCCCGTCGTGCGCGCACCAAAGATCGTCAGGTTCTGAGACAAGCCCGGCCACCGACGAATCATCTTTTATGAAGGAACGGAAATCTGAAGGCAGGCGTGGGCTGGTGCTATTATGAAAGTGTTTCCCTTTTTAAAACTTTATAAATTTGGAAATTGGCAGCTATAGAGGAGAGGTGGGGAAGAAAGAAAGAAAGAACAGCGTGTAATATAAACAACCGGTGGTTGAGGCGAATGGGAAAGGAAATGGATTGGATGTGTGTACTTATGTTCCAAGTATTTTAATCTGGCCAATTCTTGGTGCGAAAATCGTTTTGGCCATGATTGATTGCTCAATCATTGGAGGAATCAAAATGAGTACTAGTACGTAGCTTGATTGCCAAACATTTCGGTCCATTCTACACTCCATTGTACTATTTAAACCGAAAGCCTTTCTAAAGGGATCTCTCTTCCTCTCTGCATCCGTTCGGCCAGGTCCACTGTCCTCCATTAGCAGCCGCATCATGGCACGATTATGTTATTCCCTTAACAAAACACGCAGAACGGAAAAGCAGGATGGATTAGGACGCACGGATGGGCCGTTGCTGTCGTGGACGCCACATGGCAGGCATGGCCCCGGCCCCGGCGGAGACGCACGCCAACTCGCCTTTCTCTGCCTGCTCTTCTCTTCTCTGCTCGTGGTGTGGTGACGGGCCGGTCGTCTTTTCCTCGACGGCGACCGCTTGCTGACTCGTTCTTCGCTCGATCGTCCTTAATTAATCATGGCCTGTCTGCTGAATTATTATGCGGCCAATCCCACTGCTGACTGTAGGCGATTTGTATGCTCTGGCTGCTCCACTGCTCCTCGATGGCTGCTGCGTGGAACTAGTAGGCATGATGTTCGCTGCGGCGAAAACCAGACATATCTTGAGGATCAGGACTCGCGAAGTCGCCATGAGATGAGCACATGATGTGCGCGTCGGCCTTTTCTTTTCTTTGAGGAGATGTATGAATTTATAGGCAGAAGAAAGGGAGAAATAGTCGAGGCCCGGCTTGAGGAGCCCTCCGGCGAGAGGATCAGCGTTGACAAAGCAGGGAGAAGAGAAGACGAGTTCTGAACTACCCTGAATTCCACCTTCAGGTTTGACGTCGATGGCGGCAGGACAAAGGCGACGGCGACGCGCTCTGCCTTTTCTTCCACTCCGCAGAGTAGGTCCGGACACTGAAGAACTCGTCGTCTCGATGCTACTAGTACGTACTAGTAGAATCCATTGGCAGCTGGCACTAGCCCAACAAAGGGAAATGCTACTCCATGTGGAAAAGCTTGGTCCAAAACCATGGACTGGGCACTGCACACCGGTCGGCCTATGGCTATGGAGGTGAAGGCTCCCATGTTCTCTTCACGCCAGTGGTTCGGCCTGTCGGGCGGGCGGGCTCGTAACTATCAGCCCTGAAGCCTGCGTTCATTTCCAATTAAATGTTTAAATGGAAAAATGGGAGGTAAAGAGAGGTGGAAAGAAAGAACGGTGTGTAATATACACAGGTGGCTGCGGCAAACGGGGTTGAAATTAGGGCGTCAAGCGGGACGGGTTGCGGCATAACTTTTTCACTAATCCTTCTCTAATTTTACTAACTTTTAGGACCCTTTTTTCTCTATATTTTGTTTTGCGAGTCGTTATGCGGGTGCCGCTTGCCATCCTAGTTGAAATGGATTGGACGTGTATGTGTATGTTCCACTTAATTTAGTTTTGCCAATTCTTTGTGAATCTGAACTCTGTAGCACAATGGTGCATCCAACAATTCAACCAGAGTGAATTTCTAGAATTCTCACTAAGAAGTCCTTTTCTATGAAAAAAAATGCCACCAAGGGCTAGTTCTAGTTGGTCTGGCTTTTTTCGGAAACCTAAGGCAGCAGATCGTTACCATGGACAAGCGAGGCAAAGGCCACAAGTTTTTCACAACCGTGGCTCCACCGCGCGGACGGATATTCCAGATGTATGATTCTTAATACTACTCCCTCTGTTCACAGTTGTAAGACGCTGGAGGATTTTCCGACAGGCCCTAATACACCGCGAAAGTATAAAACTACCCCGATCGATATGAAATTTGAATCACATCAGGATCGCCCCAGCTCGTCCTTCTTCCAACCTCAAGGGTACTTATGACACTTAACCACAACTCTTGGACTTCATTCTGGAAAACCACATCCAGCAGCATCCAGGCCTCAGGGGTATTTATCTGGAATGCTAATGACACTTAAATTTACCCAAGGGAAGAAATGCTGAGCATTAGTCTTCATCTTCTCCAAGAGTCCTAGAAGAATGGAAGCCTGCAACATAGATAAATTTCTTATCGGAGTACCATTAATGCCAGTAATACACAACTTACTTATTTACTCCATTTTCAGAACTTACTTATTCATGCCAGTAATACAAACTAAAATTTGAGTGATTTTCAGTTTAACCAGAGATTAGTGCTCCATTTTCAGTGACTGCATTATTAAACCCATAAAAGCAGTCTCTGAAATTTATAATGGAAGTGATAGTATAGCTGAATCAGTTTCAGTTCCATAATCATGTAGTTTCATAATCATGTAGTTTCAGTTTCAGTTCCACCAAGTTGCTTTCATACTGTGGATTAGCACTGACAGTACTGTGATGCAATTAATGGTTTTTCCTTGTTGTTTTCTACTGTAATTTAGCACTGACAGTACTATAATACAAGTAAATTCAGTGCAAATGACAGTAACCTCATGCTGCCAATCACGAATGTTTCATGTGCAAATTTAGAAGTGCAGGGAAACTCTAACTAGTGCAGATTTAGAATATAGAAATGCAAGATACTCCATGAAAATGCATGATTGTGTGTAACTCCAGGCAAGCAATGTTTTATATACATAGCCAAGATAAAGATTTGCTAGTGCTGCCTTGTAGTCCCCAGATTGCTTTACTTTCTCTGCATTAAGTGAATATTTGAAAATATTCAGAAACCTTGCACATGAATTACTATTCCAGAATTACTCACACTTGATAGTATAATCACTCACAGTATACTCCTGGAAGTTATGAGGGGCGGATTCAATTTTTTAGCAAGAATAACAAGCACTACAGTGCACTACTCCAAGACAACTAAGCACTACAGGCAGCATCATCTGAACGAGTACAAGCGGTGCTACGAGCAGAAGACAGGATGTAATTCTTGTGCAAGTAGATCATGCATAACATGACTAAAGGAGAGATAATTGAAATCAACTCAACAATATCATTTGGAACCTAAATAGAGTAAACGAGAGAAAATCTAAATTTTAACTGAATTTTTAGACACAGAGGTGAAGGATGACAGAGAGGTCAAAGGATCTGAAGGAGAAAATAACTGGGCTGTTTGCACACAGTACCAAGGCTGAGCAACATCAAGAAGACACACTCCAACATCTAAGTATAGACCATCATTTTCGAGAACAAATGGTCTCAAATTTATTAAATTACTCCAACATCAAATGCAATATGCTTACTGTAACGTTATATTTGAAGTAGAGATCAAGGGCAGTGGTGAAGTAATGTAATTCATCCTCAACAACAGCGGATTAGGAAAAACAAACAAAACTTAGCAATCGAAAGGAGTAAGACCTTTATTTTCTGCATCATCTTGTGCTTGCAGATGTTTGTGCACATGGATCAAAACTAGAGTATCCCACTAAAGGCTGATCGATGAATGATAGATCGAACAGCACATGCCAATGTCATTATGCAAAACAACAGGCAAGGAAACAATACAAAATGTTAGTGACAGTTCCAAGCAAGGAGTAATCTCAGAGTCCAATCCACTAGTTCTCAAACTATGTACCTCATGAGCACCTCATAATGTTACAGTAAGCATCTCAAAGAGAATGAGCAGTACAGGGATGGCCAGTATTGGTCCATCGTCACCTCTAGAGACGATATCTCCACCGAATCAACAAAGACAGAGTCAATTGTAAACGTCAATCAACAAGCTTAGCATAAAGTTAATGGAAGATCAGGACCTTGTCCTGTCTCCTATACAGAGTCAATTGTGCCAGAATTGAATTAAACTAGAACTGCCATATGTATCAGTAAGCTCTCTGTGTCTAGGCTAGCACCTTGTCCATGTCGAAGTTCGTGTGGCGGCAGCACGATGGCCAGGTCTCGTCATAATAGTCTGGCCACAGTCCGTCTGTTCCATGAAGAAAAAATTAACCACACCAGTGACTAATTCCACATCGATCTTGAACGTCTGGAGTGACTCCAACCTGAAACAGGGAACATAGAAAGCAAGCGGCATTAGCACAAGCGCACAGAACCGGAAGAACGGAATCAAATCTCTAGTCTCCAGAGCATCAGAAACCCCAACTAACCCGACTCGAACGAGCGCGAGCACGCGTGGATGAAGCGGTGGTGGCGAAGTAGAGAAAGAGAGTAGAGAGGAGGGAGAGCACGTACCAGCAGCAGGTGTTGATGGCGCAGCAGTGGCTGGTGGAGGAGCAGATGGTGCCCGGCCACTGCAGGGCCAACCCGAAGTAGTCGAACGTTGCGCTGCTTCTTCTATACCACAGCAACAGATGCGAGAACGAGGCCCGTGCCAAACATAGGCTATCAGCGGCCAGACCACCATCAGGTGTGTCGCGCACGCCTTCGAAGGGTCAAAGTGGCTGGTGGAGGAGCAGATGGTGCCTGGCCACTGCAGGGCCAACGCAAAGTAGTCAAACCTTGCGCTGCTTCTTCTGTACCACAGCAACAGATGCGAGAGCGAGGCCCGTGCCGAACAGAGGCTACCAGCACCGAGACCACCATCAGGTGTGTCGCACATGCCTTCGGAGGGTCAAAAGCTCATCTTCAACTCAAGGAGGAAGAGGGCTATGGGTGCGAGGGAGGGAGAACCGACAACACGCAAGAGGAAGAGCGCAGCGGCAACATGCACGAGGGAGAGGGCAGCGGTGAAACGTGCGAAGGAGAGGCCAAGGCGAATGAGACTATGGGAGCGAGGTGAGGGGAGAGGAATGCAAGCGACCCGTCCAAACAGGGAAAATTTGGAAATCAGGATAAGCCGCTATCGTTAAGGAACATGGCCGTGATTCTTTTCCACGCCTTAGGAAAATGAACAGAGGGAGTAGAAAAGATTTATCACTAGCAGATAGTCATGAGGCCAACATCAAGGGCTTGAACCGAAATTATGTATTACATGCTCCAAGCTCACAGTGTTGGATTACATTACAGCAAAAGAAACGCATACCATCATAGAACAAAGTAACCTGGTGGTAGATTACCAGCAATCCAGCATGTATCAAAATGATTATGACAACATTTTGCTTAGAACTCTGAGAGTGATTATATGAAACATTTTGCTAAGACTGAGTGGAAACGGATCATGGTAAGCATCTTTATCACTAAAGAACATCAATGGAAGACTCATTTGCTAAAGTTAGCTGAATAATTTCATGCCCCTCCGTGTGTGTAATCATATATGGAGTACCACTTTTGACCATGAAAGAAGATATACCAACAAGCAAGCTAAATAGTTTCATATAACATGTAGGTAACACAACACATCTAGCATCTCATTGTCAGAAGTTCTGCAATTGATGATATCATAAAACATGTCTGTGACACATGGATCAAGAACATATCTCCCTCGGATGACTACTTGTTCTTCCCGGTCTTCTTCTTACCCCCGGTTGATGCCGTTGCGCTGCTAACAAGAGGGCGGGGATGGCGGTCAGCCTCGGCGGTGTCGAGCCACTTGAGCGGGTTCCGGTTGAAGAAGGGCCAGTTGGGGACGGTGACGAGCGCCGTGAGCACAACCCCACCAGCGTAGACAAGCAGCATGAGCTGGAAGTCCGCCATCACGTACCCGACCAGGAACGACGCCACGGCAGATGCCACCAGCAGCACCTGCATCAGCATCTCCGCGCTCTTCTGCCCCTGCCAATCCATCTGCTCACCAAGAAAGAACAGGATGCTGTCAGACTGTTTGATCTGTCCAAGAGAAGGGGCGGATCTTGGACGGATCTGGGGAGCTGGGGACGTGATTTCGATGGATCCGGGGTCAAAGAAGAGGAATTCTCAGATTAAAGGGTGGAAGAGTACTAGGAGAAGGAGGCGGGGTGCAGAGGATCACCTTACTTGGCCGCCGTGCCGCGTGCGGAGTGTCGCCGGAGGGGAAGATGACGGGGAAGGGCGAGAAGGGAGTTGGATCTGTTTGTGGATTCGCAGTGCCGGCCCATCAGTGGGGTATATAACCGTACTAGAACCTGGGCCGACCCCCGGGCCAGCTTTTAGACGGTCAGGCCAGGCCCAGTAGCGTCAGTGGCGGCCCAATATCAAACCATTGTTATTAAAATTTTCCCATCTATACCTAATCTATCTATCCCTAGTACTCCCTCAGTCGAAATAACTGATTTGAATTTATCTAAATTTAAATGTATTTATACGCATTTTAGTGTATTCGAATTTAGACAAATCATAGTCAGTTATTTCTGTATGGAGGAACTATAATCTTCTTCTTCTCTTTTCTCTACTATAATTTTGCTAGCGGTAGTTTCGTCTCCCAGATTTTCGTTCGTCATGGGTGTTTCGGACTGATGGTTTAGTCTGTTTTTTCGGACGTCAACCTATCTCGATCGGACTCGTTGATGCCAACCGGCCTACTTCTTATTTAGTCTATGTGTTAGTCCGTTGGATATATGATCTATTAATTCGGTTTGGACGTTGGCCCCTCGTCCCAGCTGTGGCGGTATGGCGACGCCGACCAGGACAACTGACACCCCCCGCAGCCGCCGAGCGATGGCGACAACGGCAAGGCGGATCCCGAGTACACGGTGTTCTACCGTAACTTTGGCATGTGAGCGGCGTCCGGCGACATCTGCATTGGCATCGACATCGGCTGTTTCATAGTTTTTTTAGTTTTTTTTAGTCAGAATTAGGGTGTTCATCCGAATTTTATGTAATATGTATAAACTCATCCACTATTAATGAAATCGCCTATATTCATCCAAATATTACCGAGTTTGAATGAAATTTGGCCAACCCGAGAAGTCGGCCTCGAAACGTGAGCGGGAAACTGGCCGTTCCCCAGGCCCAAAGTTACATCCGTCCGACGCTATTTAGCGCCGGATTTCGGTCCGAGAACGCCGGACGAGTGAAGGTGCTCTTAGAGGTTAGAAATATGTATGTTCGGAAACAAAGAAACATAGTACACTTTTTTTAGTCTCGTCTCTTTTCTGACTGAGTTTTGATTTTCAGGTGTCGTAATTTCATTGGACCCAAAAAAGGTGTTTGTTTCTGAATTACAAAACAGTTAGCTGTCAAATAGGCACTCCCTTAATATATAGACAAATCATATACTAGCAATGAATTGTTTCCATAATCGGGTACGTACTGGGTGTCGATCAGGATTCAGAACCAATCGTATAACTGTTGGCCCGACGGCCAATATAATCTAGGGCAGTTCACGAGCAACGAAAGAAGGTAGGGTTCGCAGCTGAGCGTGGATCAACATCGATCGATACCGCAAAATTTCCGTACGCGACGCACGAACCACTCCTCCCAAATAAGTTGCTGGGTAGATCGATGGCGTGCTGCGGTTTGTCGCGCGGCGTGGCTCTCGTCGCCGTAACGCGCGTGGGCACGGCGCCCGCTTCCCCCTCGCCGCACGCGCGCGTCCGCTTCCCGGCCCTCCTCTCGACGGCTCGTTCGCTGACAATGGTGAGCACCACGCGCGATCCTCCCTTAATGTTCTTCTTACTGGTTGGTCGACGATCTGGGCTATAGATCGATCGACTTGACTCTGACTGATGATCTGCGTGCAGCGCTGATGCCACCGTGGCCCCGAGGACACCGGCACGACCACGAGCTTCGACGTCTTCATGCATCCGTGGACGACGTCGAGCTCCCAGCAGCACCTTCCATGGGACGCAGCAGGCACGTACGAGCCGTTCCGTGCCCGCTCGCGCCACGGGGAGGCCGCCGCCGCGCTGGCGGGCGCCGTCGCCGACGCGTTCCGTCCCCTCCTGGACAACCTGAAGCAGCTGCGCTCCTTCCGGACCGTCTTCGACATCGAGGACTACCACATCGGCATGCCCTTCGGTACGTGCCCGCGATAACGATGACGGCAATGTGGGCGTTTCTGACAATTGATATATGATATGCACGCACGTACGCAGGAGCCGTGGCGGCGTGCGTGGGGCTGTACCAGGTGTGGAAGGTTGCTCCCTCGACGTGCCTGGACATCGCGCTCGCATACGCCTTCTACAAGCTCAGCGTCATCGCCGCCGACCTCCGGAAACGGGGCTTCTCCAACGACCTCATCACCCGCATCCAACTCGGTTAGTACCTATAGTTGCCATTCTCAGTCGGAAATTCATTGTCAATAGTAGTTACTTCTTGTAGTACAACTCACGGCGGTCCAGCTATATATGTGACGTTTCTGAACGTAACTATTTCTGCACGCAGCCATCGCCGTCACCATGGCCTTCAAGGATGTCCGCAAAGATTTTGTCCCCCTTGATAATATCAGGTAACCATTAATTAACCAACTCTAGTTTCACTGCTCTCCTGCTCACCCGTGAGTGCTTAAAAAAGGCAGCTTATTTTCTTGCTGAAAAATTAATATAAATGACACGAGTATCCATGCAATGCGCGCGCCGCAGGTTTCCTGTTTTCCTCCTCTACATCATTTCGGTGCTTTGGGACCTCGGGGGCGTGAAGCAATATGCTAAGTTTGCTCTTATGGAGTTAATGCCTTCTACCTCTCCAAGACCACGCAAGGGAGATGATGCCAAGCCTGCTACCCATTCTACCTGACTCATGATGATGTTAGTGGCCTGCAACGACCGTAGGATCATGGGAAGACAGGCGGTGTGGATCTCTAAATCGATTCCGGATAATACTATGTTGTACTCACTCAGTTTCATAATATAAGATGTTTTAGATTTGTGAAAGGACGGTTAAAGTCTTTCTATAATCAAAAAGGATTTTAATACTTTATAATTCTTACATACTTTTGAAATATTACATATAATATTTTTGTAATATCCTATATTAATTTAGGAGTTAAAGAGTAATTTTTATTTAATTTTATTTCTTATCGTTATTTTATTAAAACTCCATAAAGAAATAAGTGTTTTAAAATATTCATTTTTAATTTTATTAGAATAAAATACAATTTAGTATTTTTCTTACATAAGACATTTGTTTAAAACCTTAGAATTGATTTTTTAATTATTTTTTAGGGTTTATCATTATTTTTGGAAAATTCTTTAAAGGATTTTATTTATTAAAATAATGAATTTAAGTGTTATTGTAATAAAATACAACTTAGTATTTTTAAATGATAGTTCATGTTTTTATGAACATTTACATATATTATTTGTAATTTTTGGAATATTATTTATTTTTCTAGAGCTTATTTAGCTTCAGGGTTATTTTGGTCTTTTGATGATTTGCTTAGGGTTTTCTTTTCTTCAAATCTGTACCTAACCCATTGGGCTGGCCCAGCCTGACCCGACCCAATGGGTTAGGTCAAACCCACTCACATACATTGGGCTGGCCCCAACCGGCCCAGTTCCTCACCGCTCTCTCTCTCTCTCTCTCTCTCTCTCTCTCTCTCTCTCTCTCTCTCTCTCTCTCTCTCTCTCTCTCTCTCTCTCTCTCTCTCTCTCTCTCTCTCTCGCGCGCGCGCGCGCACGATGCCTCCTACCCCCTCTGTGGCGAGTGGCGACTCGGTGCCGCTGCCGCTGCGCTCGACCTCGGCCGATTTTGGCCTACCCGGCCACCGCCGTGGTACGGGATGGTGCAGTCGACGATGTTGCGTCGTCCTACCCTGCTCGATTCCTCGCTCGAGCCCTCTGCTGGCCGCGCCATCTTCTCTCTGGTGCCTAGGGTTTTGCCCTTTGCTCTGGTGTGGTACTCTGGTGATGTTGCGGTGCTGTGATGGTGTTGTGCTATTGTGGTGGTGATGTCTGCGCCGCTCATTCTCCCGTGGACGCCGTATCCGTGGCTTGGTGCGGGTTTCAGTGCCTTTGGGTGCTCCCCGTGCCGCCTTATACACCGTCGTCGGCCACCACTGCTTCCTCTCCTATTATCTAGCGAGGACCACATGTAAGTCCTTTTCCCTATCCTCTTCTCTCCGCCTCGCTTTGAGCTCCATATTGTGCTGCCATATGTAACCCTAATTAGGGTTGCCCTCTATTTTAGGGTTCATCCATGTGTGTGTTACTGATAGTGATAATAGGGATTGGCTTGAGTGTATTTCTTCTGTAAATATTCTATATAAAACCTAGTTTTGTGATTGAGTTAGACTATTGACAGTGTTATCATGTCAGTGGATTACTGTCTGAATATGAAGCTATTGTTTCTTAGATGAATGGTGGTTGATTTAGTTGATACTGTCATAGGATTGTGGGCTTTGTCGCCTGTGGTCGGTCTAGGATGCTGGCTAAGCTGGCCTTGAGAGCCATGGGAATAGGAGGGCGACATGCAGAGCTCACGATGGTTCGAGGGGATCGACTGCTCTGGTGGCAAACATGCGGAGCTCACGCCGGATGACGGAGGGGATCGATCTTGAGGCGTGTGAGGCAAGGCCGCCACTGTTTCAATTTCGCCGGTGAGGCCTTCGAATACGGCGACATGTATCTGCTATGACACTATATCCCCATCAGCATGGATGACAAAGTCGGCCACAGACAGCCGTCCATCAACTACCGTCGACGAATCTGAGTCTCTAAAATGGTAAGGGATGATCACCTCCAGCAACTACCATTAGCCACCATCTATGTTGTACGAAGCTATAGCTTTCTTTTTTCTTCCCAATTAAGGATGAGTATGAAGCTCAACATGACCACCTTCGTATCCAGCAGGCCGCCGTCAGTCATCCAGGCAATTCCCGTAGGCGACGGCGCCATCTCGACAATGTACTCACGCCACGCGGCTGACGTTCTCATGTGCTGCGCGGCCGGACGGCCTCACGCAGCACGCCCGTGCGCGGTGACTCAAGTACTCAACCCTATACGTAAGAAAACAAGCTCTGCCGATCAAGATGGATACATGCAAGAGCTGGCCAGTTTCTCTGCCTTCGAACACACAATTCATGAGGAAATGAAAACGCCAAGAAAGAGAAAGAGGAGGTTCGGAGAAAGGAACTCCTTGCGAATTGGAAGAATCAACCGAGAAGCGGATGTCACCGAATAGGTAGAAAAACTATCTATGCTGCGATGCCACTGATTTTAAAAAACTCACCACTAACTTCCACTGTTGCAACACGCACGCACCGCACGTTCCATCGCCTCCTTTAACTCCCGCGTCCCCACGTGGTGGGACCCAGCTTCAACCTAATCTTTTAGAGACCTTCTTCCACGCATCTTTCTTCATTGCGTCGTTAGGATTCCCTGCACAGCCATTGCCTCGTGCGTCCGCGCCTCCTTTAGCTCAAGGTAGACAGAGGAAGAAGCACGCCGCCAGGTGCCCAGCAGCTCGCCGCTCGGCCCTGCAGGTCGCCTCGCCGCGCTGGAGCAGGCAACCACCGCCACCGCCACCAAAGCAAACACTCGTTGCCGCCGGACAGGATCCCAGCTACGCCCATGCCCCCGCGTCCATCTTAGCCTGGAAATCGAGCACGCGCCGAGAGCTTTCGTCGCCGGAGTAGTCTGCTGCAAGGGCCATCAGAGGAGTTGCAAGATCCGCACGGCAATTCTCCAACGAGATTTCCGGCCCCCATCTCCGTCAGCTGTTTTGCTACCAAAGGTCACCGACACTGATACCTACAACCATGGGCGTTGTAAGACATCTAGATTTGCTACATGGGGTTGGCAGTGCTGCTACATGACGGACGACGACAGTGCTACATGCGGCGTTAGCTTTTGCTACATGCTGCCGGCGGCGGTGCTACAAATGTGTCTTTGAGTTTTGTTATGAGATATCCGGTGAAGTCAGGTTTGCTACAATATAAGGTTTTTATTTGCTACATTAGCATTTTTTTTTGCTACCACTCTTTCGTGGTTTTTCTATAATAGAATCTTCGGCGAGTCTCCGGCAAAGTCAGATTTGTTAAGCATAATTTTTTTGCTACATAGTCTGGCGAAACTCCAGCGAGATCTATCTTTTTTATTTTCGTCTGATGGACGAACAGTTTTTTGCTACATGTAGCAAAAACGGATCAATTATAGCAAAAACGAGATTAAGTGATATTTTTAGGGACACTTATCAGCTATAGGATCTAGAAGATTTTGGGGAATTATCCTGGGGCTACGTGTAGTACTGTCCCGAAAATTTTCAATCATCAGCTACAAATGTGTGACACTCGGCAAAGAGGCTTTGCCGACGAGGAGTTTGCGGAGTCCCTTTTTTCCATGCCTAACACGGCAAAGGTGTTCGCTGAGTTAATTGTCGCCTTAACTGAGTAGTTTTAATACTTAGCAAATAAGCAAAATCCGGCAGTGTTTGGTGTCTTGCTGACATGGGAGAGATTGCGGTGCTCTGAAACCTGAAACCCCCGGACAGTGGAGTTTCCTTCTCCTCTTTGAGCCGCTTTACTAAAAGAAATCCATATACGAGAGATATATATAAACTACCACGTTCTAGCAACTAGGTGTGACTGCACAAAACACATGAACAAACATGACACCATCGATTAGTGCATCTAATGGCTACGTCATTTTCCCTTGGCGCCAAAGGTCAAGGCTCTATACTCCTGATTTAGACTTGTCTAATCATCAGCTCATCGATCACGCACAAGCAGACGAAGAAGCCTCATTGTCCTGTGTATAATGGCCGCCTTTCCCGTCTCTGTCGCCCCTTTACATGGCCAGGTACCATGGATTATCATTAGGGTGGTTCTAAAGATTAACACCAACTAACTAACTAGCTCCCTTTGCTCTAGAACACTGGCATGCAATGGCCGACAGGGTTGTAGCCACACCTGCATAAAATAAGAATGAGAATCTTGCAGTGTCATTACTCTAACTATGCCTTTGCATAGTGTGGACTAGCATGTCTGCAAGTCATCGGCTTTACGACTTCACCATCCCACTTGTGCATTGTTGAAGACTACTGCCCGATCGTTTAGCGTGATCACCTGTTCTGATCGACCAGGCCGGAGGCTAGGTATAATCTTTGCTCCAAGCACGAACTAGCGAGATGATGTTACTAGTAGATGATGAACTAATAATGATGGGGAGGCAGATTAATGATCAGAGGATGCGTGCATGTCTCACATGAATATTTGGTCAAGCATAATGCAGGCAGGAAGCGGACGTGATCCTGCGTCCTGCTCCTGCAGCTTGAATGATGCGTGACACGTAGCCATCCTTAACCACGTTCTCTAATCCTGTTTGCGAGAAATGATTGTTTCAGACACGAACAAAACCAGATTACGATCGAGCGATGAGCCATAATGAGTAATGACAGCTACCAACCAGGGTCGGTCGGTCTAAACCCTTGACCACGCACGCCGTGGCCTGATCGAACGTCACCAGTATTGCCGGTCCATCTCATACATGTGGCGTGCAAGTGTTGGTCGGATGGTCCGGTTGGGTTGCTGGTTGAAGCGTCACCGGTGCAGCTTGTACACTACTACTCCCTCGGTTTCAAAATATAAGATGTTTTAGTTTTGTGAAGAAGATGAATCTAGACTTGTTTTAGTATGTAGGTTCACTCAACTTTGGGATGAATCTACACACTAAAACATATCTAGATTTATTTTCTTTACAAACCTAAAACATCTTATATTTTGAAACGGAGGGAGTAGTATATAGTGTACGAGTGCAGGTTAACGTACCCCCGAATTCAGGCAGGGGCTCCACGAGGAACTATATACAACTTGGAGAAAAGACAGAACTGAGAGTCACGTAAAGGGTGCGACGACGACCTCCATTCAAAAGAGAATAAAAAGCAGATGAGAGACACTGCACATAAGGTTTTAAAAAAAAAAGTGAATCTTTGTTTATGGAAATAAAATGACGCATCACTGCTCTAGGTTAAATAAGGTACTCCTACTCCGTATTATATTTAGGAAACGTATATATATAGTACTCCTTTCATTTTAAAAAAAACATTGGAGATTTATCTAAATTCGTATACATAAAAAAGGTAGGATCATACTTAGGAACGAATATAGTACCCCCTTCGTCTTTGTAGCTCGAAGTGACCTGTAACGGAGGCTCGTGAATCCCTGAACCCTGATGACTGTTGTTTTCAGACAGGAGACTGGTTTTCCTTTCCCTCCTCCAACTTGGAGGTTGATGAAGCAGGATTACAAGCTGTGTTTTGGAAGCCTACTGTGAGTGCTGAGAAATAAATAGTGCTTGCCTCTTGCACTTGCGGTGCGTTGTTTCTTACTGACGTACAGATTCACGGCACGTACTGACGGACACTGTTAGTCTGTTACGTACTGAACGCTGTGGGTGTTCGGACAGCTAGCTACGCTGGACACTGATAAAAATGACCAGATGCAATCTAGACGTGGATCGATTCAATGATGTAGGACCCCGTTTCTGCCATGAGATCTGTTACCAACGAACTGTGATCTGGTTGCCGCAAGTGGAAATTGCACATATGCTGTGACAGGAGGATAAGGAGGAGCAGACATGGGTCACACACTGACTCACACACAGTAGCTAAATTACTCAAGTGGTAACGTTTATAGTGTTCTTGTCACTGTAAATTCAAAAAACAATACGGTGTAAATTCGAGCAAAGCATCGGTCCCCATCTCAACGTGGGTTGAACCGAACGATGGACATTGGACTGAGCTAAATGATGGGGAAAAAAGGTAGAGCGGACTTTCAGAATCCGGTCATGTCTGTTCTCTTGATCTCAACCGCGGACAAGCTTACATCAAACTGAGGTCACACCGAACCAAGTTCTAAAAGAACTTGGAAAAATCTAAAAACTTTGTGCATCTGAAACTCATTTTATTTTACTTCTCTGTTTTGCTTATTCTCATTTGGATCAGCATAGAGCACAATCGAGCCCGTATCCATTGGATGTTACACAGAGATTCGTGCTGGCCAGTTGCATATTAAGTTGCACGGCGGTTACAACTGATTTTTATTCCAGTTGTATTTGTGGTTTCAACTGAACTTTTTTTGTTGCATACTGATTGCATCTAAATTTATTTCATTTTAAGATAAAATTTCTATGTTGCACCAAATTTGAAACTAAATAATGTTCATTATAGTATAATAATTGGATCTTATTTTTTAAATGTTGGTGACGTCATTTGAATGGAAGTTAAGCAATTACCGTTGGAATGAGTGCTAGGCGGACTCTATTTTATTTTATTCTATTCTACTTTCTTTTATTGTCAATAATCCTCAAAGGATTGGACTGGTGGTACATATCAAGAGTTTAGATGTCCCTAGAAGGATTTTTTTTTGCAAATTAAAGAAAAATATTTCCAATTTTTATTGATTAAGGAGAAGTTTTTAGAGGTCCTACAGACCGAAACTTCACCAGAAGGCCAAGTTCAAAACCAAAAGCCTACTCTCACGACATTACAGGCATGGTTTGTAATTTGATTTTTAACAAAAAGCCTCATCTTTGATTGTTAACAAAATCATGGCTTTTTCCCAGCAAGTCTCCACATGGCTGCCTCATCTTTGATTTTTAACAAAATCATGGCTGCGATACATGCATGGTTTCGAAAGACACGCACATTTCTTCCGTTCCCAATTTACGGTGACACCAACAACTCGTGAGTGAAGGCATGTCATTCTTTGATTGCCCATTCTTGTGAAACACCTCAACCCAACACTCCTTGATGGAGCACATAGAATGCCAATTTTGTGGTTCAATGTCATATAGGCTAGGCCAACTCTTCAAGGAGGAACAAACTCGAATGGTGAACTGGCACTTGAAAAGGAGATGAGAGTCAGTTTCTTGCACCTGATAATATAGCTTGCAATGACCACAATTTTACCATCTTCTTCGCTCAAGTATATCTGTAGTCCATACTCTATATTTTAAGATCAACCAAGCAATTATTTTTGCATTAGAAGGGGCCCATGGCTTCCAAATCAAATAAGGCATGGAGGAATATGTTTGGCCCAAAAATTGCATGTTGTAGGCCGACTTAGACAAGTACCATCCATAATTGGTGAGCTTCCGCAAAATCATATTTGGGGTGTTAAGGTCCATTTGCTCCGATTGAAATATTTCTCATAGCTTGGAAAATTACACACTATGATGCAAGGATAGCCCATCCCGAGTATTTATTCTGGTCACCCAAACCTCATTTTCTAAAGATTTGCCAACCACATATTTCCTCCTTTTTAAGCGGTCAAAAATGAGAGAAACAATATCTTTAGGCCGCATTCACTCGGGCCACGAAGCCTCCCGAAAGAGCACTTTTATTCTTCCCATTTCCAACAATGTCCTTTTTTAGTCGCCGCAAAGAGTCTGTTGTCTTGAGGGGTGCAGGGTCCTGAGGCCGACCCATGGATGAGTCTCGTCATTCCAATCATGCGAAGGGCCGAGGAAATTTTTTGAGGTTCAGAATTCCAAGGCCTCGAGAATCCTTAAGTTTGCACACTAACTTCCGTTTGACATTGCATTTTCTACCTGTAACCTTGTCGCATGCCGACTATAAGAAGGCTCTTCTTATACTACTACTGAATCAATCTTTAGGAGCACCTCTACGGGAATGTCAAGCACTGTGATGTAGTCACGGGCGGAGCCAATGGGGGCGAGCAGGGGTCAGACCCCCTCCCAATTCGCCCCCTCAAGGATTTGCAGTGGTGTGATTAGTGCATGTACATACTAATATCACAGCTAAATCATAGTAAATAGTCTAGTAGGTAATCCCAAATTAAAGTATTTTGCACGAAGTGACGCCCAGCAAAAAAGATAATAGCCCATCTGTTGGGTACCCATGTATGGTCAATGGCCGATCGTGAAGCCTAGTTACTTTCCACTTCAGCTCTCGTCTATCAGATTGATCTTGGTTGCAATTCCTACGCTGTGAGGAAGCCAGCCGCCGCTCGCTGCCGCTGCCGACGTTGGACCTTTATTCCTGGTTTATCTAGCTAGCCGAGTATTACCGCGGCAATCGCTAATCTTCTGTCCGTTTACCATGAGTCCACATCACTATCTGGTCAATTTACCTCTGAATTAGTTAAGGTACACTGTATTTTACATAGCACTGCTAATTTAGTACTATTCTAATTTGTTCTGATTCAGTTTAGCTATGCTTTGTTAGTTCAGGAACAATGAGAAACAATAGTAGTAGATTGATTTTTTCCGCCAATTGATTTGAACTCGAATCTTGCCAAGCATTGAAAATTGGGATTCATTGGCAGAGTCTACGTATAAGAAAGTTATACATTAGTGAAAAAATAGATACCTTGTTGCAAAATGCCATACGTATCACGATTTGCAGGTTTAGCTATCAAATATTTGTCTGATGTTGGATATTTTTAGGCTCGACACCTCGGTATACCTGACCTAGAGGTGACATGCCATTGCAGTCGGCCGCTTTCGGCAATCATTGGCTAGCTTCTAGGTTTTCATCGCTTCCCCCCCCCCCCTCCCCCCCTAAGTCTAAATTCTGACTCCGCCCCTGGATGTAGTAAACGACTATGCAAGTGAGGACCGATTTAACAAGAGTTGCACGGCCGATCATGGTGCCATGCATCTCAATCCAAGGAACAAGTTTGGCGGCCACTTCATTTTTTCACAGCCCGAGGCTGAAAATAAAATTTTCGAGTCTTGTAAAGTTGTAACCGGTAAGCCAATATATTTCAAAGTAAAATTTGAAGAATATGGTCAAGATCAAGACTCTCAAATCTAATAGGCACCGTTTGATTTTTTGCACAATATTTTTTGCGAAATTTCACCGACCTATTAATAATCATCAACAGCAATGTTAATAAAAAAATCTAAAAGTAATAAAAATTACAAATATGTCGATAGAACACCAAGATACTCATTTCTCGGGAGAAAAACACACTAAGATACTCTCATTGTTTCCCAGAACGTAGCCAAGCTGCAGCTCCATCTAAATATCGGTGTTAACGTCAGGAGGTGAGCATTGATCATGTTTTATTTCGCATTCATATAAAACCTCCTGCACCACCAGCTCCCATGATCGTGCAGGCAACCTTTGAGCCCCGGTCAATGGTCTTTAGTTAAAAACATAGTAATTCCACCAAGAAGGACCTAGTACTACTTTAGTATGGGTTGGCACGTCAACTGCAGTTAAGGCTCACCGCAGTACGCTGCACACAAGCTAACACGAATCAGGAGCCGCATCTCACGCAAGATTCAAGGAACAAGACGTACGACACGTCCTATCGAGAAAACCATCATCTTTTGCCACGTGCAATCGTGACCCTCCATCCATTAGCCCCGAATCTGTCTGACTGACGCCTTCGCTACTTCGCTTCAGGTTTGAATATATGCCTGTTTCAGGAGAGCCGCTGAGGAGCGAGGAGAATTTCTGCTGACATTATCCGCACGCACGCACGTGTAAAAGAGCTCTGCTTTCTGGCCTTGAGCTCCACGCCCAGTGATCTTTCTTTTCCTAGTAGCATATATTTAATCGATCGAGCAACTGATAGTTCGACAAGAGACATATTTTTAAGTGAAAACTGGGCCATCGGCGCCATATCAGTTCCCTAGTGGCCTCCGGCCAGTTGTTGTAATTCTTAAGCAAGCTGGACAGAATAATGGAGTAGCGTTCCAGGTTTGCCACCTCTAAAAGCATCTTCAGCAGTAACGGTAAAAAGGGAGGAAATTGCAGTTTCCACCACCTTTTGTACAAGCGTTTTCAAGGATCACCACTTCTACAACTATTTTGCAGATTTCACCACATCTACATCTAATATGTTGCACATTCCACCAGTTATTCGCTAATACATTAATTAGTAGTTTAGTTGACAACAAAACTGATTCTTAGATCATACTCCCTCTGTTTCAAAATATAAGGCGTTTTAGGTTTGTGAAGTAAATGTATCTAGACTTGTTTTAGTTTGTAGATTCACTCTAAACTTGAATTAACCTACACATTAAAATAAATCTAGATACATTTTCTTCATAAAGCTAAAACATCTTATATTTTGAAACAGAGGGAGTATATGACAATGCTCTAGGTTTATGCACACAATCATTAAAACACTTTAGGCTATAATGGATCAATTTAATATGAAATAAAAATGTTTATCCATCCAAAAATGGTTTGTTTTGTGTGTGCACTCTAGGTTGTAATAGATCAATTTTATATGAAATATGGATGTATATTCACGAATATTTTATATGTTCATTTCTACAAAACAAATAATCATGTCAAACTAAATAAATTAAATAAAAATAATTGTGTGTAAAAAAATACATTTTTATGCTTTATGTATAGCGATTGACTTAATTTTGATCCAAAAATTATAAAATGTGCTATACAATAATTAGACTGAGATAATGTAGCATGTTCAAATAGACAATGATACATATGAAAATAGATGAATGTAAATGGTGGATTAATGAACAACTGGTGGGATGTGCAACAGATTAGATCTAAAGGTGGTGAAACCTGCAAAAATGTTGTAAAACTGGTGATTCTTGCAAAAACTTGTAGTGAAGGTGGTGGATAGTGCAATTTCCTCGGTAAAAAGGTCGAAAACCAAACTTTTCCGGCAACATACGGGCCAAGCGCGCAACTTTTGTCATCGATCAGAACCCGTATACAACCCATGTCCGTAAAACTTATTCGGTGGCCCGCGCAAATATCGGTATAAGTGACTAGAGGGGGGTGAATAGGCGCTACTCATTTTTTGACTAGTTTTCAATTTTAAGGCTTGACACAAAGTAGTTCTCTAGATATGCAACTAGGTGAGAGAACCTATAAGCAAGCAAGCAACAATAAGGGAGTAAAGGATAAAAGTCACCAAAAGTTGACACGGAGATGTTTTCCCGTAGTTCTTTTCTTTTAAAGGAAAGTACGTCTCTGTTGGAGGGGTGAGCGGTACTAAGACCACCAGTGCCACGAAAGGCCTCACACTATTCTTTCATGCACCCGCCGCAAGGAAAGCACACGATCCACTATGCGGTGGCCTTCAAGGTGGCGACCGATTTTTTTTACAAATTTGTTGAGTAGATCTCCACAACAGTTGGAGTCTCACAACACGATCCCAAAGCTTTACAACCAATGCCCGAGATCAGAGACCGACCTTTTCCTTCTAGGGTTAAAAGTACCCAAGAGTAACAAGATCCACAAAGGAAAACGAGGGGGAATCAACTTTGATTTGGTGAAACCCTAGATCTATACCTCCTCCACCAAATCCCAAAGTATCAAGGAGATTGGAGCAATTTGGGGAGGGGGGGTGGGAGATCTAGTGAATTTAAAGCTCAAGAACAATGGAGGAGAGAGATGAAAGAGGCAACCTTCTCGTTGGAGAAGAAGAGCCTATTTATACCCTCAAAAAGAATCTTCTCGTTGCCGCATGACCGAAGCGGTGGTACTGGACACACCACCGAAAGTGACCATGCGGAGTGACAAAGCTACTATCGCCCCCGGTAGTGAAAGCTCAAAATGAGCGGTGCTGCCGCAAAGCGGTAGTACTGAGCAGTAGGAGCGGTACTACCAAATGGGAGGTAGTGCCGGCTCAGTGGTACTGGGTGAGCCAGTATGGGAGACGAGGCTCGCCAGGCCTCACAGGCTTGCACGGTACCGCAAAGAGGTAGTACCGGTGGCAAGCGGTAGTACCGGAAGAGCACTAAGCAGTAGGCAATGGCAACAGGGTAGGATGATATTTTAAACCTCAACCATTGAGGGAAAGTTTGCTGGGTTGAAAAACAAAGTTGATTCCACCCAAACTTTCTGACATGGACCCCCTCTTGATAGTACGGTGTTTCTACGACTCAACAAATTCCCTAGGAAAAACTATGTCTTGCTATGGACCTTTTTGAAGGGAAACGGATGTCTTCTCCATAATAAAACCTGAGATACACATAGAAAATGATTATTATGATACATGTGTTATCATCAAACATCAAAACCATTTAGGATGGTAAATGCCCTTTCAACAAGTGCCTCCAACGCCACGGAGGCCGGGCCTCAATCCTGGAACGATGGCGAGGACCTGTGTGAGATCCAAGCACATGACTTAATAGGATTGATAGGATACTCATACCAACAAGTTGCAACTTTTTTTCCGGAAGCTCATTTGAAAAGAACTCTAAGGTTAAGCGTGCTTGTCCTAGAGAAATTTTAGGATGGGTGACCGACCGGGAAGTGGGTAACCGGGTGCGCATGAGTGAGCAGAAAAGACTAGTGTTGGTCTGTGAAGTTAGTCTAGATACTGTATTAAGCTATCAGAAGTGACACCCCCGGGCCCTAGTGGACGGGGTGTTAAAAGTGGTATCAGAGCCGATCCTCATGGTTAAACGGGTGTGTGCGGGTCAGTGGCGGGACATGTGGAGTATGCCGCGTGTGGCTCGGAGTGGACATGACATGGCACATGTGCCGGGTGTGTGCGGGTCAGTTGCGGGACATGTGGAGCATGACGCGTGTGGCCCGGAGAGTGGACACGGCATGACACATGGTGCCGACACTGGACGCACATACGCGTTCCAAGAGGGAACGTTCCTGGGGTGTGCTTGATCGATGAGGGCATCGATCTTCTAAAGGATGGGTGTATGTGAGATCCAAGCATATGACTTAATAGGATTGATAGGATACTCATACCAACAAGTTGCAACTTTTTTTCCAGAAGCTCATTCGAAAAAAACTCTAAGGTTAAGCGTGCTTGGCCTAGAGAAATTTTAGGATGGATGACCGACCAGGAAGTGGGTAACCGGGTGCGCATGAGTGAGGAAAAAGTGCGCAGAAAAGACTAGTGTTGGTCTATGGGCTAGTCTAGTTATCTTATTAAGCTATTAGAAGTGACACCCCTAGGCCCAGTGGACGGGGTGTTACAACCCGCCTCCTGGACCACCGGCCGCCCCTTTGGGTGGGACGTCCTCGCCGAAGTCTTACTGTCGAAGATGAAACACCTGTGAGCCCTTGACAAGGCTCAGTTGTAGCGACTCCGCGAGCTGTGCGTGAACCCCGAACTACGCGGACGCCTGTGTTTGCCTCAAAGAAGCTATGCATGAGCTCGACATGCAAAATGCGTCTATCGCTCTCTCGAGGAAGAGTGGGGCCTCGTTCGACCGCAGAAACTACTGTGCTCTTTTTCGCTCCCTCGGCATCTGAGGTTTTCGCTCCGGTGAGATGAATAGCGCTGTCTTCGGCCACCTTGACATCTGAGGGCCCGAGTTTCGTCGACGATGAATAATATCGTCGATCTAGGGTTTATAAGGTTGGGTAGTAGAACTACTAGAGGAAGAAGAAGATTATCATGAGCTACCTTGTTAGTACCTTTGGGGAACGTTTAGTGGTGTTTTGATTTGTGTGTTTCTTCAATTTGTAGAATTAGTAGAGACTCCCAAATACCGGGCAACATGAACCAGCGTCCCATAGGCTGCGTCCGGCACTGCTGCCGGACACAATTTGGAACGCGCTGGTGGAGATGCTCTGAACAACAGTAGAGGAAGTGTAACTAAATCAGTCGTTAATCACGGTGACAACCCAACTGACAGTACCCCTCATTTGGATAATCACTCCTTAATCACTGCGACAAACCAGATAGCAACTCTCACTTGGATTATCACTCCCCAAGTACTCTATGTAAGTGCTCAGTAACTAATTAGCTTCCTCTTGGATAAAACCGATGTGACGAGGAAAAACGCCAAAGCGCTGAGACAAGAACAAAACTCCCTCGAAGTGGCCTCGCCACTATCTCTGCCTCATTAGCAGGATGAGACAAAGACACCGATTAAACTGTGCCGCCACATTGCACTTTAGCCGGCACCTGCCTCCCCTCATCATTTTATTTATATATCTATACGCTACACGTCTTCGCCGTTCGCACCAACGAGCCACAGCGCGAGCCGCACGCATCGGCATCGACACGACACGACGTGCGCGCGTAGTCACGCGAGGCTTTGCGACCATGCAGCCCGTGGACGCGGGCGTGATGGACATAGACCTCGGCACCGTGCGCGCGGCGCGGGTGCTGGGCCGCGGCGCCATGGGCACGGTGTTCCTCGTCGCCGGGCAGTCCACGGAGACGGAGCACTACGCGCTCAAGGTCTTCGACAAGCGCCGCTCCCCCGCGGCACGCGGGCAGGAGGACGCGGCGCGGCGCGCGCGGTGGGAGGTGTCCGTGCTCTCCCGCCTCGCGCACCCGCACCTCCCGTCGCTGCTGGGCCGCGCCGAGACGCCCGACCTGCTGGCCTGGGCCATGCCCTACTGCGCCGGCGGCGACCTCAACGACCTCCGCCGCGCGCAGCCCGACCGCGTCTTCTCCCCCGCGGCCGTCAGGTTCTACGCCGCCGAGCTCGTCTCCGCGCTCGCCGAGCTCCACGCCGCGGGCATCGCCTACCGCGACCTCAAGCCCGAGAACGTCCTCCTCCGCGCCGACGGCCACGTCACCCTCACCGACTTCGACCTCTCCCGCCGGCTCCCGCCCAAGTCCCCCTCCACCCCCACGTCCGCGTCCACATCGTCGTCGTGCTCGTCGGCGACGCCGTCACCGACGACGCCAGAGACCCACGCTCATGGCCCGGGTCGACAGTACCGCCACCTGCGCCGAATCTTCGCGAGAAGCGAGTCCGCTGCGGCTTCCACGTCCGGGCAGGATGAGCCCCGCAACCTGGCGTGGTACCTAAACAGAAGCGACGGCGGCGTCGACAATCTGAAGAAGGCAAAGTCCGCACGGGCGTCCACGACGGTAGGCCGCGGCGAGAAACACTCCAGCTTCTCCTCGACCGCGAGTGCCTGCGGCGGCGCGTGCGAGAGGTCCTTCTCGTTCGTGGGGACGGAGGAGTACGTGGCGCCGGAGGTGGTCAGGGGCGACGGGCATGAGTTCTCCGTCGACTGGTGGGCGCTCGGAGTGCTCATGTACGAGATGGCGTTCGGGCGGACGCCGTTCCGCGGCCGGAACCGGAAAGAGACGTTCCGGAACGTGGTGCTCCGGCCGCCTGTGTTCTCCGCGGACGTACGGAGTCGGTGGCCGGAGCTCACCGACATAATATCGCGCCTGCTTGACAAGGATCCTGCGAGAAGGCTGGGTTTTTCAGGCGGCGCCGACGAGGTCAGGGCGCACCCGTTCTTTGCCGGGGTGGCGTGGGACTTGCTCGGGGAGGTGTCCCGGCCGCCGTATATCCCGCTACCGGCTGATGAAATTATCACCTGCGAGGGGTTCGGCGTAGTAGAGTACTTCCAGAAGCTTCACCAGCCACCGCCGCAGGCGGACGAATCGCCGGAGTCCTTGCCAGAGTTCTGACCTCTGACGTCCCGTTATTTTCAGCAGCTATGTCCCCGCCCTTCTTTCGTTTTGGACCTTAGAGAATCACCATATCTTGCGAAGAGGGTTCACATGCAATGTTTGATGTGTAAATACAGCTGAGATTATGCTAGACTAAACTTTGTTTCCAAGGAAATACACTCTCTTATTTGATAAAATTAGGGGGAGGAGTACAGAAATATTTGTTAAATGATTTACACGTGTACATGCAGGGTTCAAAATTTTACAAAATTTAGGACTACATTCTTGCAAAATTCAAACAAAATTCCAATTTATCAAAATTTTACTTAAGTTTGATAAAATTTAGGTGAAAGTACTCTGAAATTATTTCGAAGCTGAAATTTCGGAGATTTCAGTGGGTACCGAACTCTTTCTCTTTAATGAAATTCTAAAGGGTTAATCCCTTTCCCGTAGACAAAATAATATTTTTGCTAGGCAAAAAAATTCTGTAATACTGAATTTTTCTACAGTACCTACTAAATGTCTTGAAAATATTTTGAAATTATTGCGTTTCACAAAGTAATCGGTATGCTACCCTAAGAGCAAAATAATAGGAATCCGTGGGAAATTTTTTAAATAACATTTGTCATCCAAGTTATACCTTTTCCAAAAAAAAAAAGCAGCACCGATCCATGTTAAGACCAGACATAATCATTTTTACCACCCTCCTCTATATTTTGTTAGATTTGGTTGAAATAAACAAAAACATTAGGCTTGTCCAAAATTTTATGGTTTGCATGATTCCAACTCTCCCTAAATTGAAATGAAAAGTTAACCCTAACCCCTATCGTATAATTAAAGTTTGTCCACATATTTACTATTCTGCTCAATCTATTTATTATTTTTCATCTTTCCTGAAAAATGTGCAAATGGGCTCGAACATAAATAGGCACTTCTAACATATGTGCTTGAATCAAATCCCTCATACATCGACCTTGATTGAACAAAATCTCATTCTCAATCCTTAATTACACCCTCTCGAAACAGGCTTTCGTCCCGCTTTATAAATAAAGCACAAAGACCAACACACGGTACAACGGAGTTGCTGGGGCCGCAGCACAACCAAACCCAAAAGAAACCAAAGAGAACAAAAGAGAAAGATATGCCAACAACGACCGATCGATGAAACAAAAATGGCCCTCTACCGCTGCGCCCTCCGGAAAGGTCCCACCGCGCTCCTCGCAAGCCGATCCACCATGTACCAAGCAACACCTTCATCAAGGGATGCGACGACGACGTCGCTGCTGCCCGGACTGGTCCTAGGGTCTCCCCCGGTACACGAAGGGGGTGGGGCTGGGGTACCCGACGCCCTTCAGGAAGGAGAGGCGACACCCGCAGGCGACGCTGCGTCAGTGCCGGACAAGCCCGACAGGGATTTCGCCCACCCCCAAACCACCACCCAGACGGTCTATAGTGCTCCACCAAGCCCACCGCCAACCAGCACACGCCACCACGAAAAAGCACCATCTTCAACATCTCACTGTGAGCCTTGGCACGAGGCCTTGAGTCCCGAGTAAGGGGACAGTGGTACCGGTAGTAGTAGCATCGCAGCCGCACGGGAGGGAACTACCTCCACCGCCGTGGCAGTAGCAGACCGGACGCGACAACAAGGGCACACCAGGTCTCAGGCCCGGCCAGGCCCAAATGGGCCCGCAAAGCCCCCGTCGCCACGTTGCAGCAAGAGCAGCCGCGAGCGCTATCACCAACCAGACCCTCCGTCCCCTTCCTCCACCTCCAGGGAGCCGCACAGGGGCTGCCGGGGCAGGCCCATCCCAACCCAGATGGGGCCCAAACGGGCCCAGATCTGGGCCAAGCTAAGCAGCACCCCAGCCACCACCGTCTACTGCCCCGCTGCCAGCTCCGAACGCGCGAGGCAGCGTCACCCTGCCGCCGAACCGGCCGCACCGCCGTGCCTCAGCCCACCCCGCCCGCGGAAACCACGCCGCCGGACAGAACTGTCGTCGCAGAAGAGCACCGCCGCCGTCCAGGGCCTCGCGCCCCCTTTCGCCGCCGGGGAAAAGCCACTCCGCCGCCACCGGCCGTGCGGGGGCAACGCCCGCCAGCCACGTCGGCGGCGGCGGCAGGAGAGACGGGAGGAGGCGGACTGGGGAGGGGCGAAGGGGAGGAGGCCGCCCGTCGCCCGCGGGGGGGGGGGGGGGGGAAGCGAGCGAGCCGTTTTTCCTGGTGCAGGGATGCTCCTTAATTACAGTAACGCCAATATTATTTTACTACAGTAAATGAAGGATGTCACGGTTCCAAATTCCTTAATCACACCATGTCTTTCTTATATTTGCCTCACATGCTGCAGTCTCAAGGACTATGTTACAAGTTGCAAGTACTAGGTTTGACTGGTACGTTCATCTCTCCAAAGACCAATTTTAGGGTTCTTTTGGTTCAAAGAGATTTTTTAGGATTCTTAGCGAATTCGACTTCTTAGGATTTTCACCATTGCCATTTAGGATTTTTGTAAGGATTCACTTGCATTCTCTTTTTGAGGAAAATTTCCATCCACTCAAAACATTGCTAGAATTCCTTTGTTTTTCATGTGGATGCCAATTAAACAAGTTCCTATCCACTCTTTGATCCAATTCATATAGTTTTCTAATTTATGTGGGATTTAAGAGGACATACTACTTCAATCCTATTTTTTTTTTCTATTCCTGCCTTTTGAGAATCATCTGAATCCTTTGACCGGAAGGATTTCTTTTAGGATTTTCAGAGGATTAAAATCCTTAGAATATTTTCCTGTATCTTCGTTTGTTTCATAGGGTTAAATCCTTTAGATACGTTTTTACTAAGGATTGCTCTATACTACATTTTTTCAGAAAATTTAGCATCCACTCAATCTCTTGGAAATAATCGTTTTCTCATGTGATGGCCAAAACCAACGAAAATCATGTACCGTAGCATTCAAATGGCCATGGTATTGCAATCATGTGTTTTTTTCTTTCTAGTTTTTTTACAATCATGCGGATCAAAGAGGTCCTCGACACACTCGGAAAGTTTCGACGAAACATATTATTATCCGTGAGATACGCAAAAAGGGCAAATGTGGGGATCACAACCGAGTTTTTTTTTAGAACCGCAACTATGTGAATTTTCTGTAGGCCAAATATATCTTTTTTTTTATAAGGGCCAAATATATCTTATTTCCTAGTAAAATTTGCAGATATGTAGACAGTTCGTATCCACCCAAAACGACGCACTCCCGTTAACACGGTGACACGGTCTAGTATAGTACTAGTAGTACCGTAGTTACTACGTATTCCACTTCGCTGGATCAAGAATTAATCATGTCCCGTACCAATGTTTGACCGTGTACGCAATTCATATCTCTGACCTGGTGACCTGTACGTTTGCATGTCCATTAGAGCAAGGTTAATAATATAGTCAGCAGTTGGCTATAAGGATATGCCATGTCATCTAAGAGTCATCATATAGCCAACCCATATATAGATGAGCTATTAGTTGGCTCTTAACTAGACATTAATTAATATTTAATTATTTAATGCATGTATGCTATTGGCTTTAGGCTACATGCAACCCACTTTTTCTTGATTCTTGTGCTATAGCCGGGCTACGACATAAGAGCCGGCTCTCTCTCTTTCCTCCTTTCTCTCTCCTCCAACTAGTACTTTTGATGATGTGGCAAGTACTATAGTCTGCTGACTAGGCTTATTATACTTGCTCTTAGTATTTCATATCAAAACCTTTTCGATCGCGACGCGACCGGTTGTTGAACTCCACATGTCACGCTTCTCCATAGCTTCGCTTCCATTTACTTCCATCCAGCATACATGCATTGCCATGGCCATGCAAAATCATGAACTCCACACATGCGAGGACCCAGCCACCCTGGACACAACGGTTTCTACAGCTTCAGGTCCTTCAGTTTCACACTTGAAGAAGTGCAGTACGCATTTCCATTCGTCGGTCATTTGCATTAAGTGGATTTAGTACAACTAGTATAACTGGAGGTTGAACAACAAGTACTCCCTCCATCCCAAGATTTAGTATAACTTTTTTAGAAAGTCAAGCCATATAAGTTTGATCAAACTTTTAGAAATAACTATCAAGAACTATTATATTATAATATTATATGGATATCATGTGAAAATATGTTTTATGATGTATGAAAAGGTATGGATTATGTATTGTAAATATTAATATATTTTTGTTGTTAAACTTTATGTAATTTGACTTTTAAAAAAGTTATACGCCTTAAGGATTGGGACAGAGATAGTATCGTAGTAGGTCTGCTGGTATTTCTGACAGTAGTTTCAGTCGCTGACAAGTGTGCCAATCCTATACATTTGGATTAATGCTCGTTGGGTGCACCTATACATGGTACTCGGTCATTAAGTTGATCTGGCACTTGCAGGCAGGTCACTAATAGCGAATTGGTTCTGTTACCTAATTGCTTAATTTTGGCACTTACTCACTGACAAGTGACGGGTACTTTAAACAAAAAGTTCAGAACAATGCGGGTGCATCAGGCCGGCTAGCTAGCGGCATTAGCGACTTCGTACGCAATTTACTAATCAGCTTTAGGCGATCTAATCGGCAACGATGGGATATAAACTAATGAACCGGCCGCTTTTAGCCGCATAATTTACTAGTGTAGTGCGGTCGAGAGGTTCTGATGGGGAATGTCTGAGGGTCAGGGGACACTCGGGAGCTTTACTTTTGTGTGTGCACAAATGTAGGGGTGGTTAGTTATACACACACACGGGCCACCTTTTGTGGAGTAATATTTTCTTCTGACTAGCTTGTCCTCTTCTACTTTACAATAATCTAAGCAATCTACATGGAAGACTCTTCGTGTTACAGGTGAAGGAAAAGCAACATTAATTTTATCAACGTGCATGTTTATGTTTATGCTTATGCTCGATCGTTGCCCAATCCTTCTTTGATGCTTTCACACTGATATCCGTTACACAACACTTTCCACTTGCTTGGCTCGTTTGGTGCATATACGATTGAATTAGAGTTAATTAAGTTAGATAGAGTTTTCCCTATCAATCTAATTTTCAGTGGACAAATGTAACGAATGAACGTTCCTCATATATGGTCTTAGGGTGGATTTTGTCTTGATGCCATCTGATGGTGGGGGTCTTCGGATCTAGACGCGGGACGCTGACACCAATTAGTAGTGGCATGTTGAATTTGGGCACACCACTAATAACACATTACTAGTGGAGTGCAGGTTTGCACAAGCCACTAATAACATGTTACTAGTGACATGCACAGTTTGCTCACGCAACTAATAACTTGGCATGACCACCACCTCGGCCCAAGGCCCAACTGCTAGTCCTAGCCTCGAGTTAGTCACTCGGCTTCTCTCCTTGACCCGCCGCCAAGACTCGATTCCTTCGTGTGCACGTCTCATCACCTCACTCCTCTCGTGCTTGCCTCCTTGTTCCCTGCTTTTCTCGACCGCGTCGGCGTCTCCTCTTCCTTCCTCCTTCGTTCCCTCACTCGGCATCCCTCGTACGCGCTTGTGGCTACTACCGCCTTGAGCTTTGCCGCAACATAACACACAACCTCGTCTTCTTCTCCGCTCCCGCCTCGCTCATCACCTTCCTCTTGTAACTGTGCCATTGCCTTAAGCTCCGCATCGTTGTGTTCCCAAACGGCGATCACCACTCTACTCCAGCCTTCGCTATTCTCCAGTGCCCTGGTCATCTTCGCCCATCTCCAGTGCCCACGCTCATCACCGTCCTAGGTCACCTCCATTTTGCCACCAAGCGTGTACCAACACCACCAAAATCATCCTCCAATCACCACTGGCATGTCCTCGCCGCCATGCTTCAACTGCCTTTCAGCCCACAGAACAGCTAACTCCTCCGTTAGCTCCCGTATGCGCCACCGCCAAAAGCACCAAATAGATCTAGGGTTGAGAGTTCTGGTTGGTGGTTTGGGCCTATGGGTTGGCATTTTTTTGGATATGTAATAACTTATCAGTGGCATGTTGAACTATTTGCACGCTACCAATTATTGGTTACTAATGGCATATGCCACCCATGCGCCACTAGTAACTTTTATCAATTGCGCGATACTAATGGAGTGCCACTCACACACCACTAATAGAGAAAATGACATGTGATGTTAGAATAAAAGTTTGTTCTAGTGAGATGAGCCAAAGTGCAGGGGTGATGTAATGACAGACCCAACACCCTGAAGAAGAGAGTTTTTAGGGTCCAAGGCCATCGAGAATAGGGCACGTTTGAGCATCCTAGATTACCTTAGTGTCAATGAATCATCTGCAACATACACCTACGTTTTTGGTGTCGATAGCAGTGGGAGGTCGAGGCGGCACGTACCACAAGCTTTGCGTTGAGCTCTGGCAGTGAGCCGACTACTTTTGGCGGCGGCAGAGGCTATTAGGTAGGGAAGGACTTGTTCGGGATATTTATTAGGTTAGTATACAACCATCACATTACTTGCAGGCCCGTCGATCGGCAGGATCCACATGATCGATCGAACAAGGCTCCCAAATTTTAGGAGCCCCCAATTCGTACAGCCCAGTACCGTGCATCTAGGCCCAGCAGGCCATGATCTCTTAGTCCATCGTGTATCGATCGATCTATTCTGTTTAGTTATGAATTCGCCTTGGCTCTACTCGTTCTGTCTGATTGCTTCCGAATTGATTTGTCTCCCGGTCCAGATCGCTAGGTCCCAGTCTCCCAGGTCGTGTGTTTTTGCAGTTTCGCTCACCGCCTCGCCTGAACCAGCGATAAGCCGGTGCGGCAGCACCCGGCGACCGAACAACGTTCTTGCCAGCCTAAATGCCCAGCTAGCGATCCATCTGATCATTGAAACAACGAATTGTCCACGAGGGTTTAGTAGTTCACGCCGTCACACGTCAAGGAAAATCGGTAAGATCGCTCGCTCATCACCGCAAATCTTATGTCCTGCTGCCTCCGGACTGGCCGCCTGCAACTCATCTGAACTAAATTGTAAATTTGTTAATTTGCGAAACAGGGTAATCATGAGATGGACAAAGTGTAAGAAAAGACAGAGATTGGAAGCAACAACACAATCTCAAAAGGGTACTCTATATAGATTTGTCGTGAAGGAGTCTCGAATAAATTCTGAAAATCAAACTCTGGATGCTAATGTTGATGATGGTCGTGGTGATAATGTGGAAGAGATTGAGGATACTGCAGAACCCGATGAAAAAAATGATGATAATACTGATAATGAAGGTAATGATCATCCTGATGATGAAGATAGTGATGCTAATGCCGATGATGAAGGTAATTATGCTAATATTGGTGTTCAAGGTAATGATCATGATGCCACTATTTGTGATAGCACCAATAGCTATTCTCTTCTTGATATATTTGATCCAAGATTTTGGGATGGTCTCGATCCTAAAACGATTCATATTTTGGTGCAAAATGGTCCTAAAAGAGACTTATCTATAAAGCATGGTCCTAGAGACAAGAAAACTAGAAGGTTTTCCGCATTGGCATACACTAGAGTTCTCCCAGATGGAGAAACATGTGAAAGAGAATGGCTTGTATACAACAAAGAGCTTGACAAAATTTTTTTGCTGCAAGTTGTTGAGAAAGGGGCTTGTGAGAGGACTGTTAGCAAATGAGGGTTTCAATGACTAGATACATCTTAGTATTATACTTCAACAACATTAAACTAGTAGGGAACATGTCACAAATATGAGTACTTGGTATGACTTGCGTATGAGGTTGCAGAATAAGCAAACAATTGATCATGTTTCTCAATGAGAAATTGAAAAAGAAAGGAAGCATTGAAGATAAGTTTTGTACAAGATTCTTTTGATTGTATAGTTTCTTGGAGAACATAACATAGCACTGCGTGGAAGAAATTGCAAGTTGTACCAAGACAGCGATGGCAATTTGTTACGATTGGTTCAAATATTGGCTAAATTTGACCCGGTTATGAAAGATAATGTTGATCGAATTACCAATGATAGAAATCGTGATCACTATCTTGGTCCTTCCATCCAGAATGAGTTGATAACTTTGCTAGCTACTGCAATCAGAACTGAAATTATTGAAAAGATAAAAAAGGCAAAGTACTTCTCTGTTATACTTGATTGTACTCCTGATGTCAGCCACCAAGAACAGATGTCTTTGATAATAAGGTATGTTGATACATCTTCAGGATCTGTTTGCATAGAGGAATCTTTCTTAGGCTTTTTGGATGTGAATGATACCACTGGACAAGGGTTGTTTGATGTTTTAGAAGAGGAACTGAATAAGCTTGATCTTGATATAAAAATGTGAGAGGACAAGGATATGATAATGGATCAAATATGAAAGGAAAGCATCAAGGGGTACAAAGCAGACTTCTGAAAATAAATCCAAGAGTTTTTTATTCAGCTTGTGGATGTCATAGTTTGAATTTGACACTATGTGATATGGAAAATTCTTGTCGTAATGCAACTGATTTGTTTGGAATTATCCAGTGCATCTATACGATATTTTCTAATTTTACTAAGAGGTGCCAAATTCTTAAAGATAATATTACAGGATTGACTCTCAAGTCATTGTCAGCTACTTGTTAGGAGAGTCATGTTGACAGTGTTAAGGCTATAAGATTCCAAATGTCACATATAAGGGAGGCTTTGCTACAAGTGGCTGAAACTGATAAGGATCCAATGACAAGTAGTATAGCTAAATCATTGGCAGAAAATGAACTTGGCGACTTTGATTTATTAGTTTCTGTAGTCATATGGTATGAAATATTATATTATATAAATTTGATAAGCAAGGAACTACAGTCAAAGGATATGCTTATTGATATTGCAATTGAGTCTGTATAAGGGCTGATTTCGTTTTTCACCAAGTACAGAGAAACTGGCTTCACAAAAGCATTGAAAGTTGCTAAAGAAATTGCAATGGAGATGGATATTAATCCAAGGTTTCACACCAAGCGTAAAATTACAAGGAAAAGAGAGTTTAATGAGGGGCCAGCCGATGCACCTATTGAATCACATTCTGCAGAGGAGTCATTCAGGGTCAATTATTTTTTGCATATTGTTGACCAAGCTATTGCTTCCCTTAACACCAGATTTGGACAGTACAAGGACTAACAAAAAATATTTGGTTTCTTGTTTACTTTAGATAGTCTACGATCCTTGGATGATATGAGTTTGAAGGATGCTTGTCTCAAACTTGAGGCTGCACTTAAGCATGAAAAAAATAAGGTTATTGATGGAGAAGAATTGTTGGAAATACATAGAGATATTGATGGAGCAGACTTATGAGTGGAGTTAATTTTTATCCAAGATTCGCTTGATAAATCTATGGGTCTTCTTGATATTCTAAAGTTTTTGGAGAAACATTCATATTTGGCTGTTGCTAATATTGCATACAGAATTTTATTAACCATTCCTGTTACTTTTGCATCTGCTGAAAGGAGCTTTTCTAAACTCAAGTTGCTGAAATCCTCCATGCGTTCTACTATGACACAAGCAAGACTCGACAATAGCACCTGAGAGTGATATCTTGGAGAAGATCAACTATAATGATATGATTGAAGATTTTATTTCAAGAAATACCCGATGGATGCTTCTTTTTGGTAGATCATGAGGTTTGTTTATTACTTTAGTGCTATATTTACTATTTTATAACGAATATTTGCTATGTTTTGAGCATTGTAAGGAATCGCACATTCTGAAGTTATAAAATATATGAAGCGAATGTATGATTTTATTTTACTAGTTATTAAGTTTGAACAAAAACTGAGGCCCCATTTTATAAGTCGCACCGGGGCCCCCAAATCCCGGAGACGGGCCTGATTACTTGTAGAAGATTGAGTGGTACCTGAGAAAGCAAATGATTTTAAGTTATAATGATAGAGCGTAACTTTATAATATCATGTGCATCGAACTCAACATTAGTTTCTGAAGATTCGCAACAACTTTTCTTTGACTTGTAGCAGTGCACCGATAGTTTATCCCATACATCACAAAGATCTGCTTTTAATCTTCAACATTTATTGTCCACCTTGGATAATAAAAATCATTTATTTTCTCAGTACGCATCATCTGACAGTAGTGTGAGAGTTGGATACCGAAGTAAAATGTATTGTGAGGGAAATAAATATAAAAACAGAAATAATTCTTAGAATGAAAGTATACACGGAACCTCTCATATCCATAAAAGTTAATACCCAATCTCCATCATACCTCACCAAGAAAAATCTTCAACATACAATGCCTTTTGTCCTATATATACATGTCTAGATAAACTAAGCCCCCATTCAAAGTGTTCGGCATGGATTGCAAGGCCACCATCATCGTCGCAATCACGTCCATCGTTATGTTGGCACCCCTCATGTCTTGTGGTAAGGAGAAGAGATGTGTTGTTAACTTGAATATATATAAAGCTTTGATGTATTGGTTATTGTTTTTATAACATGAAAACTATATTTATTTTATTTTGTTTACCTATGTATACAGATACGGTTCAAAGGAAGTGTAGGCATTACCCTGTTTCGATAAAATGCAGTGACTCCAATAAGTGCGATGAGTGGTGCTTTTTCGCTTTATTTACTGGTGACGGGTACCGTGATACTCAAGCTCATGGAGGTTATTGTGTGTGTTACTCTGTCCATAGGAAGTTTATATAGTACTTCTAGTTCGTAGTGGTGACTTTTTTTCGTTAAATAAAGAAAGTACATGTATCCACCAATATTGATGGATGTTTTCTCTAAAAGAACCAATGAAGAGAAGAGGAGACTGCGAGAGGTAAGGTGATGTTATGCAGTCCATTTTATTTTTATTTTTTTCAGCACAACTCCTCCCGATGCCACCACCAATGGAATAGGGAAAGAGCTCCATCGGTACATGGGGGCTCCAGCAATCCCACAGCGGAGAGGAGGATGGGGGATGGCTCGAGCTACCAGCACAGAGGGAATGACCGTGGTCCGTGGTGCGTCTAGGAAGTTTCCTCTCTAGGGTTTTGGAGAGGTGAAAATATGTGTTACAAATTGTGCAGGGCACCCTAGTTGACCTAGACCTAGAAACATTTATTTCTTGGCGACATTTTTTTATTTGCACGTCCAATTATGTTCTATTTGAACTTTTTTAATGTCCACAAAGAAATACTAGTACTTTCTCTACCTGTTCTGTTAATTCTCGGTCGACTGAGGATTAAGTTAGAGCCAATCATCCAAAAGATATTGGAATTGCAATGTGATTCAGCTGCAATTGATATTTTGTGCAAGTGAGGTTGTGACCGAGATTTTTAGTTTTATAAGTGAGGTTACAACTAAGATCGCGTGGCGTCACCTGATTAAGTAATTCTCAGTCTACTTAAAATAAAACGCATATTTATGTTTGAAAAAATTCAATATTCGCTTCGATCTAAACTAATAAACTTAAATTTATCTAGATTTAGACGTATATAGCACTAACACATCCTAATATAGGCAAATCTCTGAGTACAACGTTAATTTGGATAGAAGAGAGCACCAAATTCGGGGAAGTCAGTATGGAGTCACATCACGCATGTGCCATGCGGTAAAGTAGACCAGGGACAACGGTACGTACTACCCACGCTTGGTGCTGATGCACGGCAGCACCGCCTCTCGTGGACGCACGTCGCGAGGCAGAGAGATGGCCACGGCCGGCCGGGGCGAGCGCCGATGCAGAACCTACCTTTCTCATCCGGCAGGGAAAAGGAAAACCACCGGAGTAGAGCCCTTATAAAGGTGTGGCCGTGGTGATGAACACGACGACAACTACCACAAGGCATTTATGGCTAGGCATGCATATGCAGTGGTGGATGGTCAACGGCGATGTGGAGAGATTGGATCCATCGCCCCTCTTTCTCGCAACTTCTCCGGAGTGAATACGACAGAGCAGGCATCCGTCCATCCATCGAGTCGTTAGATCATCTTCGCTCTGAAGCTGATTCGGACATCGAATTTTGGTCCGGACGCTAAAAATTGGCTCAGTCGCCTATTCAAGGACATGTTTTCGTCCGGATTTCGGCGTGTTTTGATCCGGTCTATCCAAGCCAAACACATGATCCTGGGTACGCCATGGGAACGCCGGACGAAGCAAATTCGACGAGTGGACCCGCCTAGTCAGCATATATCCGCCCTTGTTCATCCAAAGTTCACCATATTCGCCCATATTCGCCATATTCGCTCAAAGTTCGCCCATATAGACCATACTAGACGGGCATGCGCGCTTCGCCGCGCCGTCGGCTCGTCATTGTTGCATGGCATGGCTAGTGCGGTATATCCATGGGCCTTTCATTCTGGACGCGGTCGGATAAAATCATGTTGAGCATATGTAATTGTAGGTAGACGCCATGGTTTATACATTGTCCTAGTTTTAGAGCAGTAGTATTTCTGGCCATATAAATTATTCTAACCAACAATTTAAAAAGTACATTTACCCACAACAATATACCACCTATAAAATAAGAATTTTATGTCATAGTGTTATAGAAGACTGTGCAATAATGGATCAACTCATATGAGCTAATAATTTCAGGATAAATGCGAACATCCGTCGAAGAGTAGTTTAGTATATTATGAAATTAGATTCATCCAATCCAAATGTTTCCACCAAGTAATTGTTCCCAACATCGATGCAAAGTCTTAACTATCTTGACACCAGTCTCAAACTTGTACCTGAAATTAGTATGAGAGGCCAAAATAAAAAGAAATGGAGCAATTATATAATTATGCTCATATGAGCTATCTGATATTTATGTTAGGAAAGCAGTTTGACATCTATGTTCAGACGCAGTCTACATACATCTTTGGGAGGCTTACTATAAAATCACCCTTTAAATTAGTATCAGATACCCAAAAAAGGAATACTTATAGAATATGCTATTAGTATGAATGGTTAGAAATTTAGGTTAACAAATCCGTTTAACATGCATGCTATCCAACTAATAATGTAATAAGTAGATATTCGGGAAGCTTAATGTACGATGACACTGTGATCTTGAAAAGAGGGTTGCGATATAATTTGTCCCTATATTCTAGCAAATATAGGTATGTTTCAATATCTAGTTTAATTAGTATATTTTCAGTACCAGAATAAAAGAAAGCACCAAAATGATGAAAGAGGTACGAAAACAAAGGCATGAGTAGATTTTATGTCCAAACTTCCATAATCCAGAAGGAATCAGCTTTCTGATTTTCGTCTCTACAGTTATGATACAATTACAAATTGAACCAATTGGCTTAAGAAAGACCATGTGTATGTACAGGGAGAGCTTTGCAATGTAATATATCTGTGTTACAGCAAAATGCCAAAATTTTAGTTCAATAGACGTATTTCCTTTGTAGCAAAAATGTAAATAAGTTCGGAGTGGACTATAAAAAGTATGTTACTACTCCCTCCGTCCCAAATTACTTTGCATTCTAGGTTTGGTCAAAGTTAAACATGTTAAAACTTGACCGAGCATATTTAACAAAATATAAACATTTATAATATCAATCGCATATAACATAAAAGTATGTTTTATGGTTAGTCTAAGTATATTTATTACATATTTTAGATATTGATATTTTTTCTAATATATAGTCAAAGATTATGAAGTTTGACTTTAACTAAACCTAAAATGCAGAGTAATTTGTGACAGAGTGAGTATTGCAGAACACATCAATTCAATCAGTAGGTTATAAAAATAAGTTACTATTGCATAACACATAAATTCATGGGAAAATCCATGTAGAACAATTATTTATTTACTACACTATAGATGAATTTATTTACCAAAAGCACTCGTAGATCTCCAAATACAATTTCACATGAAAATTAAGAGAACATTAAAATTGTTACTTAACACCAGTGATCTACCTAGCTTACTTAAAATGGACAACATAAAATGTAAGGAAAACTCTAACTTATATCTAATAAGAAAATACAATAATTGAGATAAACAGTCTGGTTACATGGGACACACCTTATGACAGTGAGGGATTTCATATATGTGACAAAAGTCAATTAAAAATCCCTCAGTCTTTTGACTTCATAGTAAACTAAACCAATTAGGAAAAAATGCCCTAGAACTTCAAGAAAGAAAATAGAAGATGTAACGGTATTAGATAATAAAATTAGGGAGGCTTACCTACTCCTTGGCGTTTGAGACAATTATCTAGAGCCAAGCACGATTACAATCCATACTCGCCGCTGCGAGAAGATATATAATTTTTAAACACTGCCAGAAGAAATGAAGGGGGAGGGCAAACAACTTTAGCTCATGATAATAATACAATAACTAAAAATTTCTAAATTCTTGTTTGGATGGCACGGTACCTAAACAAATTAATTTTTTAAAATTCTTACTACTTGGGCAAGTTTATTTGTCCTCTTGGTAGAGAAACTCATCATCTTTTCTACTCGCACTCCAAAGACATTGCTTGCTTTACTTGTAGGTTGTAGCAATCAAAAATACATTTCTTACTTTCTGATGAAGAAATAATACATGCTACATCTAGGGACGAAGGTTTGAAGGATACAATAGTATGTTACTGGCAGAATCACAGAAGTAATTAGAAGTAATTGGAATACTACAACATATGGATCTTATAGTGCATAATCCGAATTAACCATTGCAACCATCGAGTCTATGTGGACTAGTTCATACTGTTAACTGATGGAACGGACACAATTAGCTTTAATTTTGTGAACTCTTACTAGTATATCGGCCACAACACCATATAGGTTTAGCTCCCAGCATTCATAACCACAAAAAATATTCGATGGTGGAGGCAGAGCCCACGGCAAAGTGGCAGCGGCCTGGTCGCAGGAGACGCGGGTCGAGGAACTGGAAGTCTAGACCCGTCAGCCAGACGGAGGCTGCGCTCTGATGCGTCGATGGCTGATGGAATGAAGTGGTTGCCTCTTCGAAACTTGGAAGACTGCGCACCGGGCAGCTCTATGGCGGTTCGACGGATGGAAACCCCGATGGTGGAGGTGGCAGCTCTGTTGGAGATATGCCCAAGAGGCAATAATAAAGTGGTTATTATCATATCTTCACACTTATGATAAATGTTTACATACCATGCTATAATTGTATTAACCAGAAACATTAATACTTGTGTGATTTGTAAACTAAAATAAGAGTCCCTAGTAAAGCCTCTTGTTAAACTAGCTTGTTGGTTAATATATGATCATGGTTTCCTGATCATGAACATAGAGATGTTATTAACAACAGGATCATATCATTAGGAGAATGATGTGATGGACATACTCCTATAGATAAGCGTAGCATAAAGATCAAGTCATTTCAATAGTTCAATTGCTATATGCTTTCTGATACATAGTAACCTAATTCCTTCGACCATGAGATCATGCATATCACCTTTTCCGGATGGATGCTTTGATGTCATCAAACACCACACCGTAACAGGGTGGCTATAAAGGTGGCATTGAGTGTTTAGAAAGTATTGGTTGAAACACATGGATCAAGAGTGGGATTTGTCCATCCATATGACGGATAGATATACTCTGGGCCCTCTCGGTGAAATGTCATCCAATTAGCTTGCAAGCATGTGACTGGCTCACAAGGGATCACATATCACGGGAACGAGAAAAGAGTACTTATCAGTAACGAGGTTGAACTAGGTATGCAGAGATACCGACGATCATAACCTCGGATAAGTAAACTATCGTGAGACAAAGGGAAATTGGTATCGTATGTAAGTGGTTCATTCGATCGCAAAGTAATCGTAGAAATATGTGGGAGCCATATGAATTTCCAGATTCCTCTATTGGTTATTGTTCGGAGAAGTGTCTCGATCATGTCCGCATAATTCACGAACCGTAGGGAGACACACTTAAGGATTCGACGTTGTTTGAGTAGTTATGGTATTATGAGAAAGAGACCAAATATTGTTCGGAGTCTCGGATGGGATCCGGGATATCACGAGGTGATCCGGAATGGTCCAGAGAATAAGATTCATATAAGGAAAGTCCCGTTTCGGAGTTCGGGAATGATTCTGGTGTTTTCATCGGGAATGTTCTAGAAGGTTCCGGAATGTCCGGCACTCCGGAGGGGAAGGGGTACATGAATGTGTCATTGCATATTGGAATGATTGCATCATGTACTAAGTGTTCTCACTGTTCCAAATAAAGGATTAAATTGAATCCCAAACTGAAAAGTCAAACGGCCAGTTTGAAAGTCAACCGGCTAAAACAGGAAAGTGAGGGAAAGAGGAAAGAGGAGGTTGAAACCGACTTGGGGGAGCAGTCCCTCCTCTCCAAGCCGGCGCACCACCCAAGGCCGAGTTGGGGAGGGACTCCCTCCCCTTGGCCGCACCTCCCACCTATAAAAGGAGGGGCAGGGCCCCCTCCTCTAGACACACAAGTTCCTATCCTCTAAATCTAAACCCTAGCCACAGCCTCCGGTTTAGAGCCGTTTTGGTTTAGAGCTTCTAATTGCCCTAGCCTTCGGTTTAGAGCCTTCTAATTAGTGTGTCTAATCCCTAGACCACTAAAGCCTCTCTCATACTCCACCATACTCGCTCCGGCTTAAGGCGAAGCCCTGCGATATCTCCCCTCTACTTCCGGTACCACGCCGTTGTGTTGCCGGAATCACGAGGAGAGTGCTACAACCTCCGTTGCCTGCTGGTGAAGGGAATATGCCCGAGAGGCAATAATAAAGTGGTTATTATCGTATTCCTATTTATGATAAATGTTTATTTTACATGCTATAATTGTATTAATACGGAAACGTTAATACATGTGTGTTTAATAAACAAAAGAAAGTTCCTAGTTATGCCTCTCTTATAAACTAGCTTGTTGATTAACAAGATGATCATAGGTTTCCTGATCATGGACATTGGATGTTGTTAATAACGAGGTCACAACATTAGTGTAATGGTGTGATGAACATTCATCCGAAGTATAGCATTACGATCAAAGTCATTGAGTTTATATTGCTATAACAACTTACGAAGTGATCCTAATCCTTAGACCATGAGATCATGTCAATCACTAACACCGGAAGAGTTTCTTGATAACATCAAACGTCACACCGTAACAGGGTGATTATAAAGATGGATTCAGAACTAATAAAGTGTTATGTTGAGGCCCATGGATCGAGAGTGGAATTTGTTCATCCTGATGACGGATAGATATGCTCTGGGCCCTCTCGGTGATATCACATTGATTAGCTTGCAAGCAAGTGATTTGATCACTAGAATGTTATATCACGGGAACGAGAAAAGAGTGCATGTCGGTAACGAGATCAAACTAGGTATGGAGATACCGATGATCGAATCTCGGACATGTAATATATCGTGAAACAAAGGGATTAAGATACTAGCGTAAAAGGTTCCGACGATCACAAGAAAGTCATCGTTGAATGTGTGGGAGTCAGTATGGGTCTCCAGATCCCGCTTCTGATTATTGATCTGAGAGGGGTCTCGATCATGTCCGCATTATTCACGAACCGTAGGGTGACACACTTAAGAGACACCGACATCCAATTGGAGCAAAAGTTTCATGCCGAAAAGAAAAAGAAAGCGCAGGAATTTATTTCACTAGACACCGAAACTGTTTCGGTTGAAATTGCTGAAACTGGTTCTGCATGTGAAATGGAATACTAGCAAGGGGTTTTATGTGAATGTTTGTTAATTAAAGTAATTAACAAAATTCTGAATAAATAAATAAAAGATTTTTATTTAAATGAGAGCTTGCATTAAATTTGGTGGAAATTTAATGCATGTGAGTGGATTTTTGAGTGGAGGCTTTTTAATGGGAGTGGAGGCTTTTCATTTTGAGTGGGAGCTCCACCCACATGAATGTGGAAGAGGTGGGGGCAGCCCCATGGCTGGGCGCCATGCCCCTTGGGTGCCCCCCCTCTCCCCTATAAAAGGCCCCCCTCTCCTCCTCTCACATCACACCTCCTCGTGAAGGATCTCTCTCTCCCTCTAGAATTTATCCCCCATGGTCTCGGACTAGCGAGATACATGTTCCCGGTGGCTTTTCGGCAAGAAAGAGTTGTGCTTCCGCTGCATGGCTGGAGCGAGGAGGCGGAGGTTGCTCGGTGCCTCGAACGTGTGTGCGAGCACGGATGCGCTGCTGTTTTGCGGCGCTAGGACTTCCTCTCGATCTTGAGATCGGCAAGAGATCGTCTACATCAACCACGAGTTTGGACTCGTTAAGCTTTGTCGGTCTTCAAGGGTATGTTCTCTACGGATATACATCCGCCCGTTGTTTGTATCTAGTAGATAGATCTTGGTACATAGTTGTTCCCATCGTAGGAAAATTTTTGTTTTCTATGCTGCGAACCCTACAGTGGTATCAGAGCCGGATCTATGCGTAGATACTTTGCACGGGTAGTACACATATGAGTATGTGGGCGATGATGATCATTTTATTGCTTCTTAGTTGTACTTTGGATATTGGTGGCATAGTGGGATGAAGCGGCCCGGACAAACTTTACATGTCCTCGTACATGATACTTGTTCCACGCTTGACATGCAACTAGTTTTGCATAAGTGGCTAGCGGGTGTCTGTCTCTCCTACTATAGTCAATATATAATTTGCAACGAGTTGTCAACAATTTGGTTATCCTCGTTGTGGTTCATGTTCGTAGGTAAGAACGGTTCTATCTACGAAAGCCCTAAGCCACGTAAAGTTTGCAATGGATAAATTAGAGGCGTCTAGTTTAGATTGTTGCTGGGCTAGTGTTATGATATGGTAGTATTGTAAGTAGAAGTATGAGATGATACTCTTACAACACACATAGCGTGTAAACTCCATAGACCTTGGATTTACACATATAGGTATGATAGTGATCATACCACGATGCACATGATAGAGATCATCTGCGGGAACCATAACATTTCACTAATAAACATGTGATGTTTGATAGCATCTTATATTGCTTGTTTGGTGTTTTATTAGCAAAATAAGATGATCCCTCATTTAGATATCAAGATAAAAATGTGTTCTTCCTTAAGTTTGCACCGACAATGTTTCGTCGCTTCAAGACATCACGTGATGATCGGGTGTACTTGAATCCATGAGCATATCTCGGGTGTAAGACAGTTACACACGCGAATACTAAGGTTCTTACTTGGCGAGCCTAGCATGTACAGACATGGCCTCGGAACACGGACCGAAAGGTTAAGCATGAGTCATATGTTTTGATATGATGACCATATGGATGCTCGCTTTTGAAGCTACGCCGACTCACGTGATGATCGGACTTGGTGTAGTGGATTTGGTTCATGTAATCACCAAAAAGACACGAGGGATGTCGTTTTTGAGTGGGAGTTCATTTCTAATTTGGATTAGTAGAACTCAATTTATCATAAATTAAATCAAAGTGAATTTGTATAATTTGTTGTAGTCATTGGCATTCGTTCACCACCATATGCATAGTTGTAATTGAGATAATAGAACTATAGAATTCTGGATATATACTTTACGAACTGGTATCGTATTGTGTTGAGTGTCAATCAAAGTTTAAAGTCCTATTGCAAACTTTTAGCAAACTCTATTTACTCCGTGAAATTTAATAATTGGTATTAAATCGAGAGTAACAATTCCAGTGTTAGTATCTTAAGTATCATGTTTGCCTCCACGATTCTTGATTGTTTTAATATCAAGTTTATCTAGGAGCTGAAAGAATTGTTTCAGAAACCATCATGTGTGGCAGATATAACGATATCTGAAACAATGTTTTGGTTGCAATATGATAGAGTATAATATATGTTCTCATATTGGATGAGAATTTACAAAGGTTGGAGATGCTAGACATCCTAATCATCCAAAAGGGTTTTGGAAAGTAATGTTATACTCACGATTCGCCTTTATAAGCTACAGTAGCTTGATCATAAAAGTCGTCATGATAAGGGTGAATAGAATATGTATGTAAAGTGTTTACTACACTAAAAGATTACTAAAGAATGGATTTTGAAAGAATACCGATCATTTTGATGATGGTGATCTACTTCAAAGTGCAAGTCCAAAGGTATTATTATTTGAATATACACGCTTTGGACTATGTGTCATGTATATGGCGCCACTTTTGATGTTGATAAATTCTTTTAAAAGGAAAAGGAAATGCTGAAAGAGAATCTATAAAATATATTTGGCAGAAAAGAAAAGATTGGAAATATCCAATTTAGGTATATATATGATATACATGTTATGGTTGTATTCTTTGCTTGTTAAACAATGTGGTTCTTGGGTATTGGATACCGAATTGGTTGGTATGAAATGTCATACGGAATAACGCAATTCATGAACCACAATGGCCTAAGTAACTAGCAAGAGAATATGTGATGATGTTCATCGAAAACAAACAAACCGTTGTTTGTATTTCTCGTTGACATCAAAGCTTGACTTCAAGATTTGTTTTAATAATTGTTATTTGAATCAGGTATTATAAGAACAAAGGTTGTTCAAATAATTACCGTATTCCATATAAGATGGATGATTTACAAATCTAGTTGAAGAAATCACATCCATAAAATCTAATGCTAAAATGTTGCAAGACAAATGATTGAAAAGATCACTTATGAAGTGACATCGCTGTTTAAATTATATTGGAAAGAAAACATGAAGAATCTCCATATTCATGGATTTTTGGAGTCTTTGATTTGATCAAGTGACGCTTGTGAGACTTTCCAAGTGATAATTAAAACTTCGTTCAAAGGCCAAAGAAGAACGAACGACTAAAATATTGGAATTTATACATATCGATGTATGTAGTCCATTATGTGTAGTCGTAAGCGATGGGTTTCAACTTCATATGCTTTCTCCGGAATTTTGAGTGAATGTTCACTTAATGAGAAAGAAGTATGAAATATTTGAAAATGTTTCAAAGACTTTCAAGATGAAGTGGAAAATCATTGTAACAAGAAAAATAAATGAATTATGATTTGATCATAAAGGGATTTATTTGAGTTACAAGTGTAACAAGAAAAATAAATGAATTATGATTTTATCATAAAGGGATTTATTTGAGTTGCAAGTTTAGCAAAACACCTAGATTTACATCTCCCGAAACACCATAGGAGTATGGAGTGTTTGAGATTTGTAATGAAACCTTGTGAGACATGGTTGGATCAAAGGTGTTATTTATAAAACTGCCATTATGTTTTAAAAGATTAAAGCTTTAGAGACTACCGCTTTTACACTGAAAAGAGCTCCATCTAGATCCGTTGAAATGACACCATGGAAGTTATGGTTTAGGGTAAAACCCAAGTTGTCATTTCTTAAATTTTGGTATACTAAACATAAGTAAGATGTTTACAACCAAAGTCGGATGAGCATGTCTTTGTAGGTTATTTCGAATAACAATTGGTTATTCCTCCATAACACCGAGGACAAAAGGGTTTGTCGCTTGAAATGTAAAGTTTCTTGAAGAAGGAATTTTTCATAAATGTTAAGTGGGAGGACAATAGAACTTTGATAAGGTTAACGAACCTTAGCTAAATGTGCTGAGTTGCGCAGCGCCGGAAATGGTTCTGGAGGCTGCCATAATGCTCATAGCTTATGTGCCTCAAAGGTTATGGTCACGGAGATCTAAGTTCCTATTGAACCAAGTAGGTCGAATAAACAATCAAATACTAAGATTTGAGAGTAAATCATTATTGTTTGACAATGATGAACCGACTATATGCAAAGAAGCAATGATGGGCCCTGGCTCCGTCAAATGGCTTGAAGCCATAAAATCCGTGATAGTTCCATATACGAGAAATCAAGTTTTGAACTTGGAAGACCCTCCGGAAAGGTGTAAAAACCTATCGGTCGTATTTGGATCTATAAAGAAACAGACATGGATGTCTCACATCTATGAAATATTCGACATGTCGTAAAGTATTTTATGATAATGTTCAAAGAGTTGACTATGACAAGATTTGATCTTTCATAGCGATATTTAGTCTGAACGGATTAAAGTAGCAACCACTACATATAATTTGGTATATGGTAGATGAATAAACAAAACAAAGTTCTTCTAATAGAATGATTACCTAGGACGTGTACATGACACGGTCCAAAGGGTTTTGTTAAATTCAAAGGATGCTAAAAAGGGCATGCAAACTTCAATGGTTGAAGTAAGCATCGCGGAGTTGGAATCTTCACCGTGATGAAAAGGAGTTTTCATCAGGAGACGATGAAGATGCTTGCATTTGCAAGAAATTAAGTGGGAGCGCTGAGACATATTTCTAATACATTATGTGAAGGACATCTTGTTGATTAGAAATGATGTATCTTTTATTGACAAAGGTTAAGAATTTCATTTTGATGAAAGACTTAGGCAAAACCCGAATATTTAGCGTGAATGTCTATAGTGGATAGACTATGACGCCAATATGGTTATGCCAAACGTACATATATGAGATATTGAAGGAGTTCAATATAGAAACGACAAGAAACAGTTCTTGTTGCATGGAAAGGAATTGTATCAAGATTCAAGTGTATCGACACTTAATAAGTGAAACAGTATTCAAGTGTTTTGACACTTGATGAGTGAAACCACGAGAATGTTTTGATCAATCATACCATGATATGTACACATCCAGATATGTCCTATGCTCTAAGTGTTATGAGCATATACCAGAATGAATCATAAAATGATCATTGGACGATAGTGAGGATATTCTTATGATCTTTTGGAAGAACTAAGAATATATTTGTGTAGAGGTGACAAACAATTACAAATAGTTCATTGTAAAGCGTTACATTGATACTAGTTTTGTCACAAGATACAAATTAAGTTTATCTCAATTTAAACTATGGGTGGCACAATGTAATGGAAAGGAGATTCCATGATGGATTTGGAAGAGTTCCAAAGTTAAGACATTGTGACGAATACTACAACAAAAGGCTAAGTATATGACTGCTATAGTAGCAGCAAAGGAGGGAATTTGTGTCAAGTAGTTTGTTATCAAACTAAGGTGTGGTTCGCAACGGGCTAACACTAAAGATATATTGTATGACAATAGTATCGATGTGTTTTAACCCCAAGGAACTAAAGGTCTCACCAAAAGACCAAATTTATACAATGCCATCTCATTGGAGAATGAGTGATGCGTGGAGACGCAAAGACATGCAAATACACACGGACCTGAGCGTCAGATCCGTAGATTATGTTAACCACTTGCAATTGCGTATATGGAACACCAGAAAGCCATAGGTGTTCAATACGCAAAGTTCTCAAACTAGATTATTGTCTCTAGTGCAAGTGGGAGACTGAAGGGAATATGCCCGAGAGGCAATAATAAAGTGGTTATTATCGTATTCCTATTTATGATAAATGTTTATTTTACATGTTATAATTGTATTAATATGGAAACGTTAATACATGTGTGTTTAATAAACAAAAGAAAGTTCCTAGTTATGCCTCTCTTATAAACTAGCTTGTTGATTAACAAGATGATCATAGGTTTCCTGATCATGGACATTGGATGTTGTTAATAACGAGGTCACAACATTAGTGTAATGGTGTGATGAACATTCATCCGAAGTATAGCATTACGATCAAAGTCATTGAGTTTATATTGCTATAACAACTTACGAAGTGATCCTAATCCTTAGACCATGAGATCATGTCAATCACTAACACCGGAAGAGTTTCTTGATAACATCAAACGTCACACCGTAACAGGGTGATTATAAAGATGGATTCAGAACTAATAAAGTGTTATGTTGAGGCCCATGGATCGAGAGTGGAATTTGTTCATCCTGATGACGGATAGATATGCTCTGGGCCCTCTCGGTGATATCACATTGATTAGCTTGCAAGCAAGTGATTTGATCACTAGAATGTTATATCACGGGAACGAGAAAAGAGTGCATGTCGGTAACGAGATCAAACTAGGTATGGAGATACCGATGATCGAATCTCGGACATGTAATATATCGTGAAACAAAGGGATTAAGATACTAGCGTAAAAGGTTCCGACGATCACAAGAAAGTCATCGTTGAATGTGTGGGAGTCAGTATGGGTCTCCAGATCCCGCTTCTGATTATTGATCTGAGAGGGGTCTCGATCATGTCCGCATTATTCACGAACCGTAGGGTGACACACTTAAGAGACACCGACATCCAATTGGAGCAAAAGTTTCATGCCGAAAAGAAAAAGAAAGCGCAGGAATTTATTTCACTAGACACCGAAACTGTTTCGGTTGAAATTGCTGAAACTGGTTCTGCATGTGAAATGGAATACTAGCAAGGGGTTTTATGTGAATGTTTGTTAATTAAAGTAATTAACAAAATTCTGAATAAATAAATAAAAGAGTTTTATTTAAATGAGAGCTTGCATTAAATTTGGTGGAAATTTAATGCATGTGAGTGGATTTTTGAGTGGAGGCTTTTTAATGGGAGTGGAGGCTTTTCATTTTGAGTGGGAGCTCCACCCACATGAATGTGGAAGAGGTGGGGGCATCCCCATGGCTGGGCGCCATGCCCCTTGGGTGCCCCCCCTCTCCCCTATAAAAGGCCCCCCTCTCCTCCTCTCACATCACACCTCCTCGTGAAGGATCTCTCTCCCCCTCTAGAATTTATCCCCCATGGTCTCGGACTAGCGAGATACATGTTCCCGGTGGCTTTTCGGCAAGAAAGAGTTGTGCTTCCGCTGCATCGCTGGAGCGAGGAGGCGGAGGTTGCTCGGTGCCTCAAACGTGTGTGCGAGCACGGATGCGCTGCTGTTTTGCGGCGCTAGGACTTCCTCTCGATCTTGAGATCGGCAAGAGATCGTCTACATCAACCACGAGTTTGGACTCGTTAAGCTTTGTCGGTCTTCAAGGGTATGTTCTCTACGGATATACATCCGCCCGTTGTTTGTATCTAGTATATAGATCTTGGTACATAGTTGTTCCCATCGTAGGAAAATTTTTGTTTTCTATGCTGCGAACCCTACAGCTGGAACAAGGGAGAGGAAGGTCTTCGTCGAGTACCGAACGTGTGACCGACTGCGGGAGCGCTGCCGGAACGCAGCGCCGGAAGGATCGTCTACGCGATCTTGAGATCGGAAGTCAACGACTACATCACCCACGAGAATCTGCTCTCGTTAACCGCTTTGGAATCTTCGAGGGTAAGTTATTCCATCGACTCGTTGCTACAATCTAGTAGATAGATCTTGGCTTGTTTGTTTGTATGCGATAGAAATTTTTTGTTTTCCATGCTACGAACCCCTACAGTGGTATCAGAGCCGTGTCTATATGTAGATCTGTTGCACGAGTAGAACACAATGGTCATTGTGGGCATTGATGCTTTTATTGTCGATTGCTTCTTGTGTACTTTGCATCTTGCGGTATGTTGGGATGAAGCGGCCCGGGCTAACCTTACATGACATCGTTCATGAGACTTGCTCCACGCTTGACGTGCAACTTGTATTGCATAAGTGGCTTTGCGGGTGCCTGTTTCTCCTAGCATATTTAAGATCCAATTTACAACGGATGATTGACAATACTAGTATCAATGTTGTGGTTCTTGTTCGTAAGTTAGAACGACACTTATTGAAAGCCCCAAACCACGTAAAACATGCAAAGAAAATTAGAAGCGTCTAACTTTGTTTTGCAGGGGTGTGCTGTGATATGATATGGCCATGATTGTGATTATATATGATGTATGCAATGTTCCTTATTGTAAGTCGGCAACCGGCATGAGCCATATGGTTGTCTTTAAATTCTGTTAAGACCCGCGTGTCTATTCAAAGTAGTTGTAATAGTTGAAGCCGGTGGACGACAACCATGGAGAAGCATCATTGACCTTGATGCAATGTCGGTGATGATGGAGATCATGTTCGTGCTAGAAGATGGAGATCGAAAGCACAAAGAAGAAAGGCCATATCATATCACATATTATGAATTGCATGTGATGTTAATCATTTATGCATCTTGTATTGCTTAGTAGACGACGGTAGCATTATAAGATGATCCCTCATGCACATGAATTTCAAGTCATAAAGTGTTCACCCTTAGTTAGCACCGTTGCTAAAGCTTGTTGTTTCGAAGCACCACGTGATGATCGGGTGTTTTAGATTCTACAAGTGTATACAACGTGAGCAAGCCAGATTTGCTCATGCGGAAACTAAGGTTTGATCTTGACGAGCCTAGCATGTACAGACATGGCCTCAGGAACACGGATTACCGAAAGGTAGAGCATGAGTCATATAGTAGATATGATGAACATGTTGATTGTTCGCCATTGAAGCTATATCAACTCTCGTGATGATCGGTTTTGATGTGGTGGATTTGGTTCGTGTGATCACTAAAAAAATGTGAGGGATATTGTTTTGAGTGGGAGTTCACCTAGATTAATTTAATTATTAATTAGAACTCAATTTATAATAAACTAAATCAAAGTGAATTTGCATAGTTGTTGTAGTCATTGGCATCCGTTTACCACCTTGCGCTTAGTTATAATTGAGATGATAGAACTATAGAATTCTGGTTAGTTACTTTACGAACTGGTATCGTATTGTTTTGAAGTGTTAATCTAAAGTTTAAAAATCCTATTGCAAACTTTCAGTAAGTTCCGGTTACTCCATGAAGTTTAATAATTAGTATTAAATCAAGAGTAACAATTCCAAGTGTTAGTATATAAGTATCATGTTTGTCTCCATGATTCTTGATATTCAAAGGATTCTCTTAATATCAAGGTTATCTAGGATCTGAAAGAGTTGTTTCAGAAACCATGATGTGTGGAAGATATTGTGATATCTGAAACGAAGTTTTGGTTACAACATGATAGAGTATAATATGGCAAAGTTCATGTTCTCATATTTTGATGAGAATTTGCAAAAGGTTGGAGACACTTGTTGTCCTAATCCACCAAAAGGTTTTGGATAGCAACATTATACTCATAATTCATCGTTATAAGCTAAAAGTAGCTTGATCATGGACGATTCCATGATAAGGGTGAATATTTGATGTAGGTAAAATGTTTACTACACCAAGAGATTACTAAAGAAAGGAATTTGAAAGAACACCAAACATTTGATGATGGTGATCTACTTCAAAGTGCAAGTCCAAAGACATTGGTATTTAACTATACACGCTTTGGACTATATGTCATATGTATGACTCCACTATTGATGTTGGTAGATTCTTACAAACAGAAAAGGAAATATTGAAAGAAAATCTCATAAGTATATGGCAGAAAGGAAAAGACTAGAATTGTTCAGCTTAAGTATATAGATGATATACATGTTATGGCTATATTCTTTGCTTGTTAAACAATGTGGTTCTCAAGTATTTGATACTGAATTTGTTGGTGTGAATCGTCATACGAAACAACACAATTCATGAACTACGATGGCCTAAGTAACTAGCAAAAGAATATGTGATGATGTTCATCGAGAACAAATAAAGGGTTATTGTGTTGCTCGTTAAACATCAAAGCTTGCCTTCAAAGATTTGTTTTATCAGGTATTATGAGAACAAAAGGGTTGTTCAAATAATTGCCGTAATCCATAAAAGATGGATTCGCAAATCTCGTTGGAGATATCACATCCATAAAACTAGTGCTAAAGATGTCGAAAGACAAATTGATTGAAAGATCACTTAGGAAGTGACATCGCCGTTTAAATTATACTGGAAAGAAAACATGAAGAAACTCCATGTGGATGGAATTTTGGAGTCTTTTGATTTTTGATCAAATGACACTTGTGAAACTTTCCTAGAGATAATTGAAACTTCGTTCATAGGCCAAAAGGGAACGGAAGACTAGCTTATTGGAAATTGTACATATTGTTGTACGAAGTCCACTATGTGTAGTCAAGAGCGATGGATTTCAACTTCATATGCTTTCTCCGAAATTTTGAGTGAATATATGAATATTTACTTAATAAGGATGAAGTATGAAACATTTGAAAAGTTCAAAGACTTTCAAGATGAAGTGCAAAATCATAGTAACAAGAATACAAATAGTTTATGATAAAGATCATAAAGGAAGATATTTGAGTTACAGAGTTTAGCATAATACCTAAAGATTTAAGGAATTGTTCCGTGGATTTGCATTTCCCGAAACACCATAAGGGTATGGAGCGTTCGAGGTATGTAATTAAACCTTGTTTGACATGGTAAGATCAAAGGTATAATTCATAAAACTGCCATTATATTTTAAAGATTAAAAGCTTTAGAGATTACCGTTTTTCCACTGAAAAGAGCTTCATCATAATCCGTTGAAATGACACCATATAAGGTTATGGTTTGGGATAAAACCCAAGTAGTCCTTTCTTAAAACATTGGTATGCTATGCATAAGAAAGATGTATGCAACCAAAGTCGGATGAACCTGTCTTTGTATAAATGTTAAGTATTCCTCCATAAAACACCGGAGACAAAAGTGTTTGTCGCTTAGAACGTCAAGTTTCTTTGGGAAGGAATTTTTCGTGAAAAGAAAAGTGGGAGGATAATAGAACTTTGATAAGGTTAAAAGAACCTTAGCTATATGTGCAAAGTTGCGCAGCGCCGAAAAGTGTTCCGGAGGTAGCAACAATGCTCATGGCTCACGTACCTCAAAGGTTGTGGTCACGGAGATCCAAGTTCCTATTGAAACAAGTAGGTCGGATGAACAATCGAATACCAAGATTTGAGAGTTAAATCATTATTTGACAATAATGATTCGACTACATGCAAAGAAGCGATGATGAGCCCTGACTCCGTCAAATGGCTTGAAGCCATAAAATCCGTGATAGTTCCATACACGAGAAATCAAGTTTTGAACTTGAAGGACCCTCGAGAAAGGTGTAATACCTTATAGTTGTGTTTGGATCTATAAAAGAAATAGACATGGATGTTGCACATCTATGAAATAGTCGACATGTTCGGAAAGAGTTCACAACAATGTTCAAAGGTTGACTATGATAAGATTTGATCTTTCATAGCGATATTTAGTCTAGACGGATTAATGTAGCAACCACTACATATAATTTTGTTATATGGTAGTTGAATAAACAAAACAAGTTCTTCTAATAGAATTGTTACCAAGGACGTGTGCATGACACGGTCCATAGGGTTTTGTTAATTCAAAGGATGCTAAATGCATATGCAAACTTCAATGGTTGAAGTAAGCATCGCGGAGTTGGAATCTTCACAATGATGAAATTGTTAAAAGAGTTTAAATTCATCAGAGATAATGAAGATGCTTGCGTTTGCAAGAAATTAAGTGGGAGCGCTAAGACATATTTCTAATACGTTATGTGGAAGACATATTGTTGATTGGAAATGATGTATATTTTATTAACACATATTAAGAATTTCATCTCGATGAAAGGCTTAGGCAAAACCCAAATATTTGGCATCAATAGACGCTAATATGGTTATGCCAGAAGTACATAGACGATATATTGAATGAGTTCAATATAGAAACTACAAGAAAGGTTCTTGTCGCACATAAAGGATTGAATAAGTTCAATATTGATGATATATTCAAGTGTATTGACACATGGTAAGTGAAACAAAGATTCAAGTATAGATTGATACTTGATGTTTGAAATCACAAAGAATATTTATATCAATCATACTGTGATATGTACAAATCCAGATATGTCATGTGCTATGAGCATATACCAGAATGATTCATAAGAAGATCATTGGACAATAGTAAGGATATTCTTATGATCTTTTGGAAGAACTAAGAGTATATTATTTGTAGAAGTGACAAATAGATGGTTAGTTCATTGTAAAAGTACTACATTGATACTAGTTTTGTCACAAAATACAAATTAAGTTTATCTCAATCTAAACTAAGGGTGGCACAATATAATGGAAAGTAAGTTCCATAATGGATTTGGATGAGTTCCAAAGTTAAGACATTGTGACAGATACTACAACAAAAGGCTAAGTATATGACTGCTACTATAGCAGCTAAAGAGGGCATTTGTGTCAAGTAGTTTGTTATCAAACTAGGTGTAGTTCACAGCGGGATAATACTATGAAGATATATTGTGTGACAATATTATCAAACATGTTTTAACCCTAAAGAACTAAAGGTCTCACCAAAGGACCAAATTTATACAAAGCCATCTCATTAGAGAATGAGTGATGCGTAGAGACGCAAAGACATGCAATTACACACGGACCTGGAAGTGTCAGATCCGGAGATCAGTTGACCACTAGCAATCGTGTACATACAACACTGGAAAGCCATATGTGTTGAATACACAAAGGTTTGAAACTAGATTATTGACTCTAGTGCAAGTGGGAGACTGTTGGAGATATGCCCAAGAGGCAATAATAAAGTGGTTATTATCATATCTTCACACTTATGATAAATGTTTACATACCATGCTATAATTGTATTAACCAGAAACATTAATACTTGTGTGATTTGTAAACTAAAATAAGAGTCCCTAGTAAAGCCTCTTGTTAAACTAGCTTGTTGGTTAATATATGATCATGGTTTCCTGATCATGAACATAGAGATGTTATTAACAACAGGATCATATCATTAGGAGAATGATGTGATGGACATACTCCTATAGATAAGCGTAGCATAAAGATCAAGTCATTTCAATAGTTCAATTGCTATATGCTTTCTGATACATAGTAACCTAATTCCTTCGACCATGAGATCATGCATATCACCTTTTCCGGATGGATGCTTTGATGTCATCAAACACCACACCGTAACAGGGTGGCTATAAAGGTGGCATTGAGTGTTCAGAAAGTATTGGTTGAAACACATGGATCAAGAGTGGGATTTGTCCATCCATATGACGGATAGATATACTCTGGGCCCTCTCGGTGAAATGTCATCCAATTAGCTTGCAAGCATGGGATCACATATCACGGGAACAAGAAAAGAGTACTTATCAGTAACGAGGTTGAACTAGGTATGCAGAGATACCGACGATCATAACCTCGGATAAGTAAACTATCGTGAGACAAAGGGAAATTGGTATCGTATGTAAGTGGTTCATTCGATCGCAAAGTAATCGTAGAAATATGTGGGAGCCATATGAATTTCCAGATTCCTCTATTGGTTATTGTTCGGAGAAGTGTCTCGATCATGTCCGCATAATTCACGAACCGTAGGGAGACACACTTAAGGATTCGACGTTGTTTGAGTAGTTATGGTATTATGAGAAAGAGACCGAATGTTGTTCGGAGTCTCGGATGGGATCCGGGATATCACGAGGTGATCCGGAATGGTCCAGAGAATAAGATTCATATAAGGAAAGTCCCGTTTCGGAGTTCGGGAATGATTCCGGTGTTTTCATCGGGAATGTTCTAGAAGGTTCCGAAATGGTCGGCACTCCGGAGGGGAAGGGGTACATGAATGTGTCATTGCATATTGGAATGATTGCATCATGTACTAAGTGTTCTCGTTGTTCCAAATAAAGGATTAAATTGAATCCCAAACTGAAAAGTCAAACGGCCAGTTTGAAAGTCAAACGGCTAAAACAGGAAAGTGAGGGAAAGAGGAAAGAGGAGGTTGAAACCGACTTGGGGGAGGAGTCCCTCCTCTCCAAGCCGGCGCACCACCCAAGGCCGAGTTGGGGAGGGACTCCCTCCCCTTGGCCGAACCTCCCACCTATAAAAGGAGGGGCAGGGCCCCCTCCTCTAAACACACAAGTTCCTATCCTCTAAATCTAAACCCTAGCCACAGCCTCCGGTTTAGAGCCGTTTTGGTTTAGAGCTTCTAATTGCCCTAGCCTTTGGTTTAGAGCCTTCTAATTAGTGTGTCTAATCCCTAGACCACTAAAGCCTCTCTCATACTCCACCATAATCGCTTTGGCTTAAGGCGAAGCCCTGCGAGATCTCCCCTCTACTTCCGGTACCACGCCGTTGTGCTGCCGGAATCACGAGGAGAGTGCTACAACCTCCGCTGCCTGCTGGAACAAGGGAGAGGAAGGTCTTCGTCGAGTACCGAACGTGTGACCGACTGCGGGAGCGCTGCCGGAACGCAGCGCCGGAAGGATCGTCTACGCGATCTTGAGATCGGAAGTGTACGACTACATCACCCACGAGAATCTGCTCTCGTTAACCGCTTTGGAATCTTCGAGGGTAAGTTTTTCCATCGACTCGTTGCTACAATATAGTAGATAGATCTTGGCTTGATTGTTTGTATGCGATAGAAATTTTTTGTTTTCCATGCTACGAACCCCTACAAGCTCTCCCACGAGGAGGAACACACAGGCAGCGCAGTCCGAATCCCCGTGCTCCCAGTGGGTTCAAGTTCAGAGAGGCATCCTTAAATCATTATTCTCGACTCTAAGCCAGTCAACCTCAAGCAAACAACTCATTTGTACCGACTTCACCGTGCCTCCTCATCAAGACGGCCACCGTCATGGCGGCCTGAATCATCGTACTGGCAGTGGGTTCATGTGCAAGTGAGGCATGGATTGGACAGTTGGGGATGAGGTCACAACTGTTAGGTCATTTCTTCATTCAAATACGAGGCAATAAACCCCCTGCCAAGAAATAGACGCAAAACTTTGTATATCAATCAGCTTTCACGGTAATACATGTCACATCATTAACAATGCTGAACTGCAAAATGGTTGCAAGAAATTTGCTGAACATGATGAACACGATGAATACTAAGGCTTAACGTATCAGATATAATTAAATTATGAACAATAAGATATATGGAAAGAACAATTGATATCACATATATTAAATTATCGGCACAAGAACACTTAACCTCTCCAAAGAACACTTTATGTCCATGAACTTGCAAATAATTAAAACCAAAATTGGAACAAATTGAGGTTACAATGTTGCAAGGAGTTCAATTTATACCATTGGCAGCAAGGAGGACGTCGTGCGGTGGACTCGATCGAGGGGACGTAGATCGGTGGCAGTCGCTTGCTGCATGTGGTGAGGAAGGCTCAGTTGTCGGTGCCGTCGCCGCTGAGCGCGGAGAGGTGGGCTCGATTGTCGGTGCTGCACCTGGAGAGGTGTGCTTGGAAGTCGACGCCGCTGCGCGTGGAGAGGTGGGCTCGGTCGTCACCGGTCGCCGCTGCGGAAGGAGAGGCGGACTCGGTCATTCGTGTCGGTTGTCGGTCGCCGCTACCGATGGAGAGACGGGTTCGGCCGTCCGCGCTGGGCTTCGGAGGCCGCTGCGTGTGGAGAGGCGGTCCGCGACTTGATCCGAGGAGAGCGGTGGCAGTGGGGTAGGCGCCGGGTTAAGCAGCTAGAGGACGGCGGGGGTGGGGCCAGGGCGACGGCAGGGTAAGCGCCGGGTTAAGCAGCGGAGGAGAGCGGGGGTTGGGGCGAGGACGGTGACGGCGGCGGCGGCGGAACCCTTGTTCTCTCTAAACACCGCTGTAGCGAGGCCTAGTGGAGAAAGAATAAGTTGGATGTGTCAACTGATCCTTTTTTTTCTCAAAAAAAAAACCATACTACAGGACGAGCACCCAAATAGCCTCAGAATGCTCCGTTTCTCTCAGGATTAATCTATAGAGTAATTCATCCAAAGTTCGTCCATGTAGACCATATTCGCTCAAAGTTCGCCCAAAATTCGGGCATATTCGCCCAATGTTCGTCCGTATCGCCCCATATTCGTCCAAATTTCGCCCAAAGTTGTCCATATATACCAGATTGATTCAAAGTTCGCCCAAAATTCGGGTATATTCATCCAAAGTTGGTCTGTATCGACCATATTTGCCCAAATTTCGCCCATATAGACCAGATTCGCCCAAAATTCGGGCATATTTGCTCAAAGTTCGTCTATATCGCCCATATTCGCCCAAAGTTCGCCCATAGTTCGTCCATATCGCCCATATTCGCCCAAAGTTCGTCCGTGTCACCCATATTTGCCCAAAGTTCGCACATATTCGCCCAAAACCGCTTATATTCACCCAAAGTTCGCCCAAAGTTTCCCGAAATTTGTTAAATTTTAGCCAAACGTGGGAACTCGCCTGGGTACGTGAGTGGGAAACTGGGCGTACCCAGGCCGAAATCAAGCTCCGTCCTGTAGGGATTCGTAGCATGGAAAACAAAAAATTTCTATCGCATACAAACAAACAAGCCAAGATCTATCTACTAGATTGTAGCAACGAGTCGATGGAATAACTCACCCTCGAAGATTCCAAAGTGTTTAACGAGAGCGGATTCTCGTGGGTGATGTAGTCGTACTCTTCCCGATCTCAAGATCGCGTAGACAATCATTCCGGCGCTGCGTTCCGGCAGCGCTCCCGCAGTCGGTCACACGTTCGGTACTCGACGAAGACCTTCCTCTCCCTTGTTCCAGCAGGCAGCGGAGGTTGTAGCACTCTCCTCGTGATTCCGGCAGCACAACGGCGTGGTACCGGAAGTAGAGGGGAGATATCGCAGGGCTTCGCCTTAAGCCGGAGCGAGTATGGTGGACTATGAGAGAGCCCTCGACGATCTAGGATTTAGACACGCCGAGGAGGGGGCAATCCGGCGGCTAGGGTTAGCTAGGCGGCGGCGGTTTGCCCTAGGGCGGCGGCGGCAATGGAGGTGGCGGCGCCGGCGGCTAGGGTTTAGAGGCGGAGGAGTTGTGTACTAGGAGGGGCAGCCCTGCCCCTCCCTTTATAGGTGGGAGGCGCGGCCAAGGGGAGGGGAGTCCCTCCCCAACTCGGCTTGGAGGTGGGCCGGCGGTGGAGGGGAGGAACTCCTCCCCAACTCGGTTTCCACCTCCCTCTCCACTTTCCAAAATAGCCGTTTGACTTTTTCAAACTAGGATTTGATTAAACCCTTTATTTTGTTCAGCGATGACACCTAGTACATGATGCAATCATACCAACTTGATATAACACATTCATGTACCCTTCCCCTCCGGAGTGCCGGACATTCCGGAACCTTCTAGAACATTCCCGATGAAAACACCGGAACCATTCCCGAACTCCGAAATAGGACTTTCCTTATATGAATCTTATTCTCCGGACCATTCCGGATCTCCTCGTGATATCCCGAATCCCATTCGAGACTCCGAACAACATTCAGACTCTTTCTCATCATTCCATAACTACTCAAACAACGTCGAATCCTTAAGTGTGTCTCCCTACGGTTCGTGAATTATGCGGACATGATCGAGACACTTCTCCGAACAATAACCAATAGAGGAATCTGGAAATTCATATGGCTCCCACATATTTCTACGATTACTTTGCGATCGAATGAACCACTTACATACGATACCAATTTCCCTTTGTCTCACGATAGTTTACTTATCCGAGGTTATGATCGTCGGTATCTCTGCATACCTAGTTCAACCTCGTTACCGATAAGTACTCTTTTCTCGTTCCCGTGATATGTGATCCCTTGTGATCCAGTCACATGCTTGCAAGCTAATTGGATGACATTTCACCAAGAGGGCCCAGAGTATATCTATCCTTCATATGGATGGACAAATCCCACTCTTGATCCATGTGTTTCAACCAATACTTTCCGAACACTCAATGCCACCTTTATAGCCACCCAGTTACGGTGTGGTGTTTGATGTCATCAAAGCATCCATCCGGTAAAGGTGATATGCATGATCTCATGGTCGAAGGAATTAGGTTACTATGTATCAGAAGGCATATAGCAATTGAACTATTAAAATGACTTGATCTTTATGCTACGCTTATCTATAGGAGTATGTCCATCATATCATTCTCCTAACGATATGACCTTGTTGTTAATAACATCTCAATGTTCATGATAGGGAAACCACAATCATTCATTAACCAACAAGCTAGTGATGTATAGAGGCTTTACTAGGGACTTTCAATTTAAGTTTACAAATCACACAAGTATTAATGTTTCCTTGTTAATACTATTATAGCATGAATGTAAACATTTATCATAAACACAAAGATATAATAATAACTACATTTATTATTGCCTCTAGGGCATATCTCCAACAGTCTCCCACTTGCACTAGAGTCATCTAATCTAGATTACATGGTAATATACCGAACACCCATGGCAGTTTGGTGCTGGTCATGTTTTACCCTCGGGAGAGGTTTAGTCAACGGATCCGCCACATTCATATCTGTGTGTACTTTGTAAATCTTTATGTCCCCATCTTGGACATGTTCTCGAATAGCGTGAAAATGTAGCTTGATGTGCTTCAGCTTCTTGTGTGACCTTGGTTCTTGCGCATTGGCTATGGCACCCATGTTATCACAGTAGATAGACATTGGGTCCAGCGCACTAGGAACCACACCCAGCTCTGTAATAAACTCTTTCATCCATATCGCTTCTTGTGAAGCCTCCGAAGCAGCCATGTATTCCGATTCAGTTGAAGATCTCGCCACAACGCTTTGCTTTGCACTCCTCCAGCTAACTGCTGCACCATTCAAAATAAATACGTATCCAGACTGTGATTTAGAATCATCCGGATCGGTGTTCCAACTAGCATCGGTGTAACCATTAACAACGAGCTGTTCATCACCTCCATAAGAAAGAACCATATCCTTAGTTCTTCTCAAGTACTTAAGGATGTTTTTGACCGCTGTCCAATAATCCACTCCTGGATCACTTTGATATCTGCTAGTTAAACTAACAGCATATGCAATGTCGGGTCTAGTACATAGCATGGCATACATTAGAGATCATATGGCTGAGGCATAGGGAGTCTTACTCATCCTTTCTCTATCTTCTACCGATGTCGGACTTTGAGTTTTACTCAAGGTCGTATTGGGCAACATGGGCAAGAACCCTTTCTTGCTATCTTCCATTCCAAACCTCTTTAGAACTTTGTCCAAATATGTACTTTGTGACAATGATATTAGGCGTCTCGATCTATCTCTATAAATCTTTATGCCTAATATGTAAGCTGCTTCGCCAATATCTTTCATTGAAAAACTATTATTCAAATATTCCTTGACACTATTAAGAAGGTCTACATCATTCCCAATCAACAATATGTCATCTACATATAGTATTAAGAATGCTACAGAGCTCCCACTCACTTTCTTGTAAATACAAGCTTCTCCATAAGTTTGTATAAAACCAAAAATTTTGATCACCTTATCAAAACGTTGATTCCAACTTCGGGATGCTTGCTTCAATCCATAAATGGACCGTTGAAGTTTGCATACCTTGTTAGCATCTTTAGGATCGACAAAACCTTTGGGTTGCATCAAATACAACTCTTCATCAATGTCTCCATTGAGGAATGCTGTTTTGACATCCATCTGCCATATCTCATAATCATAATATGCAGCGATTGCTAACATAATCATTACAGACTTTAGCTTCGCTACTGGTGAGAAAGTCTCATCGTAGTCAACTCCTTGAATTTGTCGAAACCCTTTTGCGACAAGTCGAGCTTTATAGACAGTAACATTACCATCAGCATCTGTTTTCTTCTTGAAAATACATTTGTTCTCGACAGCCTTCCGGCCGTCCGGTAAGTCCACCAAAGTCCATACTTGGTTTTCGTACATGGATCCAATCTCGGATTTCATGGCTTCTTGCCATTTGTTGGAATATGGGCTCATCGTCGCTTCCTCATATGTCTCAGGGTCATCGGTGTTGTCCACCAACATGACACTCATAACGGTATCATACCAATCTGGAGTGGTACGAGTTCTCGTTGACCTGCGAGGCTCTGTAGCAACTACAACCGAAGTTTCATGATCATCATCATTAGCTTCCTCTCTTATTGGTGCAGGCACCACAGGAACTTCTTCCGGTATTTTGCCTGGGTTCGCCAACGAGTGGAGATGCTATTAGGGCATCTTCACCTGTCTGATCCATCCGATGTTTCCAAATGGTCCGTTTGTGTTCATTTGATCGGGCCGTGTTCGATTTGGGGCCGTGGTCCGGTCTGTCCGGCTGACCTCGCCTAGCGGCCCGACCCATATGTTCGTCTCCCTTCCGCTATCACCGGTTGACACCCTCGCGATGGACGTTAATGACGACGTGACGTCGTCTATCAGCGCCGGCGGCTTCCCGCGCGGGCAGCGTTTTCCGCAATCGTTTTGAAGGGAATATGCCCTGAGAGGCAATAATAAAGTGTTTATTATGTGTATTCCAAGTATATGATAGATGTTTATTTTGCATGCTATAATTGTATTAATACGGAAACGTTAATACATGTGTGTTTAATAAACAAACAGAAAGTTCCTAGTTATGCCTCTCTCATAAACTAGCTCGTTGATTAACAAGATGATCAAGGTTTCCTGATCATGGACATTGGATGTTGTTAATAACGGGATCACAACATTAGTGTAATGATGTGATGAACATTCATCCGAAGTATAGCATTACGATCAAAGTCATTGAGTTTATATTGCTATAACAACTTACGAAGTGATCCTAATCCTTAGACCATGAGATCATGTCAATCACTAACACCGGAAGAGTTTCTTGATAACATCAAATGTCACACCGTAACAGGGTGATTATAAAGATGGATTCAGAACTAATAAAGTGTTATGTTGAGGCTCATGGATCGAGAGTGGAATTTTTTCATCCCGATGACGGATAGATATACTCTGGGCCCTCTCGGTGATATCACATTGATTAGCTTGCAAGCAAGTGATTTGATCACTAGAATGTTATATCACAGGAACGAGAAAAGAGTGCATGTCGGTAACGAGATCAAACTAGGTATGGAGATACCGATGATCGAATCTCGGACATGTAATATATCGTGAAACAAAGGGATTAAGATACTAGCATAAAAGGTTCCGACGATCACAAGAAAGTCATCGTTGAATGTGTGGGAGTCAGTATGGGTCTCCAGATCCCGCTTCTGATTATTGATCCGAGAGGGGTATCGATCATGTCCGCATTATTCACGAACCGTAGGGTGACACACTTAAGATACACCGACATCCAATTGGAGCAAATGTTTCATGCCGAAAGAATGAACAAGCGCAGGAATTTATTTCACTAGATACCGAAACAGGTTTTCGGGTGAAATTGCATAAAGTGGTTATGCATGTGAAATAGAATTCTAGCAAGGGGTTATTTGTGAATGTTTGTCATTAAAGTAATTGACAAAATTCTGAATAAAATAAAAGAGTTTTATTTAATGAGAGTTTGCATTAAATTTGGTGGAAATTTAATGGGAATTTTGAGTGGACTTTTGAGTGGAGGGAATTTAGAGGAGTTTTGTGAGTGGAGTGTCCACCCACATGAAGAGGGGAGGGCAAGGGGGCAGACCCATGCGCCGGCCACCCCCTTGGGGTTCCCCCCTCCTCCTATAAAAGGAGCCCCCCTCCTCACTTGTCTCTCACACTTCCTCGCGAAGGATCTCTCTCCCCCTCTAGAATTTATCCCCCATGGTCTCGGACTAGCGAGATACATGTTCCCGGTGGCTATTCGGCAAGAAAGAGTTGTGCTTTCGCTGCATCGCTGGAGCGAGGAGGCGGAGGTTGCTCGGTGCCTCGAACGTGTGTGCGAGCACGGATGCGCTGCTGATTTGCGGCGCTAGGACTTCCTCTCGATCTTGAGATCGGCAAGAGATCGTCTACATCAACCACGAGTTGAACTCGTTAAGCTTTGTCGGTCTTCAAGGGTATGTTCTCTACGGATATACATCTGCCCGTTGTTTGTATCTAGTATATAGATCTTGTTATATAGTTCACATCGTAGGAAATTTTTTTTTCTATGCTGCGAACCCTACAGTGGTATCAGAGCCGGATCTATGCGTAGATACTTTACACTGGTAGTACACATATGAGTATGTGGGCGATGATGATCATGTTGTTGCTCCTTTGTGGTGATTTTGGATATTGGTGGCATAGTGGGATGAAGCGGCCCGGACAAACTTTACATGTCCTCGCACATGAGACCTGTTCCACGCTTGACATGCAACTAGTTTGCATAAGTGGCTAGCGGGTGTCTGTCTCTCCTACTATAGTCAATATCTATTTTGCAAGCGAGTTGTCAACAATTTGATTATCCTCGTTGTGGTTCATGTTCGTAGGTAAGAACGGTTCTATCTCGAAAGCCCTAAGCCACGTAAAACTTGCAATGGATAAATTAGAGGCGTCTAGTTTAGATTGTTGCTGGGCTAGTGTTATGATATGGTAGTGTTGTAAGTAGAAGTATGAGATGATACTCTTACAACACACATAGCGTGTAAAATCCATAGACCTTGGATTTACACATATAGGTATGATAGTGATCATACCACGATGCACATGATAGAGATCATCTGCAGAAACCATATAATTTCACTAATAAACATATGATGTTTGATTGCATCTTATATTGCTTGTTTAGCGCTTTGTTAGCATAATAAGATGATCCCTCATTTAAATATCAAGATAAGAATGTGTTCTTCCTTTAGTATGCACCGATTATGTTTTCGTCGCTCCAAGACATCACGTGATGATCGGGTGTTCTTGGATCCACGACCATATTTCGGGTGTAAAACAGTTACACACGCAAATACTAAGGTTCTAACTTGGCGAGCCTAGCATGTACAGACATGGCCTCGGAACACAGACCGAAAGGTTAAGCATGAGTCATATAGTTGATATTATGCCCATTTGATGCTCGCCTTTGAAGCTATACCGACTCACGTGATGATCGGACTTGGTGTAGTGGATTTGGTTCATGTAATCACCAAAAGGGCACGAGGGATGTCGCTTTTGAGTGGGAGTACATTCGTAATATAGATTAGTTGAACTCGATCTATCATACACTTAGTCTAAACTTTACAAATTCTGTTGTAGATGGCACCACCTGCTTTTAATTTCAATGTGTTCATGGAGAAAGAGAAACTAGCAACGAACGGTAGCAACTTTACTGAATGGGCCATGAATTTGAGGATTCTCCTCTCTGCTGCACAAAAGCAATATGTGCTAGAAGCGCCGTTAGGCCCCCCACCTTTTGATGATGCCCCTGACGAGGAGAAGAATGTCTATCAGACTCGTCAGGAGGACCACAACTTAGTTCATTGCGGCATATTGTATGGGCTAGAGCCGGAACTTTGAAAGCGTTTCGAAAACGGCAATGCATTTGATACAATGGGTGAGTTGAAAATGATTTTCGACACACATGCTGCTGTAGAGAGCTACAATGCTTCAGAAAAGTTCTTTAGCTGCATGATGGAAGAGCACAGCTCCGTTAGTGAGCATGTACTCAAGATGTCGGGTTACGCCGATAAGCTTGTGTCCTTGGGAATATCGATTCCCATTGACTTAGGCATCCATCGTGTTCTGCAGTCTCTGCCACCTAGCTATAAGAGCTTCGTGATGAACTATAATATGCAAGGCATGAAGAAGTCTCTCCCCGAGCTTCTGTCAATGCTTAAAACTGCAGAAGTGGAGATCAAAAAGGAACATCAAGTGTTGATGATCAATAGGAACACTGGTTTCAAGAAAGACAAGAAGGGAAAACGGAAGGGAAGTAAGGGCGGCAAGCCTGTTGCCGCGCCTGAAAAGAAACCCCGAGTTGGACCTAAGTCTGATTCCGAGTGCTACTATTGTAAGGGGACTGGCCACTGGAAGCGCAACTGCCCCAAGTATCTGGCAGACAAGAAGGCCGGCAAGGCAAACAAAGGTATATATGATATACATGTTATTGATGTGAACTTGACTAGTGCTCGCAGTAGCACCTGGGTATTTGATACCGGTTCAGTTGCTAATATTTGTAACTCGAATCAGGGGCTGCGGAACAAGCGACCGCTAGCAAGGGGTGAGGTCAAGATGCGTGTCGGCAATGGATCAAACGTTGATGTAATCGCCGTCGGAACGCTGCCTCTCCACTTACCGTCGGGATTAGTTATAAACTTGAATAAATGTTATCTGGTGCCTGCACTGAGCATGAACATTGTATCTGGATCGTGTTTGATGCGAAGTGGTTATTCATTTAAATCTGAGAACAATGGTTGTTCCATTTATATGAATGAAATCTTTTATGGTCATGCATCGATGATGAATGGTTTATTTCTATTAGATCTCAATGATAATGTTACACATATTCATAATGTTGATGCTAAAAGGATTAAACTTAATGATGATATATCCGCATATATGTGGCACTGCCGTCTAGGTCATATTGGCATTAAACGCATGAAGAAGCTCCATTCAGATGGACTTTTGGAATCACTTGATTATGAATCATTTGATACATGTGAGCCATGCCTTATGGGCAAGATGACTAGAACGCCGTTTTCCGGTTCAATGGAACGGGCGACAGATTTATTGGAAATCATACATTCTGATGTATGTGGTCCAATGAGTGTGTCGGCGCGAGGTGGATATCGTTATTTTGTTACTTTCACGGATGATTTGAGTAGATACGGTTATATCTACTTGATGAAACACAAGTCTGAAACCTTTGAAAAGTTCAAGGAATTTCAGAATGAAGTGGAAAATCATCGTAATAGAAAGATCAAATTTCTACGGTCCGGCCGTGGAGGTGAGTATCTAAGTTACGAGTTTAGCACTCACATGAAAGAGTGTGGAATTGTTTCACAACTCACACCTGCCGGAACACCACAGCGAAATGGTGTGTCGGAACGTCGTAATCGTACTTTATTAGATATGGTTCGATCTATGATGTCTCTGACGGACTTGCCGTTGTCATTTTGGGGTTATGCACTAGAAACTGCTGCATTCACTTTAAATCGGGCACCATCTAAATCCGTTGAAAAGACACCGTATGGATTGTGGTTTGGAAACAAACCTAAGCAGTCATTTCTTAAAGTTTGGGGATGCGATGTTTATGTGAAGAAACTTCAACCGGATAAACTCGAACCCAAAGCGGAAAAATGCGTCTTCATAGGATACCCTAAAGATACTATTGGGTATTCCTTCTATCACAGATCCGAGGGCAAGGTTTTTGTTGCCAAGAATGGATCCTTTCTAGAGAAAGAGTTTCTCGCGAAAGGTGTGAGTAGTCGGAAGGTAGAACTTGAAGAGGTTGTGGAACCTTCTCTTCAAAGTATGGCGAGTAGCGCAGCGCCGGAAGTTGTTCCGGAGTTGGCTCCACCTGTTGAAGAGGGAACTAATGATAATGATCATGAAACTCCGAAAGAGAGTACTACCGAACCTCGCAGGTCAAACAGGACGCGTGCAGCTCCCGAGCTGTACGGAAATCCTGTCATGAATTTCATGGTTGATGAAAATAATGACCCTGCGACGTATGAAGAAGCGATGATGAGCCCGGATTCCAACAAATGGTTAGAAGCCATGAAATCCGAGATGGAATCCATGTATGAAAATCAAGTTTGGAACTTGGTGGAATTACCTCACGACCGAAAGGCCGTGGAGAACAAATGGATTTTCAAAAGGAAAACTGATGCTGATGGTAATGTGACCATCTATAAAGCTCGACTTGTCGCAAAGGGGTTTCGACAAATTCAAGGAGTTGACTACGATGAGACTTTCTCTCCCGTAGCGATGCTAAAGTCAGTTAGGATTATGTTAGCAATTGCTGCATATTTTGATTATGAAATATGGCAGATGGATGTCAAAACCGCGTTTCTCAATGGTAATATTGAAGAAGAGTTGTATATGATACAACCAAAGGGTTTTGTCGATCCTAAGGATGCTAACAAGGTGTGCAAGCTTCAGCGATCCATCTATGGATTGAAGCAAGCATCACGAAGTTGGAATCTCCGCTTTGATGAGGTGATCAAAGAGTTTGGATTTGTCCAAACTTATGGAGAAGCTTGTATTTACAAGAAAGTGGGTGGGAGCAATGTGGCATTTCTGATATTATATGTGGATGACATATTATTGATCGGAAATGATATAGAACTTTTAAACAGTGTTAAAAGTTATCTAAACAGCAAATTTTCAATGAAGGACCTAGGTGAAGCGTCATACATATTAGGCATAAAGATCTATAGAGATAGATCTAGGCGCCTAATAGGGCTATCGCAAAGTACATACCTTGATAAGATTTTAAAGAAGTTTAAAATGGACGGAAGTAAGAAGGGGTTCTTACCTATGTTGCAAGGCAAGACATTGAGTAAGACTCAAAGTCCGGCTTCGGCGGAAGAAAGAGAGATAATGGACAAAGTCCCCTATGCTTCAGCCATAGGCTCTATAATGTACGCCATGCTATGTACAAGACCGGATGTGGCACATGCTATTAGTTTGACTAGTAGGTACCAATCGGATCCAGGTTCGGAACACTGGATAGCGGTCAAGAATATCCTTAAGTACTTACGAAGAACTAAGGATATGTTTCTTGTATACGGAGGTGAAGAAGAGCTCGTCGCTAAGTGTTATGTCGACGCTAGCTTTGACACCGATCCGGATGACTCTAAGTCTCAATCCGGATACGTATTTCTCATGAATGGCGGAGCGGTTAGTTGGAGGAGCTCCAAACAACCTATGGTAGCGGGATCAACAATGGAGGCCGAATATGTTGCTGCTTCAGAAGCGGCTCAGGAAGCAGTTTGGATGAAAGAGTTCATATCCGAACTAGGAGTTGTGGCAAACGCGTTGGACCCAATGGTGATCTATTGTGACAACAATGGTGCCATTGCCAATGCCAGAGAGCCAAGGTCTCACAAGCATTCCAAGCATATTAAGCGCCGGTTTCACTCCATCCGCGAGCATGTCAAGGATGGAGATATAAAGATTTGTAAAGTACATACGGATCTCAATGTAGCAGATCCGTTGACTAAAACTATCCCTAGAGAAAAACATGATCAACACCAGAACTCAATGGGTGTTAGATTTATCACTATGCAACTAGATTATTGTCTCTAGTGCAAGTGGGAGACTGAAGGGAATATGCCCTGAGAGGCAATAATAAAGTGTTTATTATGTGTATTCCAAGTATATGATAGATGTTTATTTTGCATGCTATAATTGTATTAATACGGAAACATTAATACATGTGTGTTTAATAAACAAACAGAAAGTTCCTAGTTATGCCTCTCTCATAAACTAGCTCGTTGATTAACAAGATGATCAAGGTTTCCTGATCATGGACATTGGATGTTGTTAATAACGGGATCACAACATTAGTGTAATGATGTGATGAACATTCATCCGAAGTATAGCATTACGATCAAAGTCATTGAGTTTATATTGCTATAACAACTTACGAAGTGATCCTAATCCTTAGACCATGAGATCATGCCAATCACTAACACCGGAAGAGTTTCTTGATAACATCAAACGTCACACCGTAACAGGGTGATTATAAAGATGGATTCAGAACTAATAAAGTGTTATGTTGAGGCTCATGGATCGAGAGTGGAATTTGTTCATCCCGATGACGGATAGATATACTCTGGGCCCTCTCGGTGATATCACATTGATTAGCTTGCAAGCAAGTGATTTGATCACTAGAATGTTATATCACAGGAACGAGAAAAGAGTGCATGTCGGTAACGAGATCAAACTAGGTATGGAGATACCGATGATCGAATCTCGGACATGTAATATATCATGAAACAAAGGGATTAAGATACTATCATAAAAGGTTCCGACGATCACAAGAAAGTCATCGTTGAATGTGTGGGAGTCAGTATGGGTCTCCAGATCCCGCTTTTGATTATTGATCCGAGAGGGGTCTCGATCATGTCCGCATTATTCACGAACCGTAGGGTGACACACTTAAGAGACACCGACATCCAATTGGAGCAAATGTTTCATGCCGAAAGAATGAACAAGCGCAGGAATTTATTTCACTAGATACCGAAACAGGTTTTCGGGTGAAATTGCATAAAGTGGTTATGCATGTGAAATAGAATTCTAGCAAGGGGTTATTTGTGAATGTTTGTCATTAAAGTAATTGACAAAATTATGAATAAAATAAAAGAGTTTTATTTAATGAGAGTTTGCACTAAATTTGGTGGAAATTTAATGGGAATTTTGAGTGGACTTTTGAGTGGAGGGAATTTAGAGGAGTTTTGTGAGTGGAGTGTCCACCCACATGAAGAGGGGAGGGCAAGGGGGCAGCCCCATGCGCCGGCCACCCCCTTGGGGTTCCCCCCTCCTCCTATAAAAGGAGCCCCCCTCCTCACTTGTCTCTCACACCTCCTCGCGAAGGATCTCTCTCCCCCTCTAGAATTTATCCCCCATGGTCTCGGACTAGCGAGATACATGTTCCCGGTGGCTATTCGGCAAGAAAGAGTTGTGCTTCCGCTGCATCGCTGGAGCGAGGAGGCGGAGGTTGCTCGGTGCCTCGAACGTGTGTGCGAGCACGGATGCGCTGCTGATTTGCGGCGCTAGGACTTCCTCTCGATCTTGAGATCGGCAAGAGATTGTCTACATCAACCACGAGTTGAACTCGTTAAGCTTTGTCGGTCTTCAAGGGTATGTTCTCTACGGATATACATCCGCCCGTTGTTTGTATCTAGTATATAGATCTTGGTATATAGTTCACATCGTAGGATTTTTTTGTTTTCTATGCTGCGAACCCTACACGTTTCCCACGCGCGCCTTGCTTCCCGCAGCGAGAAAACTTCCCACGCATCCCATGTTGTTTCCCGCCTCCGCCGCAGTCTATAAAAGATGGTCGCCGGCACGGCGGAGACAACAAGACTCAAAGCAAAAGCAAACAGCAGCCAAAAAAGCGCCAGCCACCGGCAGCCATGCCTCGCCGCAAGATCGCCAACTGGACGATGATTCGGGAGATATGCCGCACCCGCTACACGGACGTGAAGGTTGACGAGGTCCACCTCGAGGCCACATTGTTGGCCCAGCGCATGAGCGATTCGCAGGTGCTGGCCTTCGATAAGGAAGGTCATGTCGTCGGGTTGGCGCTATAGCGGGTGGTGGAGGGGGCGGCCATGGTGGCCGCTCAATAGGCGGTGAGCGACATACACCACATTGCTGTCAAGGAGGCGATGGCCTTGGAGGCTGCATCAGCGGCTCTCCGCGAGATCCACCACGAGGCGGCCATGACCACGCTAGAGGAGGTGGCCAAGGAGGCCGCCAAGGCCGCCGTCCGCGAGCTCCGCCACGCTGCCAAAGCGCGAGAACATCGCCGACTCGGCGGAGGAGGAGAAACGCGTGGATATGGCCTCTGAGGCGGCGGCCATGTGGGCTCTCATCGACGGCGACGAGACGAAGGTGGCGGAGGATGACGAGGAGGAGGGGGAGGAGGTGGATCATCTGGAGGCGGCCATCGCCGTCCCCGTGAAGATCGCGCAGGCGCTGGGATTCGTCCCCAATGGAGATCCAATTTCGTCTCCGGCTCCTTCTCCGGAGGAGTTGCTCACGACCGAGGAAGAAATCTAGCTCCAGGTGTCCGCCACTTCTGTGGCGAAGGAGCTCGCCGACCAGGAGGCGAGGGACCATTGGGCTGCCGAGATGGACAAGACCCTGGCATACCAGGCGGCGGAGGACCTCAAGAAGGCGACAGCCAAGACGGTGCCTCGCGGCCTGGCGCGTGACCGTAATCGCGAACGTGTCTAGCAGCGGGGCCATCTGGTCCACTAGGGCGGCCATCGATGGGGCCGACGGTAGCGGCCACGGTGGCCGCGTCAATGGTGTCCGCGGCAACGACAACGGCAACGAGTAGCCGCCGCGCCGCCACGACGTCCTCCTCCAGCAGTCGTAGCAGCAGATCCCCCTCCCCTATTTTGTTCAAACGGCCTTTTTGTAACTGGCGGGGCTTAATCTAATGAATAACTATCGTTAAGTACTAATGTTTCACATACATATGTGCCTCGAGTGGCTGACGGACAGGACACCCGCGCTGTCTGCGAGCGTCCGGGCCAACATAACCGTTTCCCAGATAGATGCACGGATGGGTCGAGCCGGATGCGTTTGTCTAGAGCATCTCCACCGGGTCTACCCAAACGATCCGAGCGTATCCGAGATCGTCCGCACGGACGCGCAAGACGTGCGTGACACCCCAGCGGCATGGCCCATTCGGATTATGTCAGGTCGGACCGACCCATCTGTAACCCAAATCTAATCCCTGGATAGGTTTGTCCAGACATACGTAGACAGAGACTGGCCCAGATGCTGTCACACTATGGGCATTTTTTTCTTGGGCTGGCATGTCCATTTTTATCTATTTAAATTATACTATTATACGCGGCTAACGAAAAAGCCGAACCATGACTCGTAAACGTCGATTTAATTTGGCAATCATTTGACGAGCTTCTTTGGGAAAGGAAACCGTATCAACTACTCATCGGTACTCCCTCTATCTCAAATTAAGATTGTATATAGTTTTTATCAAAGTTGAAAATTTTAAAATTTAACTAACTATATGGAAAAAATTTAAATATCTACGATACAAAATACACGTAATATAAAAATATATTTCATTAAGATTTTAACTAAACTATTTAAATATTATAAATGTTGACACTTTTTTATATAGTTAGTCAAATTTTGAAAAGTTTGACTTTAGCTATATACTCCTTCCGTTTAGAAATATAAGATGTTTTAGGTTTGTGAAACAGATGTATCTAGACACCTTATAGTGTATATGTTCAAATAAATATAGAGACTAAAAAGTGTATAGATACATACCATTTATAAATCTAAAACATCTTATATTTCTAAACGAAGGGAATACATCCTAATTTGGAATAGAGGGAGTATGTAGCATAGCTAGCTACTAACCGGTCCATGTCACATGTGCTTGACAGAGGTATATGCCTAGCTAGCTTCGTACGCGACTCGGTTTTTGTCATCGATCCGTCAGTAATGCGGCCCATGCTTGCAGTGCATGCGCGCTTGCACTTGCACTTGCAGGTAGCGTAAACAAGGGGCGAGTCAGCGATGCAGTGACACTGAAGTATATCCTCCGCTGAAGACGAGTCTGTGTGTGGTCCGGACGGAGTATTTTTTTTTGAGACATCGGCCGTATGCCGCTAGATACGAGAGTGGCCTGATTTATAAGTGCATCTCTAACCAAAACACAAAACTTTAGAGGAGTAAACCTTCGGAGAAAATTTAAAGAAGTAAAAGTACTCCTTTAACAGAAACGGTTTCTAACAGATCACCTAAATTTAGAGGAGTAAATCCTGTAATCACGGGAAAATTTAAACCAAATTTTAAACGTACTATTTCATTTACATGAATTTATACATATTACATCCAAAAGTCGGTGGAATTTCACCAAATTCGACCGGATTTGACCAAACCCGGTCCTAATCCTCCTCCCAGTCGAAGGAGGAGTCGTTGTAGACGTTGATCACTGTCGCCGCCATCGACGGTCCTGCAGAGCTGCCAACGTCAGCCTTCCGCTTCGCCCCAACGAATGCCTCCAGCCGCTGACACTCCTCCTCGACAAGCTCTGGCTTGAGGCCGGCGAGCACTGTCGCCATCGCGACGTCATGGCGCTCTGCCTTGAGGCGCTCGCGGGCCTCCCGATCCTCCCTTCGCTCGTGGTCGGAGACGAAACGAAGACCGGCCGGCTCTAGGTCCGGCACCGGTATTCCCGCCCCGAGGGGGAAGTTGAGCTCACCGTAGTCAGAGTTGTGGAGCTCGACGTTCTTCATGTCGTACGCGAACGTCGCCTGCTTCGCGGATTGGAAGCTCTCGATCCACACCTTCTGGTGGGTGTTGCGGTCGATGATTTTGGCCACCCACGATCCCCACGATTGCTACCGCACAACGCGATAGATCGGCACGGTCGGCACCGGCAGGTCGAGGGTGCTGGCGGGGCTGCCGCCGGCGCTTCGGTGTCACCAAACGGAGAGGGGAATTGTGGTAGGGAGCAGGAGCGATGCGGGGGGGCTGCGGTGGCACCGAGCACTGGGTATGGGCGGCAGATATGGCCGACGAGAAGATCCTGCCATCTGGGGTGTGGGGGTAGCTGTGGTGGCGGCTAGGGGTGTCGGTGGTCACCGACGGTGGAGGAGAGGTCAAGGTGGAGGCAGTGTGAACGTGCGAAGAAGAGGGAATATTTTTCTCGAAAGTGGCCGCAAACTCCTATATTTACTCCTCCGTGACACCAATGAGTAAATGTTTTTTTAGGATAATAACAGTAGGAAAGGTTCCTACTACCTCATTTTCATTAATAATAAATCAGAGTCTGTAAGGTTACATATTTACATAAGGACAAAAGGGGAGAAAAGATATCCCAAAGACAGGTTGGAAAGGTCTAGGATCTCAAAGGATTTACAAACTATGAATAATGCTCTTGATGAATCAGTGTAAATCCTCCTTTGTCCTATGAATCAGCAGTGACAGATCAGCAACCAATCTTGACTTCCAAGCCTGAACTGAGGGTTGTATGTTATTAAACTAGAGGTTGTTTATCTCTTTCCAGATGTTCCAGGATCCAAGCAGGGTAATTTCCATAAATAGCTTTTTATTCCAACTTTTTTTCCCTTGCTCAATGATCTGAAGTCTAGAGTTAGCCATAGACAAAGAGATGTTAATTGAATCCTAGCAAGCTTGACTGAAGGGGCAGTGAAAAAGCAAGTGTTCAATTGTTTCTTCAATATTATGACTACACATTAAACAGTCATATCCAGTCCCAATTGAAAAATGTCTTCTTCTGAGCATGTTTCTTGTATTCAGTCTGTCAGACAGAACCAGCCATCCAAAGAACTTCACTTTTGCAGTGCACTTTGATTTCCACAGCCATTTGAAGGATATGTGTGGGTTTAGGTTTCTGAAGTTATACTGGTAATATTTGTTGGAAGTGAAATCTTTGGCCCCCCAAACATAACTCCAAGTATCATGTGAATGCTCGCTTAGTTGTATCTCTCTACAACTATTTTTAATTGCTCTCAATTCAGCTAGTGCTTCAGGTGACAGAGGAAGATAGAAGAGATGTGTCAAATTGTCTGCTATTAGAAACTCTTGGGCAGAGATATCTTCATTCCTTACATAGGAGTAAATAATCGGGTGACACTCTCCTAAGATAGTGTCAGACCATTGATCCTTCCAAAACAGTGTATTAGCCCCATTACCAATAGAACTTTTAGCTATCCCTCTGAATAAATGTGAAAGTCTAGAGACATCTCTCCACCAGAAAGAGACACAAGGCCCAGAAGCATGAGGAATAGTGTTGATGTAGTATGCATTCCAGACTAGGGAGACCCAGGGTGTGTCATCCTTATTATAAAACTTATGCAGGAATTTAAGCAGCAGGCCTTCATTTTGAATTCTAAGGTTGAGGATGCCAACACCTCCTTTAATTTTTTGCCTGCAGATCATATCCCAAGCAGCAAGAGAATTGCATTTTTCACCTGCTTCAGTTTCTTGTTCCACAAACAATGTCTCTAAATTTTTTCTATGTGCCTCACAATCTTATCTGGTAATTTGATTGCACACATTGTGAAAGTTGCAACTGAAGCCAGTAAGAAATTAATCACAGTTACTCTCCCACTATAAGACATCATCATGAATGAAGCAGACACCTTTCTCTCAACTTTGTCAATCAGTGGCATAAGATCATACACTGTGGGTTTAGTGGTGCCAAGAGGGAGCCCCAAATAAGTGAAAGGCATTTTGGCAATTGCACATCCCAACATATCTGCAATTTCCCTAGAGATGTTGTCAGCCAGATTTATTGGTATTAGGTGAGACTTATGAAAATTGATCTGTAAACCAGTAGAAACAACATAATTGTGAAGAATCCCTTTCATTATTTGAATTTAATCTTTGTCTGCTTGCATTATAATCAAAGTGTCATTTGCATATTTAACAACTGAAAAATCCTGCCCAAAATCAGGGGAGAAAGGGGCCCTGAGGATGTTTTCTCTGAATGCATTATTGATTGCAGATTGTAGTAAATCAGCAGCAAGAACAAAAATTAGGGGGGACAAAGGGTCTCCTTGTCTAACACCTCTTTTGCAGTGAAATTGTCTTCCAGGTACTCCATTAAGCAAAACATCAGACTTTCCTGTGCCAAAAATAATTTCAATCCATTTTAGCCATTTATCATCAAAACTCATCTGTTTCATAATTTTCATCATAGCCATATGATCAATGGTATCAAAGGCTTTGGCAAAATACAACTTAAGTAAAATGATCTCTTTCTTAGAGAGTAAATGTTTTCGTCCACTAAAACCTTTTTGAGTTCGATTAGGTCCGGTTAGTAAAGTAAAACAATATCTTTTTACTTCTCTAATCGATTTTACTGGATCTGTTAGAGATTCCCTAAGAAAAGCTGGATCAAAAACTATACGAACTCTGCATTGCACAGTTTATGAGAAAAACAGGGATGAAAAACCACACTTACGAGGAGAGTCGTGGCAGGTGTGGTTACTCTGTTACATCGACAGCATCTGGCATTCGTTTTAAAACTTAAACAATTGGAGAGTGCCGCTGTACATTCAGCAGATGAGCGTGATGCGAGCAAAGCAGTTTGTATACAGAAATTGCGTGAGCGTGAGCAAAGCAGCTTATAACTCATGGGTGAAGAAGTGTCTGGTCAGCCACGACGTCAGTGACGGTGGGCTTAGCTTTGGACGCAGCCAGCCAACAAGCACACTAAATCACCGATCAGTGCAGTGCAGCACATAACTTGACGTGGGCAAGATAGGCGAGGTCGACGCGTGTGCGCGCGGTGGCAAAGCCAACAATTCTTCGTGCTCTCCTGCACCAGAGGAAGCGGGCCGCGCGGCCTCGGCACGTGGTTAGGTCGAGGGCCCTGGCACGAACGGCTCTGATTTCTTCCACGCGAGAGGTTTTGGGCCGGGCATGTTAGTGGCGGTGGTCATTGGAGAAGAGGAAGACGGCGGCACGTAGAGGAGATGGGGACACCGCTGACATCACTGACGAAGGGGATGACATGGCTAGCCATGACGTCCTGACAGAGGTGAGGCCAAGATATTATGGAAAAATATCAGTTGCAACTTACTCCACCCTTCAAAATATTGTGGAATTAACCTATCTAGACCTCTTTCAGTATATTGGTATATAGGTTCGGATAAATTTAGAGTGAACCTATATACTAAAAATTGTCTAAATTCATTAGGTTCACAAAAGTTAAAACATCTTATATTTTAAAACGAAGGGAGTATGAGGCAAATCTAATGGTTATGGAGTTGAATGAGCTCCAACTTAATTCTTAATTATTGAAAAATAGCTAAACTATGAAAAAAGTAGTAATAAATTAGTTGCTTTAAATTTGTCTAGATATAATATACGTAGTTATAAAAAATTGTAAATAGATTTATATCTAGAAAACTCTGAGACTGGTCCTAGTGCTAGTATCATAAGATGTATCATGCATGCCAACTTGGCAAAAATCTGATGTGGCATCACAATTAATAAAGAGAGGTGGTTAGAGTATCATAGGTAGTAGAAGTAGTAGATACCGTATCATATCACGTAAACTAGAAATCATAATGACAAATAAATCTTGTACACACATTTTTCGTAGAGATTTTACAAATTAATTAATATACCACTATTATGATACTACTACATGATACAATGCACTAGAGACATACTCCCTCCGTCATAGTTTGGAGAGCGTTTTAGAGAGATTATTGGAACCCGGGTGGACGCTAATTGGGGCCATATTTGTGCCAAAAACATGCGTCCATTAATTATTCTATGCCCTATTAAATATAATTACTCAATAAAAATTAGGAGTTTAGGCGCATGTATTGGTGGAGTTGCATGCGGAATTAATTTCTTGACTGCATGGAGTAGAAAGTGGGGAGGAAAAAGAGGGGCATTAATTATGTAATTAAGTCTAACGCGCCTAGGAGGAGAGGAGTTTTATAAACACATGGCTCTTGTAAGACGTCCTCCAAACCGTGACGGAGGAAGTAGTATCATACACTACTCCCTCCGTCCCGGTTTAAAGGACACAATTTGCAAATCATGCAATCCCAAAATACTTAGACACAAAAGCATTTAATCTCTGTAATTACTCCTGTATGAAAATAATAAAATACTTGCATGCAATGTGTGAACAAATGTGAACACTTTTCTAACTTTTTTTCTTCTTATGTATGTTCTGCTCCATACTATTAAATGTATCAATTAGATGACACCTAGGGCTCAGAGAATTGCAAATTGTGTCCTTTAAACCGGAACGGAGGGAGTACTATTATATACATGATACTAGTATTACGATACTACCACTATGACCAGTCTGAGACGACTAGTGTTAGACTAAGGACCTCTGTCTTGAATTCAGTGTTAAAGATTGTCGAGATTCACATGTATCCATAAGCGTTTTAGTATTCCCTTTGTCCTAAAATAGATGTATTGGATTTATTAAAATTTAGATGGTTCTAGACACTGCTTAATATATAAATACATCCAAAATTTAGTAAATCCAAGACATCTATTTTAAGATAAAGAGAGTATATATAATTACATATAAATCTAGACAAATCCATAACAGCTGATCGAGAGAGAGAAAGTACTAATTTTCTCGGTACTTGAGAAATACCAAAATCAATTTGCGGAAGCCAAAATAAATTCAGGTGTAAGCAGTGATTAAAGTACGGCCAGGGACAACGGTACGTACTACCCCCTCTATCGTGCACGCACGTCGCAGGGTAGAGAGATGGCCAAGGCCGGGCTTGCATGCAAAACCTACCTTTCTGAAATCTGTTGGGAAACCGGGCCGATAGAGACCCACTCGGTGTGGTCTCTATCAGGATAGGGTTGACTCATGTGGGTATCGTATCCCCCTTTAGTCTATAAATAGAGGAACAACCTTTGTACGTGAGTTTACCGAAAGAGTTATTAATAAAGTTTTCTGTTTCATCTACTTTGTACCGTGTGTGACTTGTTCTAGTCTTCTTCTCCGGTGTGAAACAGCCCCGGGACCGGCCAGTCGGCAGGGGGTGTTCCAACACGTTATCAGCACGTGTCTCTCCGTCGAGGCTCCATCAAACCACCGCCGAGCCAGCATCACGCAGGCTTTCGTTGAAGGTAACACAAATCTGACCACAAAAATGGATTCGTCTCCCGTTTTCCTTTTATGATTTGCGTTTAGATCTTAGATCAGATCCCATCTTAGGTGCGGATTTTTCTTTCCGGGAGTTGAGCTAACCTGCTGTCGCCGACCAATGTCGATCTAATCACTCACAGATTAGAAATTTGTTGACTGTACCGTCGCTGCGTGCACCTGCTGTGCAGATTTGGATTTTTTTCTTAGCAGATCGGGCTGATATTGACCCTTTTTTTTAGATCAAAATCGATCTAGTTTCTTTATGAACTGTACGTGCAAGTCCGTATAGAGGTCATGGCCGCTCGCGTCGGCGTGCCGAGCTGCGTCGGCCCTGCTGGCCGCAGTCGCCGCCGCCCAGCTGGCCGCCGCTTGCCGCGCCACCGGACCGCATGCGCCGCTGCCTGCTGCGCCGCCGCCTGCCGCGCGTGCGCGCTGGCCGTCGCCGCTGCGCCCGCGCGCGGCCCTGCTGGCCACGCACGCGTGCGCCGCGCCGCCGGCCTGCTGCACCTGCGACGCGCGCTGCCTCTGGCCGCCGCCACTGCACATGCGCCTGCCCGCCGCCGCGCTCGCACGTCGACCCGCCGGCCTGTCGCCGCCGCGGCACTGCCCCCCCCGCCACCTGACAGTGGTCGTCGGCCTGTTGCCGCCACCACCCCGCCCTAGTCGGGAGCAATCAGCTCCGTCCACCCCGCAAAACGGGCTGGACAGTCTAGGGTGGGCCGGTCTAGTTGAGCCGTTTTTCGGCCTAGGCGGTATACAAAAACGAAAAATAGTGGGGCGTGGGAGCAAGCGTTTGCAGGGCTGTTGGACCGTTTCGGCTATGTTTTCGGTCCGATTTTTTACAAGCTTTTTTGAACTATATTTTACTATAGTTATTAATTATCGCATGTTTTTAATACTTTGTATCTCATAGATAGCTTGCACCACTTGACATTGAATTTTGGAACGCCGTCATATTTGAATTATTGTATCGATTATCGTATTTATGTAATCGATTACCTGCTGTAATCTTACACACTTTGCATAAATTGCAGATGACCGAAATCGTCAGCCGCGAGTTCCCGGAGTTGACCCAGGATGGACTTAACTACCTGACTTGGGCCTCGGATGTTGAGATCGTCCTCGAGGGCCGATGCATCAAGAATGCGTTGATTGAGGGGACCCCGACGGCCCCCAGCAAAACCATCCCGTCGGATAACGCCAAAGCCCTGCACCCTCCGCCATCACATGTGTGAGACTCTCAAGAATGAGTACATGGCCGAACGGAGTGCTTCTGCCCTTTGAACCGTCCTCAACAAGCGGTTCTCTAGGCTGAAGTACACCATTCAGCCACAGGCGGAGGCAGATTGGATACGTCTGAGGTTTGCGAACTTCAAGACGGTGGGAGAGTACAACTCCAAGTTGCACCGAATTTGTACTATTCTTCAGCTGTGTGGGACCAGTACCGCCGATCAGCAGAAGATAGACAAAACCCTCTCCATATTCCATCCGGACAACATCCAGTCCTCGCGAAACTTTCGTCAGGAAGGATTCACGGAATATGCAGCGCTTATTGATGCTCTCCAGGTGGCCGAGGCGCAGGATAATGTTCTGAAAAAGAACTTCTCCGCGCAACCCTTCGCGGGGGGGCCAAGTCATGAGGCCAATGTTTGTGCCTACAAGGTGCGCAAGCCCATCCACAAGAAGAGAGGCAAGAAGGGCAAGAAGGGCCCCAACTCCTCCAACCCGGCGAAGCAACGCAAGGCGGGAAAGGGGGAGGCGAGGCCCCAGGACTGCTTTCGCTGTGGCTCCAAGACTCACTTCTCCAGGCAGTGTTTGGCCCCTAAACACGTCGTGGACGCGTTCAAGGCCAACAAGAAGGCGCGCGACGTGCATCTTGTCCAGGTTGAGGCACCACTGGCGCCCGGAGCGGCGCCTGTGCAGAACGTCACGCACATAGTGGCGCAGGACGTAGCACAAGTGGCAGCACCCTCGGCGGTCCCCACGGACGCCGCTGTGCCCATGGAGGTTGAGCATGTTGTGCCCCCGCCGCCTCAGCTAGGCCCCTTGTCCATGATGATGACCAACAAAGAGCCGCCCACTGACCTCGAGATACTGGCCGAGTTTGGTGATTTCCTCGCAGAATCCACCTGAGCTCCTTTTGTTGTGATGATTCTTTTTCGTAATAATCAGATACATTTGTTTCGATATGGTTGTAAGCTCTATGAGAGCATAACATTTATTTGTTTTTCGGCGATTGGATGACATTTATTTTATTCATTTATTCCATTATTTGATTATGTGATGTTCTGAAATGTTTACGTGTTTTACTTACTTGATGTAGCAACTTCCTCGCTCCATTATATTAATTAGGCACTATATTTTAGAACGCGTGTGGTGCCCAAATGGAGGAAATGTGCCTTGCTGATAGCGGCACCACCAATACCATCTTGAGAGAAATAAAGTATTTTGAGTCCATTACCAAAAACCCTGGTAACATAATGACGATCGCCGGCTGCGGTTCGAATGTAGTTGGCTCCGGAAGAGCAACTACCATACTCCCAAATGGAACAACTCTGATTATTGAAGAGGCATTGTTGTATCCGGAGTCGACTCGTACTCTCTTAAGTTTTAGAGACATCCGCGCAAATGGTTTCCATGTCGAAACCGATGATGATGAGAATGGAAAGGAGTTCCTATCCAACGCAATCGTATGCGCGTGTCCGGACCAACGCAATCGTTGCCCAGATTAAATGCACGAATGGGTTGAGACGGACACGTTTGTCTAGAGCATCTCCATCGGGTCTATCCAAACGATCCAAGCGTGTCCGAAATCGTCTGCACGGACGCGCGGGACGTGTGCGACGCCCCAGCGGCATGAGCCAGTCGGATTAAGTCAGGACAGACCCACCTATCCGTGACCCAAATCTAATGGCTGAATGGGTTATCTGGACAGACGCGGACACACTGGTTCAGATATAGTCACACAATGAGCCTTCTTCTTTTGAGCTGACATGTCCATTTTTTGCGGCTGATTAGATAGACCGGACCATGATTCATAAACGCCGATGACTCAACGCAAACAAACTAAAACAAATCGTTTGAATCGTTCATTTGAGTCTCGCCGGTAGAGATGCCCTTATCGCACCGTCGCATGCAGGATGAGTTGTTTCCTCTTGTGCATATCAGATCGTATGCTTTAATTTGGCAATCATTTGACGAGCTTCTTTGGGAAAGCAAACCGTATCAACTACTCATCGGTACTCCCTCTATCTCAAATTTAGGCGTATATAGTTTTTTATTAAAGTCAATTTTTTTAAATTTGACTAACTATATAATAAAGTATAAATATCTAAGATACAAAATGCACGTAATATAAAAATATATTTCATTAAGATTTTAACTAAACTATTTAAATATTATAAATGTTGACACTTTTTTATATAGTTAGTTAAATTTTGAAAAGTTTGACTTTAACTATATACATCCTAATTTGGAATAGAGGGAGTATGTAGCATAGCTAGCTACTAACCGGTCCATGTCACATGTGCTTGGCAGAGGTATATAAGTGCATCTCTAATCAAAACACAAAACTTTAGAGCAGTAAACTTTTGGAGAAAATTTAAAGAAGTAAAAGTACTCCTTTAACAGAAATGGTTTCTGATCACCTAAATTTAGAGGATTAAATCCTGTAATCACGGGATAATTTAAACCGAATTTAAAACGTACTATTTTATTTACATTAATTTATACATATTACACCCAAAAAGTCGGTCGAATTTCACCAAATTCAACCGGATTTGACCAAACCCGAACCTAATCCTCCTCCCAGTCGAAGGAGGAGTCTATGTAGACATTGATCATTGTCGCCGCCATCGACGGTCTTGCGGAGCTGCCAACGTCAGCCTTCCGCTTCGCCTCAACAAATGCCTCCAGCCGCTGACGCTCCTCCTCGACAAGCTCTGGCTTGAGGCCGGCGAGCACTATCGCCATCGCTACGTTATGGCGCTCTGCCTCGAGGCGCTCGCGGGCCTCCCGAGCCTCCCTTCGCTCGTGGTCGGAGACGAAACGAAGACCGGCCGGCTCTAGGTCCGGCACCGGTATTCCCGCCCCGAGGGGGAAGTTGAGCTCGCCGCGGTCAGAGTTGTGGAGCTCGACGTTCTTCATGTCGTACGCGAACGTCGCCTGCTCCACGGATTGGAAGCTCTCGATCCACACCTTCTGGTGGGTGTTGCGGTCGATGATTTTGGCCACCCACGATCCCCACGATTGCTACCGCACACCGCGGTAGATCGGCACGGTCGGCACCGGCAGGTCGAGGGTGCTGGCGGGGCTGCCGCCGGCGCTTCGGTGGCGCCAAACGGAGAGGGGAATTGTGGTAGGGAGCAGGAGCGATGCGGGGGGCTGCGGTGGCACCGAGCGCTGGGTATGGGCGGCAGAGATGGCCGACGAGAAGATCCTGCCATCTGGGGGTGTGGGGGTAGTTGTGGTGGCGGCTAGGGGTGTCGGTGGTCGCCGACGGTGGAGGAGAGGTCGAGGTGGAGGCAGTGTGAACGTGCGAAGTAGAAGGATTATTTTTCTCAGAAGTGGCCGCAGACTCCTATATTTACTCCTCCGTGACACCAATGAGTAAATGTTTTTGTCCACTAAAACCTTTTTGAGTTTGGTTAGATCCGGTTAGTAAAGTAAAACTGCATCTTTTTACTTCTCTAATCGATTTTACTGGATCGGTTAGAGATTCCCTACGGGAAGCCGGATCAAAAACTATACTACAAACTATGCATTGGACAGTTTATGAGAAAAACAGGGATGAAAAACCACATTTCTTACAAGGAGACTCGTGGCACGTGTGGTTACTCTGTTACATCGACAGCATCTCGCATTCGTTTTAAAACTTAAACAATTGGAGTGCCGCTGTACATGCAGCAGATGAGTGTGATGCGAGCAAAGCAGTTTGTATACAGAAATTGCGTGAGCGTGAGCACAGCAGCATATGCAACTGAACAGCTGGAGACGATGATGAGTTTTATCTATCACATGCTGGCTAGCTATAACTCATGGGTGAAGAAGTGGCTGGTCAGCCACGACGTCAGTGACGGTGGCTTAGCTTTGGACGCAGCCAGCCAAGCACACTAAATCACCGATCAGTGCAGTGCAGCACATGTGTGGTTTAATTTAAGGACAGCGCTAGGCGTTTTCGGGGATAATTTCCCCGATCCCAGGTCTCTAGGCCGCCACGTGTTCCTAAAACAAGGTCTAATCTTGCTTTTGCTATAAACGGACCGGTTTTGATACAATATTGTCCGCTTTTGCTACATATAGCAAAAAACGGTTCGATCCAGGAAATAGAAAAATAGACTAGATCTCGCTGGAGATTTCGCCGGAGACCTCGTAGCAAAAAATTATAGGCTAATGTAGCAGATCCGACCTCGCCGAAAACTCGTCGGAAACTTTCGCCAATAGACCTCACTGGAGACCGTGTAGCAAAAATTTTAGGCACTTGTAGCAAAATAATAAAACCGTGATAGCAAAAAGAATGTGCTAATGTAGCAAAAAGAACGACCTCGTCGGAGACATCGCCGGTGACAAACGTAGCAAAATCAACTCTGGTCAGGACTTTCGTCGAAAATGTCGTAGCAAATACTTTATGATACTGTAGCAAAAACATAGAAGAGAAATAGCATCGCCCTCTAGCAAAATATCAAAACACATCTATTTTTCGGTATCATCGCGACCCTTCGTATGTAGCAACGATGACCACTTTCAGTAGCATTATCATCCTGCTTGTGTAGCACCATGCCAACGAGAAGGAGACACACGAAATCTTCAGTTGCAGCTTTGCAGAGAGGCGTGGGATGGAGGCGGAGGAGGAGCGGCAGCGCGCGGGATAAGGCCAGGAGGACGGAGCACCGGGAGCGGTAGGGCACGGGGTGTGCGGCGTCCGCCGGCAGGAGCACCGGTGAAGGGCGAGCTCGGCGGCGGCGCGTAACGGAAGGATAGAGATCGCGGCGGCGCGTGGCGGCGGCCTACTCCGGCCGTGGTGGTGGCGGAGGGCGGAGGACGGAGGTCGCGGCGGCACGTGGTGGAGGGCAGAGGTCGGCGGCGGCGTGTGGTGGAGCGCGGAGCTCGGCGGCAGGTGCGTGCCGGCAGGAGGCGGCGGCGGCTGCGCGAAGAAAACGCTGCGTGCATAGAATGTATATCATTTTCCTTAATTTAACTGGTGCTCTTCGTGTAACAGCTGGAGTGTAGGTCCTGCTTGAACTTGACATGTTCCGTTATTTGTAAGCCTGAACTTGATGTGGGCAAGATCAGCGGACGCCGGACGGCACATCGACGTGTGCGCGCGGTGGCAAGCGAACAATCGTTCCTCCTCTCGTGCACCACAGGAAGCGGGCCACGCGGCTTCGGCACGTCGTTAGGCTGAGGGCCCTGGCACGAACGGCTCTGGTTTTTTCCACGCGAGATGTTTTGGGCCGAGCCTGTTAGTGGTGGTGGTGACCGGAGAAGAGGAAGACGGCGGCACTCAGAGGAGAGGGGACACCGTGAGTATCGTTAGAAAAATATGACCTTGGAGTTGCTCCGTGTTTGACATGTGGCGCGCTGTTGATGATACCATAAGAACAAAGTAGTTAATGATTTAAGGACAACTGTACAACTGTATACAAAAATACAACTGTATTTATAGACTAAGTACATAAATATATAACTGTACTTAGAGCCGAAGTACATGAAAGTATGGTTATATTTAGAGCTGAAGTATAGAAAAGTAAAAATGTACTCACCATCAAAGTACACGAAATTATAAGTGTACTTACTAAGTACACACAAGTATAACTGTACTTAGAGCCGAAGTACGGTACAACCTAAGTAGAAGTCAAAGTACAACCGTACTTAGAAGCAAGTACACGAAAGTACTACTCTATTAGAAGCCGAAGTATAGAAAAGTATAGATATACTCATCGCCTAAGTACACGAAAGTACAAGTGTGTAGTGATGAGTGCATATTTGCATCATGCTTTACATTATTATTTTGCATTATAGATGTAGGATGTATTTTACGACGTTTGCATGTACCTTTTATGTTTATTTTCACCAGGATCAGATCAGATAATGAATCCAATGGACACAATTCTTCGAGAAGTTGTACCGATAGAAAAGGAGCCAAAAACTACGTAAATCGCATATTTCAGAAATACTAATAATACCAGAAGAAAACCCGAAGCGAGAAACGGAGCCAGAGAGGTTAACGACCAACTATACGAGCGGTCGCCGTATAGTTGGCGCCGCCTCCGCCTCCTTAAATAGTTTCACCCCGTGCAACTGGTTCGAAGAGACGACATACAGAACACTCATAAATCGCCGAAACCTAACCACCGGAAGGCATCTGGAAGGGGAACTTGCCCTAGGGATCCATCTTCGCCCCTCGCAGATCCGGGAGGCCAAGGCATCGATCTCCTCTTCATCAACCGTTGCATCTTCATCACCACCATCACCTCCATCTTGTTGTAATCCTTGAACTAGTTGTGGATTTATACAAATACTATTTATCTATAATCGTTTATATTATCATTGCTATGATGTTGTCTGCCTCCATGTCTAAGTAGATCATTAGTTTTTAGGGAGATGGAAAAACCCTAGCATGAGATTGAAATAAGATAAAGTTTATTATGATATTCATCGTTGTGACTGTGTTAGATTGTCTACATCTTGATGTTGGGAGAAGTCGACCTCTCCAATATTTGCCTCTTGTGGGAACTTGATGTATGGAACTACTTGTTGGTAGGCGGAGGAATGTTAGCACTTACAGTGACTATAAAGTTGTTGGCATCCCTTACGTATCAACTTGGAAACCGAGAAAACTCACAAAACACTATCCGTGCCATGGGATATGTCATGCGGGATTATGTCCCTTAATAGTGGAGTAATTCAATTGATGCTGATTGCTGTCTACTGTGCTTATGAGGATGATTTGAGCAGTGGTTGCTGCCTCTTTGTCTAAATACGGAGTTCCTCCCACACATACATAGTTGAGAATGTTCATGATAATAATCTTTATCTTAGCCCTTTATAATGCTAGTGGTGTATCCGCTAATCCCTAAGAACGTTTTTTTCCACTGAAGTTTCAAATCTCTATTACATACGTGATACTTATTTTCTGTATTCAGTTTTATTTACTTTACGCATTGTTCTCTTATACCAAAAACCCAAAAACACTTTTTTACGCAAATACTCTCATTTTATCTTGTTACTTAGAACTTTATTTAGCAATTTTATTTTTAGTATTTACTCCAAGAATTCTTAGACTTCAGACTCCTACTCCCTATGGGATCGATATCTTTATTTCGAAACTAGCTACATCTGATCTATGCACTTGCACTCATCAAACTATTTTCTGGCGCCGTTGTCGGGGGGGGGGGGGGGGCTAAGCGATGTACGTCTTTTACTTTTTGCTTATTTACTTTAGTTTTGTTAAGTTTTGTTTTGAGTTACAGGTTTCCACCGACTTGATAGAGTTTGAGAGTATGACTAGTGCTAACCCACTCAACCACTTTGGGAAGCCCTATGATATTTATAAAAGAGACAACTCCAACAAGAAAACAAAGGGGGTTGAAATAAATCCTCTACTAGGTATTTTAAACAAGAAGCAATTTACCGGAGATGAAGAAGATCCTGATCCATATGAGCATATTGCATGTTTCAAAGATATATATGGCACGTTCCAATTAACGGGATATACTGCCGATAAGGTAAGGGTTAAACTTTTTAGTCAAACTTTGACAAGTACAACTCTCTCATGGTATAGATCTCTACCCTGAGAAGCCACTACTACTTGGGATAATTTAGCTTGCGAATTTCTATCTAATATTCATTATCAAAATCATTTGGAATCAGTCGTCTTATAATGACTTGGAGGACCATCCTAATGAAGGACTAGTAAGAGCTTATATAAGATTTAAAGATTTACTTAGACAATGTCCTCATCATAATTTATCTGAATGATATTTATTGCATATCTTTTATGGCAGTTTAATTGAACCTAATAAAATTTAACTAGACTCTTGCGTGAGAGGAGCTTTTATGGATTTACCTGTAACTAAAGCTTGGGATTTACTTAATAGAATTCATGATCATAGAGTTTCATAAAATTTTGGTCTTGGAAGTGAAGGAGGCACAGAAATAGATCATGAATGTATTCATTACTATAATAAAAAGGACCATGTTAATGAATTATCTAAATAGCTTTATTTAGATTCAGATCTTGTGTTGCAAGTTGTTAATGCTTTTACAGAACACATCGAAGCTCCAAAAGAAGGTTAGGTCAAGTTTGATCCATCACCTGAACCTGAGAAGAAAAGATAAGTTAAAACAACACTGGCTTTCCTAGAACCAATGTATGAGATACCTTTTTCTAACACTGCAAAAAAGTATATTTTGAAGTATGAACAAGTCAAGGCAGTACAAGAGAAGAAAGAAGAGGAAAGTGTGCCAGTAATTGAAGAACATCTAGATGAAACCAAAGATGAAATGGTAACCTACGGTGACCCAGCATACCACTGTATGATGTAGTATACTATAGTCGTTGACATAACACCAATGAAACACCGTTCACGAGTACTACATCCCTCAGAATGGCACAACAGAAACACAACGAGTCCAATACATGGCTTAAAGGTAACAACTCACTATTTACATCAGACCCAGAGAACAGTCTAGATATAAGATAGAGAAAGAACTTCTTACGGAGAAGAACCAAAGGTAAATAACGCAAAGTTATTATACTATTTAAACTAGTACTTAACTAAGGAATTTGGCATTTGATGTCATTGCAACGCACTACAGAGATAGGTTCTTTGGTTAGAGATTGTATCTCTATCTAATCAGTAATCTTTTCTTCACTTGAGTTGAGGTATATGTTGGCTTTCTTATCTTTATTGAGGAGCTTTGGCTGCTTTTGATAAGTCCTGGAGCATATCTCGATGTAGTCTTCGTTTTAAGGCTTCAGAATCATAGCAAGGGTTAAGAAGATACGTTGAGTACGAGCGTACTCAGCAAATTCACTAGAAAAGTGTGGCATCCCGCAAAACCACTACTAGAAAATCGCGTTGAATTTGTGCATTGCATCGTCATCATCATGCATTGTTTGTCTAAAACTATTTTCGCAAAGCCTGTTTTTGTTTTCTAAAACGCCCCGTCTTGTTTTCAAATTCAAACCCGGGTCTCCGGATTATTTTGTTTTGTCTGCTATCGGGTTGCAAAGGCCCTGTTTAAATAAATAAAACATTTAATTATTTTTGTCGGGGCAGCCGAACCGGGCCGATCCGACCCAGTCGGCCACCCCAGTGCAAAAACGGTCCACCCAAAATCTATTCCTACCAATCCTATTCTACCCACCCCTCCAGCTACCTCACCCCACCCAATCCTCTCTCGCCACCTCGCCTCTCTCCCTCCCTCCACCACTCCCTAGCTGCCACGTCACCTACTCCCCCCTCTCTCATCCCTGCCACACAACACACCCACCCCTCTCCTTCTCTCCCTGCCCCCTGGGCCCCACCCACCAGGTCAGCCCCTCCCCTGACCCGATCCAACCACCTCCCTCACCCACACAGCCCCCACGCGATGCCCGGCCCCACCACGCGCGACCCCCCGCTCGCCCGCACCTCTCCTCCTTGCCCCGACGCTCTGCTCGCGTCGCCGGCCTCCTCCTTGCTCGCCTCCCCTCCCCGTCGCTCCTGGCTGCCCCCTCCTCCGGCCGGAGCCCGCGTCGCCGTCGCTCCCCTCCTCCCTCCTCTCTGCTCCGCCCAGCCTCTTCTCCCTCCTCGCCGCCGGCCATCCTCCGAGCTCCCTCGGCCGTCCTCCCCGCCGCGCCACCGCCCCGCTCGGCTCGGCTCCCCGCCCAGGCGCGCCCCCGACGCCCACCTCCTCCACCGCCCTTCCTCGACATCCCTCTCCGGCCCGCGCGCCTCCGCCCCGCCGGTCTCCTCCTTCCGCCGCTCGCCTCGCCCGCCGGAGCTCGCCGGTCCCGCCTCGCCGGTTCTCCTCCGCCGCCGTCCAGGGCCGCAAGCCCCGCCTCCCTCTCTCCGGTCGCGGCCCCGCCTCGACCCTGCCGTCCAGCGACCGACCGCGCCTCCTCCCGCCGCCCCGGCAACGTCGACCTCCTCCCGACGCCGACGCCGCCTGGCTCTCCTCCCCATCATCTCCTCTGCCTCCGGTCTTCCTCGGCACCGAGCCCCGCCGCTGTAGTTTGGCCTCCCTGGAGCCTTGCTGCCTCTGCCCCTGTGCGCCGCCACCTTGCTTCGAGCCGTGCCTTGACCCCGAGGCCTGCAGCTGCTCGCTCGTGTTGGCGTCCCCAAGTTCCTGTCAGTGCACGTGTTGGCCTGCTGCTGTTAGACGTTTTGGTGTGGTGAGGTAGAAGCGAAGAAGTGTTGTTGGTGGAAGTGGTTTGGTGTTGGTGCTTTGACAGTGCGGTGGGAAGCTGCGAGATTCCAAGAAGCAAAGAACTCCGAAGACAGAACTTCATGGAATCCGAAGACTGATCCCGGCGAGACCGAACCGTCCCCCTTCGAACCCCCAAGATAGCCGACGCAAGTTCGACACTGAAGACGAGACGGACGCCAAGATCTCCGCCGTGCAACAACAAAACCGACGACATGACCCGACGACCCCGGATGCAACAAGACCTCCTTCCCGAATGCGACGTCGAGAACCCGAACGCCAAGATCGCCGACGCGAATACGCCAGGTTCGTCTTCCCGGACACCGTGCGACAAGATCTACTTCACGGATCCGAAGACCCCGGTACCCGATCCACTCAAGTTCACCATCGACGACAAGATCGGCACCGACCAGGGCGAGTCCGATGCGCCCCCGACGCCAACCAAGCCCTTCTTTCCGGCACGCCAAGTTCTCCACCTTGTTTCCGAACCTCGCCGATCCCGTCGAACCCGGAACCCTGAGACCGAACCCCGAACCCCGGAACCCCAAGATCGTCGAACTCTAATGTGTGAACCCCTTCCCGAAACCCTATCTTATAATATAATACAACTTGTCGCATATTAATCATTCATCTCGCATGCATATTTGTGTGGTTTGGAGGCCTTATGCCGATTCACCTCATAATTAAATATGGGGCCCATATGTGGGCAAATCTAGTCCTATATTGGCCTCATTTAAATTTGTGTAGCGAACCGATGATATAATCTTGCCTTGTTAATACAACATTTAATTGTGGGGTAGCTAAACAACTTGAACCTATTAATTAAATGTCGGGACCCCGGTTCCACTTAATATGACCTAATTGCATCGCATCCTTGCCATGCCATACATCATACATGCATCATGCCCGATCTTTTGCCGTAGTATTAAATAGTGCATCCAGTGTTTATTCTAGTGTTTTGCTTCTTCGCGGATAAGGCCGTTGAGTTGATGCGAGTGTCGACCCGATCTTCGGTTGAACCTTCGACAATGTTTTCAGGCGAGCATCTCCCCCTTTCTACCTATCTTACTTTTATAGTTTTTATTCCCTCCTGTTGATCTATTGCTATTTGTGTTGCGATGCTCTAGTTTCCGTACCCGTGATATCCCGTGCAGCCTTATATTGCCTTGGACACATCCTAATACCTGTTGTTTGGTAGATAGTTGGACTTGCGTGTCGTAGTCGCTTGCTCAAGTGCTGTTGCGTGTCGTCAAGTACCACAGTTGTTGGAGTATTGCCGCATGTTCAATGTTGGAGATGATCATGGCTTTAATTATTGTTTACTTTAATTACTGTTTAACAACTAAAATTGAAGTAAGTAAGCAGAGGCATCGGTGGGTGATAGATAATGTTGGTTTCCGACCGCCCACTTGTGTCCCGTAGGTCCCCGAGTTCTTGACACCTGTTCCGAGATCGAGCGCGCTAACCACAGGTGGGGAGATATGGGCCCCCCATTGATTATTACCTGATTTCAAAGTATTGTACTGGGGGCCACAAACTAGTTTGAGGTTTTATTTACTATCCTGTACTTATGCCATGCTTTACTGCTTTATTTATGATTGTGTGAGGAGTACGCTGTACTGTTTAGGAAGCGGAGTGTTTTTGCGGTATCGACAGTCCCAGTTTTGGGATTCGCTGTCGTTTACAGCCACTGACGCAAACCCTGAGTCCGTCTCGGAGACCGGCCGACTTCGTTGCGGGTAGACTTAGTGGGGTGGCCCCACGTGCTTGCTTTGGGTCTGGGAACGTCATGACTTAGGCCCCGCCGACATACCGATGGGTGTATGTTAACTGATCTGGTAAAAAGGGTCGAAGTGCTTGTGGATACTTTGGCGCACCCCTGCAGGGTTAAATCTTTTCGAGAAGCCGTGTCCGCGGTTATGGACGACTTGGAGCACAGTGCTTGATCATAGACAACTATAACTAAAATTTATTGTTATAAATTGACTTGTTTCCGATATGACTAGTAATCAGCTTCACTACAATGGAATGGCTAAGTAAAAGTACCAACAACTGCTAGGTTTTGGGGTTATCTCATGCTAATTGTATCTGACTAGTAAGTGTTGCAACTATTACGGAATGGTCAACTAAAAGTGCCCACTGCTTATTCTATCAGGATGATTATCTAAACCTGACTAGTAATTGCTGCAATGATAACTGAATAAATAAAACTGCCAACTGTGTGAGTTCCTCGGTTGAGTTCCTCGTTTGGTCTCGAGGGGGAATACCAGGATGGGATTGTTTGGTGTTAGTATCAGGCTGGTTCCGGATAGGTCTTTCTTACCCCTCTCTGATAGCTGAAGGGTTTCGCGGCATAGTAAATCAAAATTTTCTACGGAGCGAACAGAGGGAAAGCCAAGATCTAATCTAGGAGATGCAAACAACGAGAGAGATTGGATTAGATCTTCATACCCTTGAAGATTCGCACAGCGGAACGTTCGTCGGAACGTGGGTGATGTAGTCGTACTCGCTTCTCCTCCTCCCGATCCGATCCGATCTAGCACCACAAGTGGCGGTGCCTCCGTGAGATGCACACGTGCAGCACCTCGACGTCTCCTCCTTCCTCAGACCAACGAGTATGGTGCAGAGATAGATTGGATCTACAACACGACGGCGTGGTGTATATGGTGGAGAATTTCTGCTGCAGGGCTTCGCCTACAAACAGTCGGGAGGGAGAGAGGAAGGTAGCAAGGCTTTAGGGCTTGGAGGAAGGTGTGTGTAGGGGGAGGGGGCGCACCACCCCTCTATATATAGAGGGGGGCGGCCAGCCCTTGCCCCTCCTCCAAGCCTATCTCTAGTTTAAACAATTTAAACGCTCCCTTATCTAGAAATCCTATCTCTAGTTTAAACGATTTAAACTCTCCCTCTTCTAGAAATTCTATCCCGAGATTTAAACGAGTCAAATCTCTCTAGAATCGGCTGGGCCCTATGGGGCCTTGTGCCCCTGGCCCAATGCGGCCAGGACACTCCCTCATAGGCCCATGCCCCCTCCCGGAAGGTGGGGCCACGTTGGTCCCCTTCAGGAAGGTTCTAGAAACTTCCGGTACAATACCGATTAACCCGGAACAATTCCGAACTCCAAAAACTGCACTGCCTTATATTAATCTTATTCTCCGGACCATTCCGGAACCTCTCGTGATATCCCGGATCCCATCCGAGACTCCGAACAAAAAATTCATAAACCAATTATCCAATCTATCCTAGCGTCAAGACACGTTAAGTGTGTGACCCTGCGGGTTCGAGAATATGCAGACATGATCTTCTATCAATAATCAACAGCGGGGTCTAGGCACCCATATTGACTCCCACACATTCATCGATGATCATATCGGATGAACCACGATGCCAGGTGTGGCATCCCGCAAAACCACTACTAGAAAATCGCGTTGTTTTTGTGCATTGCATCGTCATGACCGCATGCTCATGTCATCATGCCACATTGCATTTGAGCATCGTCATCATCTTGCATTTGCTTGCATAAAACTATTTGCGGAAAAACATGTTTGTGTTTTCTAAACGCCCCGTCTTTGTTCAAACGCAAAACCCGGGTCACCGGATTATTTTGTTTTGTTTGCTATCGGTTTGCAAAAGCCATGTTTGGAATATATAAAACCTTTAATTATTTTTAGTGGGGCAGTCGAACGGGCCGATTCGACCCGAACGACCACCCCCAGAATAAACGGTCCACCACAAACCCTTTTTCTACCAATCCTATTCTACCCACCCAACCAGCCACATCACCCCCACCTATCCCAGGCCGCCACATCACCCCTGGCCATTCCCCCCACCCTATCAAGCAACGCCACCTCACCCCTCCAACTCCCTCTCCCTCCACCCATCTCACCCGCCGGCTCCACCCCACACAGCCACCTCACCCACTCCCTCCCACACGCCACCACCTGCCACCCCCTGGCCCACCTGGCCTCTTTCTCCCTCTGCCCCGCGCCACCCCACCGACAACCTCCCCTCGCCCCGCGTCCCCCGTCTCCTCCCTTCTCTTCCTCCCAAGCTTCCCACCGCCCGCTCGAGCCTCCCTCTCCTCCTCTTCCCTCGCCTCCCAGGGCCCCCTCTCCCTGAGCCGCGCCCGGCGCCGCCCGCCTCCGGCCGGCCGCTCCCTCCTCCCGCTCGCGAACCCGACCCCCGCCGCCGCACGGAGCTCCCCCTCGCCGGCGGCCACCGCATCCCCAGCACGCGCCGCCGCGCGGGCCGCCCTCAACCGACCGGCCTCCACCTCCGGCCTCCGCCGGCCTCCTCCCCTCTTCCTCCGGCCTCTGCTCGCCTCGTCGGCCAGGCGCCCCTCCCTCGCCGGAGCTTCTCCAGCCGCCACCGTCGCCAGAGGGCCGGGTCCCCGCCTCCTCGCCTCCTCCGCTCCAGGCCGCCGCCGCCTTGCTCCTTCCGCCTCGAAGCGGTCGCCGCTGCTGCGGTGCTCGCCCTCGACCGCCGCGTCCGCCGCCCTCCCTCGCCGCTGCGCGGGAGCACCGCCCACCGCCGGACCCGAGCTCCATCCCCAACGCTGGCGCAGCCGTTCCCCGCCGCCAAGGGCTTCAGGGCCCGCGCGCGCATCCCCTTGCCGCGACCCCATGCTCGCTGTGCTGCCTCGCCAGAGCCCGGCCCGGTCCTCACACCACCGCCCCGGCGTCCTCCTCGTCTTGGTGTCTGCTGCACATGCTTCCGCAGCCGCCTCGTGGCCTCCTCGCAGTGTCCTGTGATTCAGTTCTGTTTTTGGCTGCTGCTAATCGTAACGCTCGTGAAGTTTACATAATCGACACCAAGACCTACCGACATCAAGAACCGAGCCCGACACCAACAATCAAGCCCCGAAGCACCATCGGAGAACCATTCCAAGACCCCCTCGACAAGACCTCCGATCCGACACCTCGACAAGTTCGCCACGAGGATCCGCACGAACCCGAGGGTCCATCGACAAGACCGTCTCGTCACAAGAGCCCGATGCCCTTTTGTCGCCAAGATCTGCATCGCTACGTGTTTCGACGACCAACGTGCGAGGTCGACTCGATGGCGCCGGTACCCCAAGATCTACCATACGGACGCACCACGGACTCAGAAAAACCCTCGGACGCCAAGATCGCCCTCGAGGATCCGAAGGCCCCAACTCCGGAACCCCGAAGACCGACCCCGGTGTTTGGAGACCGAACCCCAAGATCTGCCTCACGGGACCGAACCCCGGTAACCCCGATGCTTTCGACACGGATGCCATGATCTTCGTCACGGACGCCGAGACCCCGGACCCGGAGACCACACGTGCGACAAGTACTCCTTCCCGGATGCGATGCTCGAGAACACGGACGGTAAGGACACCAACGCAGAACGCCAAGTTCTACATCCCGGATGCCAAGACCGACTCGATGGCGCGAACCCGACAAGAGCTTCGCAACGACAAGAACGACACCGACCCGGGCGAATTCAATGCGCCCCCGACACCAAACCAGGTCCTTCTGCCCGGAGGCGACAAGATCGACTTCCGCTGTCCGAGAACGTTCCGTCGAACCCTGAGACCGAACCCCGAACCCCGGAAACACCAAGACCGTCGAGACCCTAATGTGTGACCCCTTTTCTCGAGCCCTATTTTATAAATGTAATAACAAATTGATGCATATTAAATTGTCATTTCTCGCATGCACTTTGTCATGTGGTTTGGGGCCTTATGCCGATTCACCTCATAATTAAATATGGGGCCCACATGCGGGCAAATCTAGTCTCATATTGGCCTCATTTAAATTTGTGTAGTGAACCGGAGCTACCTTTTGTCTTGATAATACAACATTTAAAATGCGGGGTATCTAAACAACTTGAACCATATATTTAATTGTCGGGACCCCGGTTCCGCTTAATATGACCTAATTGCATCGCAGCTTTGCCATGCCATGCATCATACATGCATCATGCCCGATCTTTTGCCATAGTATTAAATATTGCATCCGGTGTTTATTCTAGTGTTTTGGTTCTTCGCGGATAAGGCCGTTGAGTTGATGCGAGTGCCGACCCGATCTTCGGTTGAACCTTCGGCAATGTTTTCAGGCGAGCATCTCCCCCTTTCTACCTATCTTACTTCTATAGTATTTATTCCCTCCTGTTGATCTATTGCTATCTGTGTTGCGATGCTCTAGTTTTCGTACCCGTGATATCCCTTGCAGCCTTATATTGCCTTGGACACATCCTATTACCTGTTGTTTGGTAGATAGCTGGACTTGCGCGTCGTAGTCGCTTGCTCAAGTGTTGTTGCGTGTCGCCAAGTACCACAGTTGTTGGTGTATTGCCGCATGTTGATGTTGGAGATGATCATGGCTTTATTTATCGTTCACTTTAATCCCTGTTTAAACAACTAAAATTGAAGTAAGTAAGCAGAGGCACAGGTGGGCAATAGATGTTATTTGGTTGTTAACCGTCCACTTGTGTCCCGTAGGACCCCGAGTGCTTGATACCTGTTCCTTGATTTATCGCGCTATCCACATCCGGGAGGATTATGGGACCCCCCTGAGCCAGAGCTTGATTCATTCTTATTTCTTGGGGCCACAAACTAGTTTGAGATTTTATTTACTATCCTGTACCTATGCCATGCTTTACTGCTTTATTTACGATTGTGCGAGGAGCACACTGTACTGTTTAGGATCGTGGCACGATTCCGCGGTGTCGACAAGCCCAGTTTTGGGTTCCCAGTCGTTCACAGCCGTCCCCACAACCTTGAGTCCGCCTCGGAGCCGGTCGGCTTCGTTGCGGGTCTACTTTAAGGGGTGGCCCCCTGAAATATTTCTGAATCCTGTGATTGCTTTGTCGTGAAGGCCTCGTTGGGTTTTGATTTGGTTTTTCCGAGGCTGATCGAGTGTGTGTTGCTATTTGTGCACCCCGGCCGGGTAAAACTTTCTGAAAGCCGTGTCCACGGTTATGGACGACTTGGAGCACAGTATATCGATCATAGACAACTATAACTAAAGTAGCGCTATAAATTTGACTTTATAATGACTAGTAATCAGCTTCACTATAATGGAATGGCTAAATTACACTGCCAACAATTGCTTGTTTGGGTTGTCTCTGGCGACCATTGTACCTGACTAGTAAGTATTGCAACTACAACGGAATGGCTAAATAAAAGTACCAACAACTGCTGGGTTTTGGGTTATCTTATGCTAATTGTATTTGACTAGTAAGTGTCGCAACTATAACGGAATGGTTAACTAAAATTGCCCACTGCTTATTTTATCAGGATCACTATCTATACCTGACTAGTAATTGCTGCAACGATAACTGAATGAGTAAAACTGCCAACTGTGTGAGTTCCTCGGTTGACTTCCTCGTTTGGTCTCGAGGGGGAAACACCAGGATGGGTTTGTCTGATGGTAGAATCAGGTTGGTTCCGAATAGGTCTTTCTCACCCCTCTCTGATAGCCGCTAGTTGTATCGAGTCCCTATAGGTTGTTTAGTGCATGCTGCCGCTGCCGCTTCAGTCCACCATACCTATGTAGGCGAGGACCGCCGAATTCTAGCCTCGCCGTGTACTGGCCTCAGTACTGAAGCTCCTCTTTTTCCTTTGCCCTTTGTCGGCACCCCTTTTGTTTAAGCAGGTTTTGAGATCGACGTCGTTAGCAGGTTTACCCTTCCGGCTTGGCCTGGGCAGGGTTATGGACGCCATTGGTTATTCTTCAGGGCTCTTAGCCCCATTTGCATCTTGTCCGTAGCTGGACGCTATATCGTTCTCAAGGTGATTTGGATCTTTGTACTGTATATCTGTATTCTTAACTCATTGAGTCGCTGTTATATATATATCTGTTCTGTGGGTCCCATCGAGGAATGTTGTGTAATGTTATTACTTCGTTTTCCACCCGCACGAAAGTGCCTGGTGGGCGCCTTTGAATCGTTTCTATGCGGGTTTGGCGGGTTTCGCTAAAACTTGCATAGGTCCGATTCTGAGGGTGTTACACCAGGATTCAATCAATCCCATATATATATTCCCTTCGTCTCGCAATATTTTACTTGCTCGAGATTCGATCGTCGGTATCGTCATACCTAGTTCAATCTCGTTCACAGCAAGTACTTTACTCGTTCCGTAATCCGATATCACTTTGTGATTAACTCCTTAACCACATGCTTGCAAGCGGTGTTGATATCGATTACCGAGTGGGCCCGAAGTATATCTCTCCGACTTGGGAGGGACAAATTGCATCTCGATACATACAACCCAACAGATACTTTCCGATCACCTGAGAGACACCTTTATGATCACCCTCTCATAGGATGACGTTTGATGACCTCAAAGCTTTCTTCCGATACCAGGGAGTTGCATTATCTCATGGTCTAAGGAATACAATATTTGACATAGGAAAAGCTTCGCAAAGACGAACACGATGACACGATCTAATTGCTCTGCTTTGTTTGGGTCTATCCACCATATCATTCTCCCAATGATATGATCTCATTATCAATTGACAACTCATGTCTATGGTTAGGAAACCTTAACCATCATTGATCAATGAGCTAGTCCATAGAGGCGTACTAGGGACACTGTGTTGTTCACAAACCACACAAGTATTAAAGTTTCCGCTTAATACAATTCTAGCATGGAATATAAACTTTATCATGAACAAGAATTATAATAATAACATCTTTATTATTGCCTCTAGGGCATAATTCCAACAGTCTCCCACTTGCACTAGAGTCAATAATCTAGTTTACATTTGGCAACAATCTCACACCCATGGCACTGAGGTGTTGATCATGTTTTACACGTGGAAGAGGTTTAGTCAATGGATCTGCGACATTCAGATCCGTATGTACTTTGCTAATCTTCAGATCTCCATCTGCTATATAATCTCGGATTATATGAAACTTGCGGTTGATATGCTTGGTCTTTGGATGATATCTTGGTTCCTTAGCGAGTGCTATGGCGCCAGTGTTGTCACACAATATCTCCAGTGGGTCCAATGCACTTGGAACCACGCCAAGCTCAGTGATGAAGTTTCTGATCGAAACTCCTTCACTTGACGCTTCTACTGTAGATCCCGCGATCACGCTTTGCTTGCAGCTTCTCCAGCTCACAGCTCATCCATTCAAAATATAAACGTATCCTGTCTGAGATTTGGAATCATCCTTGTCGGTGTCGAAACTAGCATCGACGTAACCTTTTACGACAAGCTGTTCATCACCCCCATAGACTAAGAACATTTCTTTAGTTCTATTTAGGTACTTTAGGATGTTCTTCACGGCTATCCAGTGTTCCACTCCTGGATCACTTTGATATCTGCTCGTCAAACTAAGAGCATTGGACACATCCGGTCTAGTACACAGCATGGCATACATGATGGAACCTATGGCCGAGGCATAAGGCACTTTGCTCATAGCTTCCTTATCATTTATCGTAGCTGGACACTGAGCCTTGCTTAATATCTTACCTGACAACATAGGCACTGAACCTTTCTTTGCCTTATCCATTCTGAACCTTTTCAGAACTTTGTCTAGGTATGTACTCTGGCTTAAAGCTATCAGGCGTCTTTGTCTATCTCTATAGATCTTGATGCCCAATATATAAGCAGCTTCACCTAGGTCTTTCATTGAAAAACACTTGTTCAAATAACTCTTCACATCGTTAAGCATGTTGATGTCATTTCCGATAATCAATATGTCATCCACATACAGTACCAGAAACGTCACCGAGCTCCCACTCACTTTCTTGTAGATACAAGCTTCGTAGCAATTTGGAACAAATCCAAAGCTCTTGATCACTTGATCAAAACGAAGGTTCCAACTCCGAGATGCTTGCTTCAGTCCATAAATGGAACGCTGAAGTTTGCATACTTTACTAGCATCCTTAGGATCGACAAAACCTTCGGGTTGCATCATATACAACTCTTCATCAATGTTTCCATTGAGGAAAGCAGTCTTGACATCCATCTGCCATATTTCATAATCATGAAACGCAGCAATTGCTAATAAAATCCGAATGGACTTAAACATCGCTACGGGAGAGAAAGTCTCATCGTAGTCAACACCTTGAACTTGTCGAAAACCTTTTGCGACAAGCCGTGCTTTATAGAAGGTAACATTACCATCCGCGTCCGTTTTCTTCTTGAATATCCATTTGCACTCAACGGCCTTTCGATCACTAGGAGGATCCACCAAAGTCCATACTTGGTTTTCGCTCATGGATCCCAATTCGGATTTCATGGCTTCCAGCCATTTCTCAGAGTCTGGGCTCATCATCGCTTCCTCATAGTTCGTAGGTTCACTGTCTTCTACTAACAAGACAGTCAAGACAGGGTTGCCGTACCACTCAGGAGGGGCACGCGACCTTGTCGACCTGCGACGTCCAGTAGCAGCATCGTCCGAAGCTTCATGATCCTTGTCATTAGCTTCCTCTATTGTTGGTGCAGGCGGCACTGGAACAATTTCAGGTGCTGCGCTACTCTCCAATTCAAGAGAAGGTTCAATAACCTCGTCTAGCTCTACTTTCCTCCCACTCACTTCTTTCGAGAGAAACTCCTTCTCAAGAAAGGAACTGTTCTTTGCGACAAACACTTTGCCTTCGGTTCTGTGATAGAAGGTATACCCAATAGTTTCCTTAGGGTATCCTATGAAGACGCATTTCTCCGCTTTGGGTTCGAGCTTGTCCGGCATCAACTTCTTGACGTAAGCTTCGCATCCCCAAACTTTAAGAAACGACAACTTAGGTTTAGCACCAAACCACATTTCATACGGTGTCGTCTCAACGGATTTAGATGGAGCCCTATTTAAAGTGAATGCAGCGGTTTCTAATGCATAACCCCAAAATGATAACGGAAAATCAGTAAGAGACATCATTGATCAGACCATATCTAATAGGGTTCGATTCCGGCGTTCAGACACACCATTGCGCTGTGGTGTTCCGGGTGGCGTGAGTTGCGAAACAATTCCGCTTTCTTTAAGATGCGTGAGAAAATCATAACTCAAATATCCGCCCCACGATCGGATCCTAGAAACTTAATCTTTCTGTTGCGATGGTTCTCCACTACACTCTGAAATTCTTTGAACTTTTCAAACGTTTCAGATTTATGTTTCATTAAATAGATATACCCATATCTACTTAAGTCATCGGTAAAAGTGAGAAAATAGCGATATCCACCGCGCGTCGAAACACTCATCGGTCCGCATACATCGGTATGTATGATTTCCAACAAGTCCGTTGCTTGCTCCATCATGCCGGAGAACGGGGTTTTGATCATCTTGCCGATGAGGCATGGTTCGCATGTGTCAAATGATTCAAAATCAAGAGACTCCAAAAGTCCATCAGAATGGAGTTTCTTCATGCGTTTTACACCAATATGACCTAGACGACAGTGCCACAAATAAGTAGTATTATCACTATCTACTTTGCATCTCTTAGCCTCAATGTTATGGATGTGTGTTTCATCCCTTTCGATATTTAGAAGAAATAAACCATTCACAATAGGTGCATGACCATAAAAGATGTTACTCATATAAATAGAACAACCATTATTCTTCGATTTAAATGAATAACCGTCTTGCAATAAACACGATCTAGAAATGATGTTCATGCTCAACGCAGGCACATAATAACACTTATTAAGGTTTAAAACTAATCCCGAAGGTAAAACTAAGGAGAGCGTGCCGACGGCCATCACATCAACTCTTGATCCGTTGCCAACGCGCATCGTCACCTCATCCCTCGCAAGCCGCCGTCTATTCCGTAGCTCCTGCTTCGAGTTACAGATATTAGCAACTGAACCGGTATCAAATACCCAGGAACTACAACGAGGGCTAGTAAGGAAAACATCAATAACATGTATATCAAATATACCTTTGATGGTGCCAGTCTTCTTGTCCGCTAAGTACTTCAGACAGTTGCGCTTCCAGTGACCCTTGTCCTTGCAATAGAAGCACTCAGTGTCCGGCTTGGGACCAGACCTGAGCTTCTTCTCAGCAGGGGCATTGCGCTTGCCGCCGCCCTTCTTGAAGGGCTTCTTTGCTCCCTTACCTTTCTTAAAGGAGGGCTTGTTAACCATCAACACATGATTATCCTTCTTGATGTCCACTTCCGCAGCCTTCAGCTTTGCGAAGAGCTCGGTGATCGTATCAGTGGAACCAATCTGATTATGAGTCACTACAAAACTTTTGTAGCTGGGAGGGAGTGATTGCAGAACCCTGTCAATCTTGAGCTCCTCTGGAATCGTGCATTCCAGTTGCTCAAGGCGTTGAGTGTAGCCCGACATCTTTATGGCGTGCTCACTAACGGAACTCCCTTCCTCCATCTTGCAGTTAAAGAACTTCTCAGAGATCTCATATCTCTCAGAACGGGCTTGAGTCTGAAACATGGTTTTCAGCTCCTCGAGAATCTCAAAGGGCCCGGGATAGGTTTCAAAACGATTTTGAAGCTCCGGTTCCATAGCAAACAACATGGTGCTCTTAATCACACCATAATCATCTTTGCGCGACTGATAGACAGATTTCTCATCAGCCGGCGCAGTTGCAGCAGGGGGGTCACCTAACGCTTTCTCAAGGACATAGTCCTTTTGTCCGCCAGACAGAATGATTCTCAGAATGCGGAACCATTTGGTGAAGTTAGACCCATTGTTTCTAAGCTTTTCTATCTCATCAAAAACGTTGAAGTTGAAGTTGGACTTGGCCATGGGATCTACAGTATTTGCAAGTACAATTTAGACTATGTTCATGATAAATAGTTCAACTTAATCAAATTACTAGATGAACTCCCACTAAATTCAACATCCCTCAAGTTGTTTAGTGAACACGATCCAAATTCACCACACCTAATCCGATCATCACGAGAAGAGATGTGGTTTCAATGGTGGACAACGAAGTGTCTATCATATCATTCATATGACTCATGCTTAACCTTTCGGTTCTTGTGTTCCGAGGCCATGTCTGTACATGCTAGGCTCGTCAAGTTAGACCCAAGTATTTCCGCGTGTGCAAAAACTGGCTTGCACCCGTTGTATGTGAGCGTAGAGTCTATAGCACCCGATCATCACGTGATGCTTGGACACGACGAACTTTCGCAACGGTGCATACTTGGGGAGAACACAGTTTTATCTTGATCTTTAAGTGAGGAATCATCTTATAATGCTACCGTCGCGATCTAAGCATGATAAGATACATAAAAGGATAAACATCACATGCATATAACTTTACGTGACATGGTATAGCCAATCTTCGCGCAATGATATCCATCTTGTGCGTTCCGACATGATCTCCATCACTCCACCATGATTGCCTCCACCACGAATAGCAACTACAACTATTGCTAACTACTTAGCGATAAAGTAAAGCTATTACATGGCGTATAAGAAGTTGACTCGTAGGTCATACACAATTATAAAGACAACCATATGGCTCCTGCCGGTTGTGTACTCATCGACATGCAAGTCGTGAAACATTACAAAACATGATCATCGCATACAATATACACATCACATCTTGGGCCATACCATATCACAGAAAACACTCCCTGCAAAAACAAGTTAGACGCCTCTACTTTGTTGTTGCATGTTTTACGTGGCTTATGGGAGTAGATGCTAAGAACGATTCTTACCTACGGAAAGCCACAACGGTGATATTATGGTTGCCAAACTCCGGTGTTAATCCCATGACAACTATAGTGAGAGAAACTGACATCCACCAGCCGCATGTGTGGTACAAGCCACACGTCAAGTGCGGAGCCAGTCTCGCGAACGACATCGCGTAAGGTTGGCCTGGACCGCTTCAATCTCACTATCCCGCGTCATAAGAAGAACACAAACAAGAGGCTTGCAATAGAAAACATCAACGCCCGCAATAACCATGTTGCGTTCTACTCGTGAAACACATCTACGCATAGATCTAGCTCTGATACCACTGAAGGGTTTCGTGGCATAGTAAATCAAAATTTTCTACGGAGCGAACAGAGGGAAAGCCAAGATCTAATCTAGGAGATGCAAACAACGAGAGAGATTGGATTAGATCTTCATACCCTTGAAGATTCGCACAGCGGAACGTTCGTCGGAACGTGGGTGATGTAGTCGTACTCGCTTCTCCTCCTCGCGATCCGATCCGATCTAGCACCACAAGTGGCGGTGCCTCCGTGAGATGCACACGTGCAGCACCTCGACGTCTCCTCCTTCCTCGGACCAGCCAGTATGGTGGAGAGATAGATTGGATCTACAACACGACGGCGTGGTGTATATGGTGGAGAATTTCTGCTGCAGGGCTTCGCCTACAAACAGTCGGGAGGGAGAGAGGAAGGTAGCAAGGCTGCTAGGGCTTGGAGGAAGGTGTGTGTAGGGGGAGGGGGCGCACCACCCCTCTATATATAGAGGGGGGCGGCCAGCCCTTGCCCCTCCTCCAAGCCTATCTCTAGTTTAAACAATTTAAACCCTCCCTTATCTAGAAATCCTATCTCTAGTTTAAACGATTTAAACTCTCCCTCTTCTAGAAATTCTATCCCGAGATTTAAACGAGTCAAATCTCTCTAGAATCGGCTGGGCCCTATGGGACCTTGTGCCCCTGGCCCAATGCGGCCAGGACACTCCCTCATAGGCCCATGCCCCCTTCCGGAAGGTGGGGCCACGTTGGTCCCCTTCAGGAAGGTTCTAGAAACTTCCGGTACAATACCGATTAACCCGGAACAATTCCGAACTCCAAAAACTGCACTGCCTTATATTAATCTTATTCTCCGGACCATTCCGGAACCTCTCGTGATATCCCGGATCCCATCCGAGACTCCGAACAAAAAATTCATAAACCAATTATCCAATCTATCCTAGCGTCAAGACACGTTAAGTGTGTGACCCTGCGGGTTCGAGAATATGCAGACATGATCTTCTATCAATAATCAACAGCGGGGTCTGGGCACCCATATTGACTCCCACACATTCATCGATGATCATATCGGATGAACCACGATGCCAGGATTCAATCAATCCCATATATATATTCCCTTCGTCTCGCGATATTTTACTTGCTCGAGATTCGATCGTCGGTATCGTCATACCTAGTTCAATCCCGTTCACAGCAAGTACTTTACTCGTTCTGTAATCCGATATCACTTTGTGATTAACTCCTTAACCACATGCTTGCAAGCGGTGTTGATATCGATTACCGAGTGGGCCCGAAGTATATCTCTCCGACTTGGGAGGGACAAATTCCATCTCGATACATACAACCCAACAGATACTTTCCGATCACCTGAGAGACACCTTTATGATCACCCTCTCATAGGATGACGTTTGATGACCTCAAAGTTTTCTTCCGATACCAGGGAGTTGCATTATCTCATGGTCTAAGGAATACAATATTTGACATAGGAAAAGCTTCGCAAAGACGAACACGATGACACGATCTAATTGCTCTGCTTTGTTTGGGTCTATCCACCATATCATTCTCCCAATGATATGATCTCATTATCAATTGACAACTCATGTCTATGGTTAGGAAACCTTAACCATCATTGATCAATGAGCTAGTCCATAGAGGCGTACTAGGGACACAGTGTTGTTCACAAACCACACAAGTATTAAAGTTTCCGCTTAATACAATTCTAGCATGGAATATAAAATTTATCATGAACAAGAATTATAATAATAACATCTTTATTATTTCCTTTAGGGCATAATTCCAACAATAGCCGTCAGTTACATCGAGTCTCTATAGGTTGTTTAGTGCGTGCTGCGCTGCCGCTCAGTCCACCATACCTATGTAGGCGAGGACCGCCGAATTCTAGCCTCGCCGTGTACTGGCCTCAGTACTGACGCTCCTCTTTTTCCTTTGCCCTTTGTCGGCACCCCTTTTGTTTAAGCAGGTTTTGAGATCGACGTCGTTAGCAGGGTTACCCTTCCGGCTTGGCCTGGGCAGGGTTATGGACGCCATTGGTTATTCTTCAGGGCTCTTAGCCCCATTTGCATCTTGTCCGTAGCTGGACGCTCCCTTGTTTTCAAGGTGATTTGGATCTTTGTATATTATATCTGTAATCTTGACTCATGGAGTCGTGTTGTATATATATCTGTTCTGTGGGTCCCATCGAGGACTGTTGTGTAATGTTATTACTTCGTTTTCCACCCGCACGCAAGTGCCTGGTGGGCACCTTTGAATCGTTTCTATGTGGGTTTGGCGGGTTTCGCTAAAACTTGCATAGGGCCGATTCTGAGGGTGTTACAAAAAGGTGTGTTTGATGCACTATCTACAACCATAGAACATAGGTCGTTGGCAATGCAAGTTTTCGTAGACATTTCTTTAAAGGTTGCTTTTATTCTGAAAAGCTATGTCTGTCAGCCTTCACGGGTTTACCAGAACCTTCATGGGGTTACTTTCCCGCCGCGTTCGCAGCTCCTTCCCGGAACAGGGAGTAACAAGTTACAGTTCTTACACTCCGCAGAGGTGCGTTACTTTACCCATGAGAGATCAACTCTTTGTTGCACAACCGGGCAGCTTATTCCCGTCCACAATTCCATGATGTGGGGCCCAGAAGATGATCCAAGCCAATCACTGCCCCCTTCGCGACCCTGAAGGGATTCGCAGCATAGTAAATCAAAAAAATTCTACGGATGCAAACGGGAAAGCCAAGATCTAATCTAGGAGATGCAAACAACAAGAGAGATTAGATGAGATATTCATACCCTTGAAGATTCGCACAGTGGAACGTTCGTCGGAACGTGGGTGATGTAGTCGTACTCGCTTCTCCTCCTCGCGATCCGCTCCGATCTAACACCGCAAGTGGCGATGCCTCCGAGAGATGCACACATGCGGCACCTCGAAGTCTCCTCCTTCCTCGGTCCAGCAAGTATGGTGGAGAGACGGATTGGATCTACAACATGACGGCGCGGTGCAAGTGGTGGAGAGTTTCTGCAGCAGGGCTTCGCCTACACGCAGTCGGGAGGGAGAGAGAGAGGAGGGCAGCAGGGCGGCCAGGCTTGAGGGGAAGGTGTGAGGGGGTGGTGCGCCCCCAGCCCTCTTTATATAGAGGGGTGGGCAGAAACCTTATCCCCTCCCCCAGGCCTAGGCCGGCGGCCAAGGAGGGAAGAGTGGGGGCAAGTTTCCCCCCTCCTTCTAGAAGCTCCAATTAGGGTTTCCCCGTGTTTGGCCGGCTGGGCCCTATGGGGCCTTGTGACCCCTGGCCCAATGCGGCCAGGGCACTCCCTCATAGGCCCATGCCCCCTCCCGGAAGGTGGGGCCATGTTGATCCCCCTCCGGAAGGTTCTAGAAGCTTCCGGTACAATACCGATTAACCCGAAACAATTCCGAACTCCAAAAACTGCATTGCCTTATATGAATCTTATTCTCCGGACCATTCCGGAACCTCTCGTGATGTCCCGGATCCCATCCGAGACTCCGAATAAAAACTCATAAACCAATTATCCAATCTATCCTAGCGTCGAGACACGATAAGTGTGTGACCCTTCGGGTTCGAGAACATGCAGACATGATCTTCTATCAATAATCAACAGCGGGGTCTGGAAACCCATATTGACTCCCACACATTCATCGATGATCATATCGGATGAACCACGATGCCAGGATTCAATCAATCCCATATATATATTCCCTTCGTCTCGCGATATTTTACTTGCCCGAGATTCGATCGTCGGTACCGTCGTACCTAGTTCAATCTCGTTCACAGCAAGTACTTTACTCGTTCCGTAATCCGATATCACTTTTTGATTAACTCCTTAACCACATGCTTTCAAGCGGTGTTGATATCGATTACCGAGTGGGCCCGAAGTATATCTCTCCGACTTGGGAGGGACAAATCCCATCTCGATACATACAACCAACAGGTACTTTCCGATCACCTGAGAGACACCTTTATGATCACCCTCTCATAGGATGACGTTTGATGGCCTCAAAGCTTTCTTCTGATACCAGGGAGTTGTATTATCTCATGGTCTAAGGAATACAATATTTGACATAAGAAAAGCTTCGCAAAGATGAACACGATGACACGATCTAATTGCTCCGCTTAGTTTGGGTCTGTCCATCATATCATTCTCCCAATGACATGATCTCATCATTAATCGACAACTCATGTCTATGGTTAGTAAACCTTAACCATCATTAATCAATAAACTAGTCCATAGAGGCATACTAGGGACACGGTGTTGTTCACAAACCCGACAAGTATTAAAGTTTCCGCTTAGTACAATTCTAGCATGGAATATAAACTTTATCATGAACAAGAATTATAATAATAACATCTTTATTATTGCCTCTAGGGCATAATTCCAACAGACCCCGCATGCCTCCTTGGTGTACACCATGCTCACTTAAAGAATTACGTCACTAGTTTGTACAAACCGCTAGATCTCATAACTATCCTGGGACGATGAGGGTTCCCACCCATATGCTGCATATCCTCTACGAATTACCAATTAATATGCACGCTACGAGGATAACAGCCATGACCTGCACATCCGGCTTCATGCGAGAGGAAGAAGATACAACGGACTTCTCCGTCCCATTCCAAATCTCATGGTCAACGCGTAATATACGGCACAAGAATCACTGGCGACATTGGTTGTTAAGTCCTAGGTGATATAGTTCTGAACAGTGGTATCCCAATTGTCAGATTTAATAGATTAGCTGATCACCCTGGATCAGTAATCAATAATGCTTATTATTATTGAAAATAGTGTTTTCTGACCTTTTTATAATGCAGATGAAGACAATATTGGATTTGTAAAATGCTTTACAGAAAATAAACAAAGGACATGAGCAAGTGTGAACTTGCCTTTTGTGATTGCAAGATTATGCACTCACTGTCTTCGAGTTAGTGTATAAGATCCAAAATCTGAAATCAGCATCATTGGTCCGGTAAGGACTAATGTTTAAAGAAGCAACATGCTTTTATGCATAAGTAGTGTGATGCATGTTTTAAGTGTAAATTCCGGGAATAAGGTTGTTCTAGGGTTTGGATTTCGAAAGTGGTTACTTTGGAATGTGTGATTCTTTTGGATAATTTTCGTAGTTGTATTCTTATTAGAGTTTATGAGTGGTTGGAGTCAACACATATGTAGGAATAAAATATATATCCTTATGATATACTAGTTAGGACTACTTATACAAGATTTCTTATTTAAAGTGGCAAAAAGGATAACCTTCGAAGAAATGGCTTCTCTTCTAAGGTCTAGATAACCTTGTGGTTAGTTAGTGATGGTTGATGTTATTTGTTTTAATCAAATGATTTGAGCTTAAGCGGCTTTATAGATTAATTACTTCAGACCAAAATTAACTATAAAATATGTAGTAATGTGTATGGTATTATATTTAGACCTTTGGTGACTAAGTAACTTTAAAATGTAGATAGTTTTGAAAGTATGATACTTACACCCTGGTATCTTGTATATATAAAAGGTGTTCTTTAAGTTACTTTAAGAATGTTTGTTCTGTTACTTGAGATAATGGTTTCTTAATTTTACAATAGAATAGTATCTTTTACCTTTTATAGGTAAGTGACTAAGGTTTATAATTCTGGATATAACTTTTATTTAATTATCCTTAAACTTTCTTTAGTGTTATGGTAATTGTTGAAACTCGATAATTTAAAGTACTTGGAAAGGATTTGATGATTTTTTTACAAGATGTTCTTTAAGGTTTTTATCCTGACTTGGAATCCTTTGAGTATGTGATATTCACTTAGGGTTTAAGATAGTTTAAGATGTTTACAATGTTTTTAAACCATTAGAGTTTCATTTCATTAATATTTAAGATTTGTACTTTATATTTAAACTTATTTTATTTATTTAGAGGATATTAATAAATGTTGTTTATCCTTTTAAGAATTATTATTGAAGTGACTAAGTTTAATTTTGAGTTATTAAGATGTTTGAGTTTTTTGTTTAATTTAGAGTATAATATGAGTTTTTTATTGATTTAATAATCCTTTTAGGAATTATCAATTATACATTAAATTTATTACTAAATATTTATTTAGTATTTTTCAAAAATACTTTACTATTAATAAATAATGAAAGTGTTTTTTATTTATTTTTATCACCTTTCAATAATTTTGTAAAATTCCATAAGGAATATTTAAATTACAAAATTCTTATAAAAATTGAATGTTCAAAATTGGATATGTTATTTTATTTGGACAGAATGGATTATTGTGAATCCAAAATATTTTATTTATAATTTTTAGACTATTATTTTATTTTCTAGAATTTTATTAAGTCGAGGGGTATTTTGGTCTTTTTCTTTTTATTAAAACAGGCCTGAAATTGTTTCTGGGCTGGTTATTTTTATTGGGCCCTGTTGGCCCACTAGTACTAGACAAAAGAGCCACCCCGAAGGGTCTGGCCCAGCTCGGCCCATTCCTCACTGCCTCTCTCTCTCGCGCGCGAGTTCATCTTCTCCTCCTTTGACCCCGACCCTGTGGCCGGCGTTGCCGCCACCGGCGATTCCCGCCGCCGTTGGCCGTTCTGGTCGCCGCCGTGGTGCATTAGGGGATTGTCGACGACGCCCTTTCGTTCTATCCAATTGGATTTGAGCCTAGGGCTCTCCTGCGATGGATTGATGTCGTCTCGAACCCTAGGGTTTGGGGATTGGCATGGATTCGAGTGCTGCCGTAGTCGTCGTGCGTCGAGGTGATGCTCTGCACTCCAAGCATGATCAGGGTCGTTGCCGTGGCGCCGTGTGGGTTGCAGCGCCTCCTCTGGGGTGCTCCCCGTGCCACTATGGCCGCCGGCCCCCCCGCTGCTTCCTCTTCTATCCTTCAGCGAGGACCTATGGTGAGTTCGATTCTTCTCTCCTGGTGCTCTCTGTGCTTGTTGATTCGAGGCTAGATGTTAGCAGTGTCCTCTCTAGCTACTGTCTGATTCAGATTAGGATGATTATCCCTTTAGGGTTCGTGTGATGTGCTTATTCATGTACTGGATTGATTCATGTTTGGATGGTATGTACACATGATAAATGCTTATTGGCCTGAGACTTGTTGCTTAAAGTGATATATGATGTTTCTGGTGGCTTACTAGATGATTTGATGCTTGGGTTGCATCTGATTCAGATGATGTGGTTGTATGGAAAACATGCTTGGTAAAGCCAATGATTTGATAGCTTTCCACTGTTTATTTGATTCATGGTCATGATTATGATAGGATACAGGTTCTGTCTTAGTGTTGTTAGCTTGGGAAGTGTAACATAGAAATATCCTAGTTATGATTCCTATTTTAACAGGAAAATGATTAGTTAGTTGATTGCCTGAACCTATCATGATTTACTGTTTTTCCTGATTCATAATGGATTGTTCTTGTGATACCATCATGTATGGCACACAAGTTTAATTCTAAACCATGGATTTGGTTAGTTTATGCTTAAGACAATCTTGGCTTTGAAAGATTAATAGAGATGCTCTTATCTGAATTCCCTATGACCAATGATGTTGGTCTGAGGCTTAGGAATTCAAATCTTATCTAATTGTTTCATCTAGATAGTCCTAGTAGTGATACCAACTATCCCTATAGAATCAAAGCTTGGAATTTTTTTATAGTGAGCTTGACCAATCTATGGATCCCAAAGATTTGTTTCTAAGGTGCTACTCTTTCTTTAGAGATGTGCCTAGAAATAGATCATAGGTATATGTATGATTTAATTGTAGAATATGGTTTGACAACCAGAGCAAGGATGTTGCTCTGAGCTCTGGTTGGATCTTGGTGATTTTGGTGGTTTGCTTTTAGAACTTAAAAGGAATCCCTATGATGGATTCACCCCACTTGGGTGCTTTCTGAGGTTTTGTTTTCTAAAACAACACATGCTTTCTCTGATTAAGATGATTAGATCATGTAAAGGTTTTATGAAACTCACCACAAAAGCTGATATTTGTGGAGTAAGTTGGTGATGATCTTGATCTAGTTTTGCTGGACTCATGTGCTTGATCTGGAGCTAGCCTGCTCCTCCTAGCTCCTGGGCTTGGCCTTGCTGCCCACCTGATTCATTCCCTTCCTTATGTCACCATCCTGGTGATGTTTGGGTTAATCTGGGTGGTTGGTTTGGTTGCTGTTCTTGGTTAAACTGTTGTTCACCCAGGCTATGCTGGGTGTTGTGTAATGGAGTGATGCACTGAGGTGTTTCTCCTCGGTTGTGCTGTGGTTTTGTGATCCTGACTGTGCTTGTGTGATCGAGAACACACCATTTTGCATGATGTGTGTGTGTGCAGCCTGTGTGCCTGCTATGCACATATGGATAGGTTCAGAAAATTTGGAACTTACTATTACCAATCTACTTTTACCTTGGCTGGTGAATTGGTCACATTTTTGGTTGTCATTTGCATTCTTGCTGTGAACTTATGAAAGATGAATATTGGTGAAACTTGCCCCTCTTTAACATTTCTCAATGATGAGATTGTCAAGTGCACCTCACTGACATGTCTGAGAGAAATATATTCTAACACTAATCTTGTTTTATTTCTGTTTAATATTTGTTTTGCAGGTCCAAAGATAAAGATGAAGATTTAGTTTAGGTTTTAGATATAGGATAGTTAGTAGATGTAATTTTCTTAATCCTTTGTAATTTTTTTCTTTTATAGTTCTTGTAACCTTTATTTTATTCAATTGTAATAAAGATTATATCATTATTAATAAAGAATATTCTTATTCTTTATTCTCTTGTAACTTGTTTATGTCTTTATAATATGAAAATAATTTTCATAATTTCTATTGTTTTGAGATTTAAGTTATACTGCCTATATCTTAATTAATTTAAGACTCAAATCTTCTATCTAAATCTTTTAAATTATTATTCAAACACTTAAGTTTTTAAATTCAAACCCATTTCAAAACACACATAATTCTTTTAAGATCACATCAAAGTTTTTATATAATCCTCCTTTAAGTCTAAACCTAATCTTAAAGTAGGAAAGAAACATTGATCACTTAAGATTTTATTTGGCAAAAAAAATTCCCACCTTTTCACAAATAGATGCATGCAACAATACATAATCCTAAATCTACCCTTCGTTAGGTTCCTAAATACTGGGATGTTACATAACCGAGAAAGCAATCATGGCTACGTATGCACATTGTAACATAGTTGAACTTGATGAAGAGACTTCTATCTTGGTTGAAGGTAAAATTAAGGTAAAATATGTGGGTAAGCCTATTCTTCCATGCATATTTAAAGAAACCTCGCATTATGGTTTATGTGATCTTGGCACCAAAGTTAATATTATATTGATAGCACCGGCTACAATAGAAAATACTGATATGACAATCATGTTAGCCAACAAAAATCTTACAACTCCAATGGGAGTATTTGAAGATGCAACTATCACAATTGACAATAAAAATTTCCTTACTGATTTTGTAGTTGTTGATATGCCAATTGACACTCTTTGCCCAATTATATTTGGAATAAACTTTTTGAATGATATAGGTGCCATAGTTGACTTCAAAAAGGAGGTTGTATCCCTTAAACTTGAGAAAGCGGAAAAAGAATTCCACTTTTTCAAATTTAAAGACAAACCTCTATTCATAAAAGAAGAAGATAAAGAGAAAACTATTGAAGAAATGTCAGCTCTTTTCTTAAATAATCAAGATGAAGAAATAAATGAAGATCCAAATTGTGAAGAAATAATTATGAAGGATAGAACTTTAGAAGAACTAGAAAGTGAATTTGATTCATTTCCCACTGAAGAACCTCCAACTGATGAAGCTTTTGAAGAGCCGGAAAAGAGAGGGGATGAAGAATTACCACCCCCAGAAATAAAAACTCTACCATATAATCTTATCTATAGATTCTTAGATAATACTAATAAATTTCCTATTATTATTAGTGCTAAACTTTTAGGGGAAGAAGAAGAAGAACTCATGAAGGTACTAAAGGAGCACCGCAAGGCCTTTGGGTACTCATTGGATGACTTGAAGGGTATTAGTCCCATGATAGACTCCCATCGGATATTCATGGAGGAAGGTGCTAAACTAGTTGTAGAATTTAATAGAAGACTAAAGCCTAAAATGAAGGAAGTGGTAAAACAAGAAATAGCACGCCTACTTGACGCATGTATAATTTATACTGTAAAATAAAGTGAATGGGTAAGTCCTGTTCATTGTATTCCTAAGAAAGACGACTTTACTATTGTTCCAAATAAAAACAATGAATTGATACCTACTAGAACTATTGTTGGACATAGGATGTGCATAGATTTCAGGAAATTGAATAAGGAGACTAGAAAATATCACTATCCTTTACCATTCATAGATCAAACTTTAGAGCGGTTATCAAACCACACTTATTTTTGCTACTTGGAGGGGTACTCTAGTTTTTCCCAAATAGTTGTTCATCGTGAATACCAACTTAAAACAACTTTCATTAGTCCTTATGGTTTACATGCTTACCGACGTATGCCTTTTGGTCTATGTAATGCTCCATCTACTTTTCAAAGATGCATGACTGCTATATTTGTAGATTTTATAGAACTGATAATGAAAGTATTTATGGATAATTTTTCTGTCTATGGAACTTCCTAGTTGCTTGGATGACCTCAATAGAATCTTGCAGCATTGTGAAGCAACTAATCTTGTCTTAAACTGAGAGAAGTGTCATTTTATGGTCAAAGAAGGCATAGTCCTTGGACATAAAGTATCAGGTAAGGGTATTGAAGTAGATATGGCTAAAATTGAAGACATAGAAAGAATGCCACAACCAAGGGACATAAAAGGTATAAGAAGTATTCTTGGTCATGTAGGCTTTTATAGAAGGTTTATTACGATTTTCTAGAATTTATAAACCTTTGACTAATCTATTGCAAAAGGGAGTAAGATTTAGTTGTGATGATAAATGCCTTATTGCCTTTGATAAACCTAAATATTCTTTATCTCGTCATCCCATCATTAAACCACCTATATGATATATGACTTTTGATTTAATATGTAAAGTTAGCGATGATGTTGTAGGAGTAACTCTGGGACAACACATAAGTCGCATATTTAATATTATACATCATGCTAGTAGAACTCTCAATAGTGCTCAAAAGAATTATCCTAAGGAAGAAAGAGAACTCTTTGCTATATTTTTCTCTTGTGATAAGTTCCATTCTTATATTGTTGATGCAAAAGTAAGAGTTCATACGGATCGTGATGGTTTAAAATAACTCCTCGAGAGGAAGTTTCATAAGCCAAGACTAATCCGTTGGATCCTTTTACTTCAAGAATTTGAGTTGTAGATTATGCAGAGACATGAAGCAAAGGTAGTAGATGCATCATCTATATTTACCCAGCAATACATCAATATTATTGAGAGGAGTTTTAGTCTTGAGGATTTTTGTTTTCAATAATTATTATATGAGCTAAGGCCAAATCCTCCCAAGAATAAGAAGTCCTTGTTATTGGAGGACCTTGTCACTCCCACCTAAATAAACGGTAAGTGAAAGGTAAGTTCTCTAACTCTGATAAGTTCTTTGTTTTCATAGTTTCTACTATTAAAAATTATACCTTTGTATTCCTCTTGTTTTTATGAAGTTTTATAGGGGTTTCCGTAACTATATGGCCACAACTATACGGCCGGAGAAAAATCTCCCATCGTATAGTTGTTCATTAAACGTTCTGTATCCCCCTCACGAAATAAATTTTGGGATGCAACATCTATACGGCAGCAACCACACAGCCGGAGAGAAATCTTTCGCTGTATAGTTGGTCGTCAAAGCTTCTGTATCCCCTTGTGAAATAATTTTCTAGGTACCATATATATAGGCCGCAACTATACAGCCGAAGAAAATTCTCCCGCCGTATAGTTGGTCGTAAAAATTTAGTATCCTCGACCCGTTTTCGTTATTTTTCTTTACTAAAAAAACTCTTTGTCGGTTCTTAGTCGGTCACCTAACCGACCTGGGCTCGAGATATTTGGAATTATCTGCCCTGAACCAACTATACGTCCAGAACTATACGGGTCGCGACCGTATAGTTGGTCGTTAGGGCGCATGACTCCTCCAAATCTGCGATTTCTTTTTCTAGTCGGTTTGGATTGTTTTTTTGGATGAGAATTTGTGTTTCTCGTGAGTTTTACCCGACCTCTGACCGCTCTTATATACTGCCCTTGCGTCTCTCTAATCATAATCAACAGGAACAAATCTACCTCTTATTCATACAATAGGACACACAACATAGAGCCACCAAGATCCAAGAGCCCAAGGAGAGGAGCTCCAATGGAGATCGGAAGCAATAGCGAGCAAGACAAGGAGATCAAGATCACCCCTTGGAGTTCTTTGATGATGACAAAGAGCGCCAGAAGAGGGAGTTGAAGTCCCTCGAGTTGAAGATTGAAGAAATAAACAAGGAGGCGCCGGGGACGCCCAGGCATCTCCAATGGCTGCGAATTTATCTTGATAAACTTGATAAAGATATCAAGCAAAACACTAAATCAGGTTTCACTATGAGACTCAAGGCGATACAAACCCTCCAAAGCAACAATGAGATCATTAAAGAACAAGTGAAAGCGATAAAAAAAATCTTCTCTACAAGCTGCGCATTAAAGAACTGTAGGCCATCATTCAATCCCTCCATCTCAGGTTGGCCCATGAGAAAAATATACCACGTGCCATGGTGCCACAGTGGCCTTCAAATAAATACGGTATCAAATAATTGCGAGGGATTATTTGATCTCGACTGTCTTGATTCCAAGATTGGGGAGATCTATAATACCTTGTAATCTATCTTACAAGTTTTATTTATATTCTAGTTTTGCATTAGTTCGAGCTCATAAATAAAGTTTGCATCATTAGAATTTCCTTCAGAAATAGTTGATCCTTCTTATGAAATTTTGAGTTTATTATAATATATGGAGCATTATTGAGTTTGAGTTTGTCTTATTGGATATATGTGTAGGGCTTCGTAGCATGGAAAACAAAAAATTTCTACCGCATACAAACAAACAAGCCAAGATTTATCTACTAGATTGTAGCAACGAGTCGATAGAATAACTCACCCTCGAATATTCCAAAGTGTTTAACGAGAGCGGATTCTCGTGGGTGATGTAGTCGTACTCTTCCCGATCTCAAGATCGCGTAGACGATCCTTCCGGCGCTGCATTTCGGCAGCGCTTCCGCAGTCGGTCACACGTTCGGTACTCTACGAAGAGCTTCCTCTCCCTTGTTCTAGCAGGCAGCGGAGGTTGTAGCACTCTCCTCGTGATTCTGGCAGCACGACGGCGTGGTACCGGAAGTAGAGGGGAGATCTCGCAGGGCTTCGCCTTAAGCCGGAGCGAGTATGGTGGACTATGAGAGATCCTCGGTGATCTAGGGTTTAGACGCACCAAATAGGAGGCAAGGCCGGCGGCTAGGGTTTGCCCTAGGCGGCGGCAAGTTTCCCTAGGCGGCGGCGACTATCGTGGGCGGCGGCTAGGGTTAGGGTTTAGAGGGGCGTGGTGTTGTGTCTAGGAGGGGCAGCCCTACCCCTCCTTATATAGGTGGAGGGGGCGCGCCAAGGGGAGGGGAGTCCCTCCCCAACTCGGTCTCCAAGTGGGCCGGCGGTGAAGGGAGGGAACTCCTCCCCAAGTAGGTTTCCTACTCTCCCTCCACCAAACAAAATAGTCGTTTGACTTTTCAAGTTGGCGTTTGACTTTTCAAACTAGGATTTGATTTATCCCTTTATTTTGTTCAGCGATGACACCTAGTACATGATGCAACCATTCCAACTTGTTATGACACATTCATGTACCCTTCCCCTCCGGAGTGCCGGACATTCCGGAACCTTCTAGAACATTCCCAATGAAAACACCGGAACCATTCTCCAACCCCGAAACAGGACTTTCCTTATATTAATCTTATTCTCCGGACCATTCCGGATCTCCTCGTGATATCCCGGATCCCATCCGAGACTCCAAACAACATTCGGTCTCTTACTCATCATTCCATAACTACTCAACAACGTCGAATCCTAAAGTGTGTCTCCCTACGGTTCGTGAATTATGCGGACATGTTCGAGACACTTCTCCGAACAATAACCAATAGAGGAATCTGGAAATTCATATGGCTCCCACATATTTCTACGATAACTTTGCGATCGAATGAACCACTTACATACGATACCAATTTCCCTTTGTCTCACGATAGTTTACTTATCCGAGTTTATGATCGTCGGTATCTCTGCATACCTAGTTCAACCTCGTTACTGATAAGTACTCTTTTCTCGTTCCCGTGATATGTGATCCCTTGTGATCCAGTCACATGCTTGCAAGCCAATTGGATGACATTCCACCGAGAGGGCCCAGAGTATATCTATCCGTCATATGGATGGACAAATCCCACTCTTGATCCATGTGTCTCAACCAATACTTTCCAAACACTCAATGCCACCTTTATAGCCACCCAGTTACGGTGTGGTGTTTGATGTCATCAAAGCATCCTTCCGGTGATGGTGATATGCATGATCTCATGGTCGAAGGAATTAGGTTACTATGTATCAGAAAGCATATATCGATTGAACTATTAAAATGACTTGATCTTTATGCTACGCTTATCTATAGGAGTATGTCCATCATACCATTCTCCCAATGATATGATCTTGTTGTTAATAACATCTCAATGTTCATGATAGGGAAACCACAATCATTTATTAACCAACAAGCTAGTATTATAAAGAGTCTTTACCAGGGACTCTAATTTAGTTTACAAATCACACAAGTATTAATGTTTCCTTGTTAATACTATTATAGCATGAATGTAAACATTTATCATAAACACAAAGATATAATAATAACTATATTTATTATTGCCTCTAGGGCATATCTCCAATAGTCTCCCACTTGCACTAGAGTCAACTAATCTAGATTACATGGTAATATACCGAACACCCATGGCAGTTTGGTGCTGGTCATGTTTTGCCCTCGGGAGAGGTTTAGTCAACGGATCCGCCACATTCAGATCTGTGTGTACTTTGCAAATCTTTATGTCCCCATATTGGACATGTTCTCGAATAGCGTGAAAACGTAGCTTGATGTGCTTCAGCTTCTTGTGTGACCTTGGTTCTTGCGCATTGGCTATGGCGCCCATGTTATCATAGTAGATAGACATTGGGTCCAGCGCACTAGGAACCACACCGAGCTCTGTAATGAACTCTTTCATCCATATCGCTTCTTGTGAAGCCTCCGAAGCAGCCATGTATCCCGATTCAGTTGAAGATCTCGCCACAACGCTTTGATTTGCACTCCTCTAGCTAACTGCTACACCATTCAAAGTAAATACATATCCAGATTGTGATTTAGAATCATCCGGATCGGTGTTCCAACTAGCATCGGTGTAACCATCAACAACGAGCTGTTCATCACCTCCATAAGAAAGAACCATATCCTTAGTTCTTCTCAAGTACTTAAGGATGTTTTTGACCGCTGTCCAATGATCAACTCCTGGATCACTTTGATATCTGCTAGTTAAACTAACAGCATATGCAATGTCGGGTCTAGTACATAGCATGACATACATTAGAGATCCTATGGCTGAGGCCTAGGGAGTCTTACTCATCCTTTCTCTATCTTCTGCCGTTGTCGGACTTTGAGTTTTACTCAAGGTCGTATTGGGCAACATGGGTAAGAACCCTTTCTTGCTATCTTCCATTCCAAACCTCTTTAGAACTTTGTCCAAATATGTACTTTGTGACAATGATATTAGGCGTATCGATCTATCTCTATAAATCTTTATGCCCAATATGTAAGCTGCTTCGCCAAGATCTTTCATTGAAAAACTATTATTCAAATATTCCTTGACACTATTAAGAAGGTCTACATCATTCCCAATCAACAATATGTCATCTACATATAGTATTAAGAATGCTACAGAGCTCCCACTCACTTTCTTGTAAATACAAGCTTCTCCATAAGTTTGTATAAAACCAAAACTTTTGATCACCTTATCAAAACATTGATTCCAACTTTGGGATGCTTGCTTCAATCCATATATGGACCTTTGAAGTTTGCACACCTTGTTAGCACCTTTAGGATCGACAAAACCTTTGGGTTGCATCATATACAACTCTTCATCAATGTCTCCATTGAGGAACGCTGTTTTGACATCCATCTGCCATATTTCATAATCTTAATATGCAGCGATTGCTAACATAATCCTTATAGACTTTAGCTTCGCTACAGGTGAGAAAGTCTCATCGTAGTCAACTCCTTGAATTTTTTGAAACCCTTTTGCGATAAGTCGAGCTTTATAGACAGTAACATTACCATCAGCATCTGTTTTCTTCTTGAAAATCCATTTGTTCTCGACAGCCTTCCGGCCATCTAGTAAGTCCACCAAAGTCCATACTTGGTTTTCGTACATGGATCCAATCTCGGATTTCATGGCTTCTTGCCATTTATTGGAATCTGGGCTCATCATTGCTTCCTCATATGTCGCAGGATCATTGGTGTTGTCCACCAACATGACACTCATAACGGGATAATACCAATCAGGAGTGTTACGAGTTCTTGTTGACCTGCGAGGCTCTGTAGCAACTTCAACCGAAGTTTCATGATCATCATCATTATCTTCCTCTCTTATTGGTGCAGGCACCACAGGAACTTCTTCCGGTGCTGCGCTACTCGCAATTTCGAGAGAAGGTTCGACAACCTCGTCGAGTTCTACTTTCCTTCCAGTCACTTCTTTCGAGAGAAATTCCTTCTCTATAAAGGATCCATTCTTGGCAACGAAGATTTTGCCTTCGGATCTATGATAGAAGGTATACCCAATAGTTTCCTTTGGGTATCCTATGAAGACGCATTTTTCCGCTTTGGGTTCAAGCTTGTCCGGCTATAACTTCTTTACATAGGCTTCGCAACCCCAAACTTTAAGGAACGACAATTTAGGTTTCTTCCCAAACCATAATTCATACGGTGTCGTTTCAACGGATTTAGATGGTGCCCTATTTAAAGTGAATGCGGCTGTTTCTAATGCATAACCCCAAAATGATAGCGGTAAATCTGTAAGTGTCATCATAGAACGAACCATATCTAAGAGAGTTCGATTACAACGTTCGGACACACCATTACGTTGTGGTGTTCCCGGCGGTGTCAATTGTGAAAGTATTCCACATTTCTTCAAATGCTCGCCAAACTCGTAACTTATATATTCACCTCCACGATCAGAACGTAAAAACTTAATCTTCTTGTTATGTTGATTCTCAACCTCACTTTGAAATTCCTTAAACTTCTCAAAAGTTTCGGACTTATGTTTCATGAAATAGATATACCCATATCTACTCAAGTCATTCGTGAAGGTAAGAACATAACGATAACTACCGCGCGATGCTACACTCATTGGACCACACACATCGGTATGTATGATTTCCAATAAGTCCGTAGCTCGCTCCATCATACCAGAAAATGGAGTCTTAGTCATTTTCCCATCAGACATGCTTCGCATCTTTCAAGTGAATCCATCGGAATGGAGTTTCTTCATACGCTTCACTCCAATGTGACCAAGACGACAGTGCCACATATAGGTCGAGTTATCGATCGACTTCAAACGTTTAGCTTCAATGTTATTAATATGTGTATTTCCACTATCGAGATTCAATAAGAATAGACCATCTATCAAAGGTGCATGTGCATAAAACATATTACTCATATAAATCGAACAACCATTATTCTCGGACTTAAACAAGTAACCGTCTCGCAATAAACAAGATCCCGATATAATGTTCATGCTCAACGCATGCACCAAATAACAATTATTTAAGTATAAAACTAATCCCGATGGTAGATGAAGAGGTAGCGTGCCGACCGCGATCACATCAACCTTTGATCCGTTTCCCACGCGCATCGTCACCTCGTACTTCGCTAGCTTCCATTTATTCTGCAGCACCTGTTTCGAGTTACAAATATGAGCAACCGAACCAGTATCAAATACCCAGGCACTACTACGAGTACTAGTGAGATACACATCAATAACATGTATATCAGATATACCTTTCTTCTTGATGTTGTCGTTCTTCAAATTCGCCAAGTACTTTGGGCAATTCCGCTTCCAGTGACCTTCTCCCTTGCAGTAAAAGCACTCTGTATCAGGCTTGGGTCCAGCTTTGGTCTTCTTCGTCGGTGCGGTAACTTTCTTACCACCCTTCTTGAAGTGTCCCTTTTTCTTAGACTTGCCTTTCTTAATTTGGTGGTCTTATTGACCATCAACACTTGGTGCTCTTTCTTGATCTCCACTTCTGTAGATTTTAACATGGAGAAGAGTTCTGGCAACTGCTTGTTCATGCTTTGCATATTGTAGTTCATCACAAAGTTCTTGTTACTTGGTGGTAGTGATTGGAGGACACGGTAAATCCCCAAAGCATTAGGAATCACTATACCCAAGCTTTGAAGTTTGTTTGCGTGCCCAGACATCTTAAGCACCTGCTCACTGACGGAGCTGCCCTCTTCCATCTTGCAGTTAAAGAACTTTTCAGAAGCCTCATAGCTCTCAACTGCCGCGTGAGTATCAAAGATCAATTTGAGTTCACGGACAATATCATGTGGGTCTGAATTCTCGAAGTTTCTTCCATTATTTTTCAACTTTTCTTTCTCTAGGAACGCATTAAAATTGATGGTAGGGGCCGCCATTGATCTACAACATATTTGCAATAGTTTAGACTAAGTTTATAAAAAATTGAGTTCTAATTAATAGTTAAATTAATCTAGGTGAACTCCCACTCAAAACAATATCCCTCACATTATTTTAGTGATCACACGAACCAAATCCACCACATCAACACCGATCATCACGAGAGTTGATGTAGCTTCAATGGCGAACAATCGACATGTTCATCATATCTACCATATGATTCATGCTTTACCTTTCGGTGATCCGTGTTCCGAGACCATGTATGTACATGCTAGGCCCGTCAAGATCAAACCTTAGCCTCCGCATGAGAAAAAACTGGCCTACTCACATTCTATACACTTGCGGAATCTAACACACCCGATCATCACGTGGTGCTTCGAAACAACAAGCTTTAGCAACGGTGCTTACTAAGGGTGAACACTTTTGAACTTGAAATTCATGTGCATGAGGGATCATCTTATAATGCTACCGTAGTTAACTAAGAAATACAAGATGCATAAAGGATTAACATCACATGCAATTCATAATATGTGATATGATATGGCCTTTCTTCTTTGTGCTTCTGATCTTCATCTTCAAGCACGAACATGATCTCCATCATCACCGGCATTGCATCAAGGTCAATGACGCTTCTCCATGGTTGTTGTCCACCGGCTCCAACTATTACAACTACTTTGAATAGACACGCGGGTCTTAACATAAATTAAAGACAACCATATGGCTCCTGCCGGTTGCCAACTTACAATAAGGAACATTGCATACATCAAATATAATCACAATCATGGCCATATCACATCACAGCACACCCCTGCAAAACAAAGTTAGACGCCTCTAATTTCTTTGCATATTTTACGTGGTTTGGGGCTTTCAATAAGTGTCGATCTAACTTACGAACAAGAACCACAACGTTGATGCTAGAATTATCAAGTGCCCGTTGTAAATTGGATCTATACTATAATGGGAGAGACAGACACTCGCAAAGACACTTATGCAATACAAGTTGCATGTTGAGCGTGGAGCAAGTCTCATGAACGATGTCATGTAAGGTTAGCCCGGGCCGCTTCATCCCATCATACCGCAAGATGCAAAGTACACAAGAAGCAATTGATAATAAAAGCACCACCGCCCACAATGACCATTGTGTTCTACTCGTGCAACAGATCTACATATAGACACGACTTTGATACCACTGTAGGGGTTCGTAGCATGGAAAACAAAAAATTTCTACCGCATACAAACAAACAAGCCAAGATCTATCTACTAGATTGTAGCAACAAGTCGATAAAATAACTCACCCTCGAAGATTCCAAAGTGTTTAACGAGAGCGGATTCTCGTGGGTGATGTAGTCGTACTCTTCCCGATCTCAAGATCGTGTAGACGATCCTTCCGGCGCTGTGTTCCGGCAGCGCTTCCGCAGTCGGTCACACGTTTGGTACTCGACGAAGACCTTCCTCTCCCTTGTTCCAGCAGGCAGCGGAGGTTGTAGCACTCTCCTCGCAATTCCGGCAGCATGACGGCGTGGTACCGGAAGTAGAGGGGAGATCTCGCAGGGCTTCGCCTTAAGCCGGAGCGAGTATGGTGGATTATGAGAGATCCTCGGTGATCTAGGGTTTAGACGCACCAAAGAGGAGGCAAGGTTGGCGGCTAGGGTTTGCCCTAGGCGACGGTGAGTTGCCCTAGGCGGCGCCTATGGTGGGCGGTGGCTAGGGTTAGGGTTTAGAGGGGCGTGGTGTTGTGTCTAGGAGGGGCAGCCCTGCCCCTCCTTATATAGGTGGAGGGGCACGCCAAGGGGAGGGGAGTCCCTCCCCAACTAGGTCTCCAAGTGGGCCGGCGGTGGAGGGAGGGAACTCCTCCCCAAGTAGGTTTCCTACTCTCCCTCCAACAAACAAAATAGCCGTTTGACTTTTCAAATTGGCGTTTGACTTTTCAAACTAGGATTTGATTTATCCCTTTATTTTGTTTAGCGATGACGCCTAGTACATGATGCAACCATTCCAAATTGTTATGACACATTCATGTACCCTTCCCCTCCGGAGTGCCGGACATTCCGGAACCTTCTAGAACATTCCCGATGAAAACACCGGAACCATTCTCCAACCCCGAAACAGGACTTTCCTTATATGAATCTTATTCTCCGGACCATTTCGGATCTCCTCGTGATATCCCGGATCCCATCCGAGACTCCGAACAACATTCGGTATCTTACTCATCATTCCATAACTACTCAACAACGTCGAATCCTTAAGTGTGTCTCCCTACGGTTCGTGAATTATGTGGACATGTTCGAGACACTTCTCCGAACAATAAACAATAGAGGAATATGGAAATTCATATGGCTCCCACATATTTCTACGATAACTTTGCGATCGAATGAACCACTTACATACGATACCAATTTCCCTTTGTCTCACGATAGTTTACTTATCCGAGGTTATGATCGTCGGTATCTCTGCATACCTAGTTCAACCTTGTTACTGATAAGTACTCTTTTCTCGTTCCCGTGATATGTGATCCCTTGTGATCCAGTCACATGCTTGCAAGCTAATTGGATGACATTCCACCGAGAGGGCCCAGAGTATATCTATCCGTCATATGGATGGACAAATCCCACTCTTGATCCATGTGTCTCAACCAATACTTTCCGAACACTCAATGCCACCTTTATAGCCACCCAGTTACGGTGTGGTGTTTGATGTCATCAAAGCATCCTTCTGGTGATGGTGATATGCATGGTCTCATGGTCAAAGGAATTAGGTTACTATGTATCAGAAAGCATATAGCAATTGAACTATTAAAATGACTTGATCTTTATGCTACGCTTATTTATAGGAGTATGTCCATCATACCATTCTCCCAATGATATGATCTTGTTGTTAATAACATCTCAATGTTCATGATAGGTAAACCACAATTATTTATTAACCAACAAGCTAGTATTATAAAGAGGCTTTACGAGGGACTCTAATTTAGTTTACAAATCACACAAGTATTAATGTTTCCTTGTTAATACTATTATAGCATGAATATAAACATTTATCATAAACACAAAGATATAATAATAACTATATTTATTATTGCCTCTAGGGCATATCTCCAACAATATGAATTGCTTGAGTATGATTTTACTTGCACTTGATGATAGCAATATTAGTCTTCCACACCATTGGTACTAACGGAACATTTAAAAGATAATTTAATCAATATATTGTAGGTCAATGGTTTGATTTACAAAAAGGTGAGATGGTCTAATTAATTAAGATAAAAACCTTGAACAAAGGAGAAATTATAAGTGATATCAAATGGAGTGAGAACAAGTTTGAGGTAGAATACTCAAGTTATAAAGATTGCTTCATATATATTTGGAATTTGGTAATTGAGATCGTTAAACTTTAAAATTCCTACATGAAGTGGATTATATGGCTAGCTTCTTTGCACAACACTTAAACGAAAGTGTGAGCACAAATATATATATAAAAGGAAGAAAAAGAAAGATAAATAAAAAAGAGCGAATGTGCAAAGAACAAGTATGCATATACCACTATATTGTAGTAAGACAAAGAGACGTTTGAGATTTTGAATCCCAAGTGAATATGTTATCCTAAGAACACTTAGGACTATCTCACTAACTCATTCGGTTCAACCAAATACTTTTACATCATATTGAGAATAATCTTTTGTAAACTATTAGTAGCTAAAGGTGTGGAAGCCTGCGAATATTATTCGGATGGTTCGAATAAGGTACTATTCATGAACTTATTTATAAGTATCTTTTATGACCAACACATGCTACAACCGCCTAATTTATTTTATCGATTCAGCTTCATAAATATGAGGATCACATCCATTAAGCTAAACTTGCTCGGGACGAGCAAGAGTCTAAGCTTGGTTAAGTTGATGAGTGTATATTTGCATCGTGTTTTACATTATTATATTGCATTGTAGATGTTGGATTTTGGTATTTTATGGCATTCGCACACACTTTTTATGTTTATTTTCACCAGGATCAGATCAGATGATGGATCCAATGGACACAATTCTTGGAGTAGTTGTACTAGAGAGAAAAGGAGGCAAAACTACGTAAATCGCTTATTTGGGAAATACTAATAATACCAGAAAAAGCCCAAAGCGAGAAATGGAGACAGAAGAGTTGACGACCAACTATACGGGCGGCCGTCGTATAGTTGCCGCCGTATAATTGGCGCCGCCTCCGTCTCCTCAAATAGTTTCAACCCGTGCAAATGGTTCGGAGAGACGACATATAGAACACCCAGAAATCACTGAAACCTAACCTCCAGAAGGCATCTAGAGGGGGAACTTGCCCTAGAGATCCATCTTCGCCCTACACAGATCTGGGAGGCCAAGGCATCGATCTCCATCTCCATCAATCGCTGCATCTTCATCACCATCATCACCTCCATCCATATCATATAGTTCTTGTTGTAATTGTTGCACTAGTTGTGGATTTATACAAGTACTATTCATCTATAATCCTTTCCATTACCATTGCTATGATGTTGTCTGCCTCTATGTCTGAATAGATCATTAGTTCTTGGGGAGATGGAGAAACCCTAGCATGAGATTGAAATAAGATAAAGTTTTATTATGATATTCATCGCTGTGATCATGTGTTAGATTGTCTACATCTTGATGTTGGGAGAAGTCGACCTCTCCAATATTTGCCTCTTGTGTGGACTTGATGTAAGAAACTACTTATTGGTAGACGGAGGGATGTTAGTACTTATAGTGACAATAAAGTTGTTGGCACCCCTTACGTACTAACTTAGGAACCAAGAAAACTCACAAAATACTATCCATGCCATGGGATACGTCTTGCAGGATTATGACTCTTAATAGCACAGTAATTGAATTGATGTTGATTGTTGTCTGATGTGGTTATGAGGATGATTTGGGCAATGGTTGCTGCCTCTTTGTCCAAATACGGAGTTCCTTCCACACATACTTAGTTGAAAATATTCATGATAATAATCTTTACCTTAGCCCTTTATAATGATAGTGGTGTATCCGCTAATCTCTGAGAACGCTTTTTTCCACCGAAGTTTCAAATCTCTTTTAATACTTATTTTCTGTATTCAGTTTTATTTACTTTACACATTGTTCCCTTATACCAAAAACCCCAAAACACTTTTCTACGGAATACTCGCATTTTATATTGTTACTTAGAATTTTATTTACCAATTATATTTTTACTATTTACTAAAAAAATCTTAGACTTCAGACTCCTGCTCCCTGTGGATCGATATATTTATTTCAAAACTATCTACATCCAATCACTTGCAGTCATCATGTAGTGAGACAAGTACAAAGTACACTAAGAATCCGAAGTACAGAACTGAAGTAATCTAAAGTACGAACACGACGATTTTTAAAATACAAAAAAATGTTGTTGGAAACCTATCAACGTGAAATCTAGTTTTTATCTCGGCACGAGGAGCTCAAAAGTGAAAACGGTTCGTAATTTGGACAAACGGTTCGCAAGATATTTCATTTTGAATCATCAAATTTAAAAAATAAAAGAGAAAATCTGTACTCTTACCCTATGTATATCTCTCTTATTAGAATCCCACATTGTTTCTCGTTGTGACACTTGTCAAGCATGCAGAGCCTCATGAAAAATACGCCACTTGGCGCAACGATAACACATGAGACGGACCTTTAAGAAGGTCAGCCTTTTTTTAGAATTTCTAGGACACCGTTGACATCACTGACGAAGGGGATGACGTCCTGACAGAGGTGAGGCCAATATATTATCGAAAAATCTCAGTTACAATTTTTGAGGCAAATCTAACGGTTATGGAGTTGAATGAGCTCCAACTTAATTCTTAATCATTGAAAATTAGCTAAACTGAGAAAAATAAATAAATTAGTTGCCTTAAATTTGTTTACATATAATGTATGTAGTTATAAATAATGTCTAAATATATTTATATCTAGACAACTCTGTGACGACTAGTTTTAGACGCGAGGGCCTCTTTCTTGAATTCAATGTCGTAGACTTGGCAAGAATCGCGTATATCTATATGTGTTTTAGTATATAATTACATATGAATCTAGACAAGTTCATAACAGCTAATTTGAGAGAGAGGAAGTACTAATTTCTCGGTACTTGAGAAATACCAAAATCAATTTGCGGAAGTCAAAATGAAGTCATGTGTAAGCAGTGATTAAAGTAGGACCAGGGACAACGGTAAGTACTACCCGCCCTCTGTCGTGCACGCACGTCGCGGGGTAGAGAGATCGCCACACGGCCGGGCTTGCATGCGAAACCTACCTTTCTGAAAGAGTAAAATACATGGGACATCATGGAACTTGTCTGTATAAATCAGTTTGATACTTGTACTCAGCAAAGTTCAATTTACGGTCCTCAAAGATGCTTTGGAGGGTCATCTACGGTCACCGGCAACAGTTTGGATACGTATTTGATGACAGGCAAGTCGTTAACCGGTAAAACTATCCACGTGAGCCCCTCCAGCTGTAATTTTTTTTACAAACTGGACTAAGGCGACCGCGTTCGGTTCACGTCATGCCGGCGTCGTTTCTCTCCGCGTCGGCCAACTATCACGCAGTCTGTTGAGGCCATGTCAGGTAGCTCCACATCGCTGTCATGTTCCTCCCAGCCGAAGGAATCCAGTAGCGGAGTAGCAGAGCTCTGTGTTCGTCTTCCCCGTCCCCGGTTGGCCGCCGCTGCTTCGTCAATCTCCTCCACGGCTTTGTCCTGGTCGTACTCCTAGTCTTCCTTTTCGCCCTTTCGTCCCAATAAAGCCACATGACATGTTTCCCAAGCTCGCGCCATCCTGGACCGACCACACCGTGATTCCCTACTCCGGCTGCCGGCGACGAGGCCCTCAATTCCGCGGCCCCCTACCTTTCCTGATCACCCGAGGGTGTTCGAGGTGAGAACTCGGTTAGAACGGGCCCCTCTACGCCCTCCCCATCATTTCCTGTTGATACCGTGTTTAGCGCCGCCCGTGCTTCGCCGTAGAGCTCGCCAATCTTCCAGTCGCTCTTCTGCACGTTCTCCTTGGTTGCTGCTGCCGTCGAGGCTTCTTCAACGCGCACTGGTTCGCCCTCGACGTGGCCTCCAGCAAGGACCCTGACCAGGCCATCTACGCCGCGGCACTACCGATCATTCCTCATTACTTACCAGCAGCAGTCCAAGAGCATGGCTTGCTGGTTGCACACACGAAGGCTTACATGAAGCAGAGAGAGATGGTCAGCACCACGGTCTTCTCACGTTCACCTGCATGCACCATGCTCATGCCACCCTTGTACCGCAGAGCACGAATGCGAACAGCACACGTCACGTCGGCGACATGGTTATTATAGTATGACGTCGGCGAGTTCGCCCACATGCTCGAAGCCGCCTAACTTGAGCACATTGGCACGCTGCAGTCTGCACGCTCCTTCAGGCGAGCATGCGCACCCCCGCGATGCGCGGCGCTCTGCCGCCGGCCGCCTCCAAGAACGGATTGTACAACGGGCCATGGAGCCCCGCCATGCCGCCAGCGTACCTCCCACCACTGCTTCACAGTGGACCTTTGTTTCGTGCTCTGGAGGCAAGGCGGCGGCGTATGCCGGCCGTGCATAAGCCCGTTCCGTAGCTCACACCACCTGGACTGCGCCGACCGGTAGCGGTTGTGCGGAAACTAAGCCCTGATGTCTTTGGCGCAAAAAGCTCATAGCGTCGCTGTAGTACGTGTTTGTATAAAAAAGGAGATTGGGGTTCGAGCAAGACGAATCGACCGGCCTTGGATTTCGAGCACTGGATGCCGTACGTCGAGGCGGGCGTGGAGTTGGCCGGAGGTACAGGTGTGCAGCGGTTGACCAAATATCTGGGGCCCGTTCTTTTAATAAGAAATACACAGTTGGAGGCTTATGCGGATAGTTTTACCGGTCAAAGGTCACGCCACGTCATCAAATACGTATCCAAACCGTCGCCAGTGACCGTAGATGACCCTCCAAAACTTCTTTGAGGACCGTAAATTGAACTTTCCTGAGTACAAGGATCAAACTGATTTATACGGACAAGTTCCGTGATGCCTCATGTATTTTACTCTTTCTGAAATCACCGGAGTAAAGCCTTTGTAGAAGGTGTGGCCGAGGTTTCAGATCGATGAACACGACGACGACAACCACAACCACAATTGGCATGCATGTGCACCGATGGATGGTCAACGGCGATAGGGAGAGATGCATGCATGGGATCCATCGCCCCTCCAAACTCGCAACTACTCCGGAGGAGTGAATACGATCGACCACCCATCCATCCATCGGTCGGGGTCACTATCGTCCCGGTCGCATGCACGATGAGTTGTTTCGTCTCGTACGTGCATATCATTGGATATGATCGGTGGTCAAGTACTACTGGTGCATGTGTGCTTTAATTTGGCAATCATTTGATTAGACTCGACTAAGGTCCCGATTGCATGTCATGCATGAGCTTCTTTGGGAAAAGAAATCGTATCAGCTAGCCATCGGCATGTAGCCAGCTATTCTCAGCTTAATCGGTGCATGTCACGTGTGCTTTGCAGAGGACCAGAGCCAGAGCCAGAGCCAGAGCTAGAGGTATTCTCAGTATATACTGCCTACGTCCTACCTCTGGCTTCTACTCGGGTTTTTTTTCATCGCTCGGCCCGTAATGCGGCATCCAGGGTAACACGGGCCGTGGCTTTCAAAAATCAAAGGCAATCTGTGACACATGTGATGGAGCGTGGCACCATAAAAGACCAACAACAATATAAAGCTCGTCTTATCATTATTTTAGGTGTTGTTAGATTTCTTATGTTGCAAGCACTTGCTTTTCGTGGTTATGATGAGACTCCGAGCTCAAAGAATAAGGGGAACTTTTTGGAGATGATGAGTTGGTACAAGAAAAAAGATCCAAACGCCAGGGCTTTGCTTGATAGTGCCGGTGGGAACCATTTGATGATTGCCCATGAGATACAATTGGACTTGTGCAAGGCTTGTGCAGAAGAGACCACTCGATTCATTCTCGCCGATATTGGAGATATGAAATTTTCTTTACTTGTTGATGAGTCTAGAGATGTATCTATAAAGGAGCAAATGGCTATGGTATTGAGGTTAGCAGCTTATTTATTGTTTTATTATTTACATGTTACTTAATTGCTTATTTACTTATGATTTTTTGTATTATGTAGGTATGTTGACAAACAAGGGTATGTGGTTGAGAGATTTGTATGGTATGTTTCTTGACTATGGCCTATCTATGTCTAGATTGAGAGGGCAAGGATATGATGGAGCTTCTAACATGAGAGGGCAATTTCGTGGCTTGCAAAGTTTGATATTAGATGAAAATTCATATGCATTTTATATTCATTGTTTTGCCCATCAGTTGCAGTTAGTGGTTGTTGCTGTTTCCAAGTGTTGTTCCTCCATATTGGATTTCTTTAACAATGTCACTTTGATTGTCAACACTGTTAATGCTTCTTATAAAAGACATGATGAAGTAGCGCAGCATCAACATGATACTATGGTCAGCCAATTGGAGTCTGGGGAAATTTTTTCAGGAAGAGGAAAAAACCAGGCAACCAACCTTGTAAAACCTGGGGATACACGGTGGGGCACACACCATAAAACTTTGTGTAGATTCATTATGATGTGGAAATCTGTTCTTCATGTACTAGAGAATGTTCATGATGATGGAGAAAGTCTTACACAAAGAACCACGGCGTGTGGCTTGATTTCTCATATGGAGAGTTTTGAATTTGTTCTCTTATTGCATCTTATGATCAGACTATTGGGCAAGACTAATAAGTTGTCACATTGTTTGCAAAGTAAAAATCAAAACATTGTTCGTGCTGTGAGTTTGATTGGCGTAACATTGGACAAGCTTCAAGGTATCAGAGATAATGGTTGGGATGAACTCATGAAAGAGACAACTGACTTTTGTATCAAATATAACATTGTGGTGCCAAACATGGATGATACAATACCCGCTCGTGGTCGCTCAAGGGGTCGTGGATGTACAATGGTAACTTACTATCACCGCTTTAGATATGAAATATTCAATGTTGTGCATGATCAAGTTCTTGTTGAGTTGAATAACCGCTTTGCTGAAAAATCCACTCAATTGTTGAGGTGCATTGCTTGTCTTGATCCAAAAAACTCATTTGCTAATTTTGATGAAGACAAACTTATTGAACTTGCTGAGATGTATGCTGAGGACTTCTCCATGTATGAGATTTCTTTTGTCCTTAGAAATCAACTTGAGACATTCATTGCTGATGTGAGAGGTGATTCAGATTTTCTGAATTGTCATGACCTTGGTAATCTTGCTGTGAAGATGGTTTAGACTGATAGACACATGGTTTTTCCTCTGGTGTATCGCCTCATTGAGTTGGCATTGATTTTACCTGTTGCAACAGCATCAGTGGAGAGAGCTTTCTCGGCTATGAATATTATCAAGACCGAGTTAAGGAATAAATGGATGAATTATAGCATGGTGTGCTATATTGAGCGGGATGTATTTCACTCTATCAATGATAATGATATTGTATATCTTTTTCAATCTTATAAGTCACGTAGAGGTGTTTTACCTCGTCGTTTTGGTAAGTTTTCATATTTATATCAATAATTGATTGTTTTTTCATGCTTATGTATTTTCTTATGAAATATTCTTGATTTTTGAAGGTATTGGTTCTTCTTCTACTAGTGACGAGGTTATGGAAGGCTCAGATGAACCAAACGAATGATTTGGTACTATCTATTGCATTTTGTACTACTATTTCTAGCTTTTTAGTCATCTCTTATGTACGTCCTTGGATTGTTAACAAAGGATTTAAAAGTATATGTTCATGTTTGCCATCGTACCAAAAACAAAATTGCGGTAGTACAAGATTTTTTCTAGTAAATTTTTTATCCTTAGTTTTTGGCCCGGGGCTTGCTCCATTCCTGACTCCGCCGCTGACTGCATCCTACCTGCATGCTGCAAGCGCGCTTTGCAGTTTGCGTAAACGAGAGGGGAGAGTCAGAAGTATATACACTGCAGTGGAGTACTCTGCTACCGATGAGTGTGCGTAAGCAAGGGAGCTGTAGCAGTATTACTACGACTATGTTGGTTGCATAGACAGCATCGTCTCGCATCCGTTTCAAAACTGAAAGAATACTAGGATCGTGTACTGCATGTGCAGCAGATGAGTAGGGTCGTCTGAGCAAAGCAGCATATACAACGGATCGGAGATGATAGTGATGACGATGACGAGGAGGAGGAGGTCCTACGTCCCACGCGCGCATGCACGCTAGCTAGCACGCCCAGGAGAAATAAAAAACAAATTATTACAAGCATGTGAGAAAGAACCGAAGAAGGAGCTTCGAAGGTGACAGTGGAGAAAATGACGCAAAACTACGACATTTACGTTACTTTTGTTAAAAAACTACCATCTTAAGGTTTTTTGACATATAAAATCCATTTTTAAGGTAAGGTGTGACAGATAGCGCTGATTGTTCTGTTTAGTCACGCTAAACCATTTTCTGACATTTCTGGCCCACTTGTCAAGTCTATGTGGCAAAAAATAAGAAATTTATATTGTTTTCTAGAATATAATGAAAGAGAAGAAAAAGAAAAATTCTCGCCCTTCACCCGTTTCACTGCGCCGCCGGCGTCGCCCACGCCCATGCACTTCCGTCACATCGTCGCTGCTGCCCGCGCCGGAGCTGGCCACGCCGCTACTGCTCACGCCAGCACACTCCCGCCGCCGCGCGCGCCCCGCAGTGCACTCCCGCCACCGCGCGCGCCCGGCAGCTTGCGCCGGAGCTGGCCGAGCCACAGCTGCCCGCGCATGCGCACTTTCGCCGCCGCACGCATCCCGCAGCTCGCGCTGGAGCTAGCCTCGCCACTGCTACCCGTGCAGTGCACTCCCGCCGCCACGTGCGCCTCGCACCTCGCGTCGGAGCTGGCCGAGCCGCTACTTCATACGCATGCGCACTCTCGCCGCTACTTCCTACGCATGCGCACTCTCCGTCGAGCTCCCCCGCGCGCGGCCGCCCACAGCACCATCCGCGCCTTCGTCCGCACCATCCCGGCATGCGTCCGTCGGCGCACCGTCCGTGCTCGTGGCGGCGGTTTCGCCCCGTCTGCGCGCGTGTTTCGGGACCGCCTGCGCCAAGCACCCGCGCCGCGCCGTGCTCTTCCGGGCTGCTGCTGCGCTCGCGCACAGGCCAAGCACACGCCGAGACAGCTCCTTCAGCTAGCTAGAGCTAGCTCGAATCCATTCCGCGAGTTAAGAAGCCTCTGTATATATTCTTCAATACGTATACGAGTACGTACGTGCGTGTCCCGGCCGCGAAATCCATGCGCTGCCTCACCTGCGACCATGCTCGCCCATACCATCTCGAACCACTGCCGTGTGCCTTCGCGCGTCACCCGCGTCCGCCTCCGCTCGCCGCGTCTTCATCCTGCGACGTCGCCGGCCTGCTCCTCCGCGCCCACGCGCCCACATCACACCACCGCAGCGCCTCCGGCTCCTGTGCGCGTGCGTCCCCGCGCGCTGCGGCCGGCTCTGCCCCGCTCGAGCTCCTCCGCCCTGGAGCACTGCCCCGTCTCCAGCCGCGGCGCCGTCTCCCTGCATCTCCGGCTGCTGCGCCTCTCGCCCGCAGCCGGATGCTGCGCCGTTCGTCCATCGCAGCGCCATGTGCCGGCTATGTCCACCCGTCCGGCTGCGCCGCTGCGGTCCCCGTGCCTCGGCCTGCTCGGTTCGAGCGCCGGGTAGTGGGGATGGTCAATGCCTGGAAAAAGAATTTTCCCTTCAGGACCCACCAGTCAGCCAGGATGTTTCTCATAAATTTGACACAAAACGTTAACCTTGTGCCACGTCGGCACCGACAGTGCCCCCACCTGTCAGAAAGTTTGTTAAACAATTAAATACACCGAATTAGAGTTTTCTGTCATACCTCTATCCCAAAAGTGGTTTTTATGTGTCAAAAAATCTCAAGATGGTAGTTATTTAACAAGAGTGACGCAAATGTGGTAGTTTCTTGTCATTTTCTCGTGACAGTGGGATGCACGTTAAGCGATGTGTGATGTGCATGCAGCCCACGTGTGTGGCTAGCTTGAACGTACACGAACTCGATCGAGTTGTGCTGATGCGCTGTTTAACTAGCGTCGTCCTTGGTTAATTAAGTGTGTAAAAGCTGGAGTATTTTCCTAGTAGGTCCTGCGCTTGAGCTCGATGTGTTCCCTTCTCTTGTGCTTTGAACTTGTGACGTGGGCCAAGTCGCGACCGATCGGCCGAACGGCGACCATGGCGTCGACGTCTGCGCACCCCGGTGGCAGCAGTTTTTCATACTTCCCTTTGATTCATATTAGTTAATTTAAATTTATATAGATATAAATATGTATAGCAATATAGTTTAACTAGATACATCTGTTTTTAGATAAATCTAAGTCAATTAATATGGAATGGAGAAGTGAGTACTCTCTTTTTTATTGGACTAGGAAACATGCCCGTACGTTGTCACGGGCCTACAAAGTTTTTTCGTCGTACATTTGAACATTATACATATGAAATTCACATGTATAGAAAATACCCATGGCGGTAGTAGCAACTAACATTCTCAGAAATTATCCATGAAAACCAATTCATATTTATTTTTAATTCCAAAGTGTGATATATTGAGCTCGTGAAAAAAACTCACCAACTCGTTTGTCATTGACATGCCATCTCCTCTATTCCTCAAGTGTTGTCTTCTTCATTATTTTTCCTGAAAACTCTGTACCTCACCATGTCTACTGCTCATCCCCTCTCTCCAATCCAAGATTGACCCATTACACTCATTTTGATATTTCATTATCCCGAGCAATGTTCCTATCACATAACCTTGTGTTTTGGTGACACACAGACTTTGCTTCTAAGAACCATGGTAAGCTCTCCCTCCATCCCTGTATATTTAGTGCTCTGATTTTCTATGGCAAGAAAGTACCATCGTACGAACTTTTCACCAGAGGGTGCTCTGAAATACCATATACAATAAATAGCTAAGTCTAATTCGGCAACATGTTCTTGACCTTGTGATAGCCACAAATTAAAGACGATCTCCACTACGAAACCTGGTATTGTAGTAAAAAATGTCGTGGTATTTCCAGTTAATTAAAACAAAATGATGTGTTCGACCCACTTTGAATAGGAATACAACAAAATATTGTTGCATTAACTTCACCATGAAACTTAAGTCGCACTGATGACCTCGTTCTAATAAGAATTTGAAAACATATTGTAGATAATCCAACCGCCAAATCAGCAAGTAACGCATTCTCGGTTTTACCACTGAAGCAAAGAGATGGTAATTGAATATTTCGGATAAGAAAGGAAGGAAAGAAGTATATGAACACATGATAGTGACTGGCCAGCCAGCACACTTTAACATTCACACGGCCTCATTGCTTACGGTTACAGACTAAATTTGGTTAACCTACAATATAAACCAGATACACATTGTCTAGCAGACTGAAATTGGCTACAATAAAATTCAAGTATCTAAGTATAGCCATATTGTACCATGAATAATTGATACAATCTGGGGAATGTCATGCCTTGCCAAAACAATAATTGAATTTTTTTTGCCTAATTTTAATGTTGATACATGCCAAGATATCCAGAAAATTCATCCTAGGAACATAGCCCACGGAAATATTGCTTCTAGTCCTATCAAGCAAAACAACCTGAATCAAAACACATTGCCTATAGCTTCTAGAATTGAAGATCCACAACATATGATTTAATGTCAGAAACATAGAACTGGGGAACAACATGTGGCAAGCATAGGGATGGATTTTGTTTCTTTAAACAAAAGTAAACTCAAGTATCTCGATGGCCAGCATGTTCTAACTGCAGCTATGGGAGACTGATATTTTTTCTTTTTGGCATAAAACTCGCTCGACCATAAGACCAACTCAATCCGCCCATAGTCGACATTGTAAGGATATTCAGGTGCACATTAATATGTGAATTACAACATGAAATTCAAGACGGCCAGGATAGTCATACAAACAAGTATTATATACCTTGAACTTGACTGAAGGAATGAGTGAAACTTGATCAAGCAATACAACTCCCTTCTTGTTAGATGTTTGAAGTATTACAGTTTCTTTATCGGTCAATTTCTGCTCCACTTTTCTCCAATTGGAAGTGCCAGCATCTCTGAAACAACAAAGCAACCTATATAGTTAAACACCATAGCCGAATGAGAGGCGCTGAACCATAAAATCTAGATAAAGCGTAGGCTGCTATCGCTTTCCAAGCAACTCGATGAGAAACTACCATATCAAACCACCGGTACCAATAACCCTATAATAGAATTCACCTACACCTACTATTGATCTACATGGTCACTGGCAGTGTTGGGTTTCGTAGCATGGAAAACAAAAAAATTCTATCACATACAAACAAACAAGCCAAGATCTATCTACTAGATTGTAGCAACGAGTCGATGGAATAACTTACCCTCGAAGATTCCAAAGTGTTTAACGAGAGCGGATTCTCGTGGGTGATGTAGTCGTACTCTTCCCGATCTCAAGATCGCGTAGACGATCGCTGCGTTCTGGCAGCGCTCCCGCAGTCGGTCACACGTTCGGTACTCGACGAACACCTTCCTCTCCCTTGTTCCAGTAGGCAGCGGAGGTTGTAGCACTCTCCTCGCGATTCCGGCAGCACGACAGCATGGTACCGGAAGTAGAGGGGAGATCTCGCAGGGCTTCGCCTCAAGCCGGAGCGAGTATGGTGGAGTATGAGAGAGTCCTCGGTGTTCTAGGGTTTAGACACACCAAGGAGGGGATGCTAGAGCCGGCGGCTAGGGTTTGGGGCACCCAAAGTCGGCGGCTAGGGCAAAACCCTAGGGGGGCGGCGGCTATGGTGGTGGCGCCAAGCTAGGGTTTTGAGGAGAGGTACTTGTGTGTGCTAGGAGGGAGCCCTGCCCCTCCTTATATAGGTGGAGGGGCCGGCGGCCAAGGGGAGGGAGAGGAGTCCCTCCCCAACTCGACTTGGGTGGTGCGCCGGCTTGGGGAGGAGGGACTCCCTCCCCAACTCGGTTTCACCTTCCTCCTCTTTTCCTCTTTCCAAATTTAGCCGTTTGACTTTTCAATTTAGCTATTTTACTTTTCAAACTAGGATTTGAATTAATCCTTTATTTGGAACAGCGATGACACTTAGTACATGATGCAATCATTCCAACTTGCAATAACACATTCATGTACCCCTTCCCCTCCGGAGTGCCGGACATTCCGGAACCTTCTAGAACATTCCCGATGAAAACACCGGAATCATTCCTGAACTCCGAAACGGGACTTTCCTTATATGAATCTTATTCTCCGGACCATTCCGGATCTCCTCGTGATATCCCGGATCCCATCCGAGACTCCGAACAACATTCGGTCTCTTTCTCATCATACCATAACTACTCAAACAACGTCGAATCCTTAAGTGTGTCTCCCTACGGTTCGTGAATTATGCGGACATGATCGAGACACTTCTCCGAACAATAACCAATAGAGGAATCTGGAAATTCATATGGCTCCCACATATTTCTACGATTACTTTGCGATCGAATGAACCACTTACATACGATACCAATTTCCCTTTGTCTCACGATAGTTTACTTATCTGAGGTTATGATCGTCGGTATCTCTGTATACCTAGTTCAACCTCGTTACCGATAAGTACTCTTTTCTCGTTCCCGTGATATGTGATCCCTTGTGAGCCAGTCACATGCTTGCAAGTTAATTGGATGACATTCCACCGAGAGGGCCCAGAGTATATCTATCCGTCATATGGATGGACAAATCTCACTCTTGATCCATGTGTCTCAATCAATACTTTCCGAACACTCAATGCCACATTTATAGCCACCCAGTTACGGTGTGGTGTTTGATGTCATCAAAGCATCCATCCGGTAAAGGTGATATGCATGATCTCATGGTCGAAGGAATTAGGTTACTATGTATCAGAAAGCATATAGCAATTGAACTATTGAAATGACTTGATCTTTATGCTACGTTTATCTATAGGAGTATGTCCACCATATCATTCTCCTAATGATATGATCTTGTTGTTAATAACATCTCAATGTTCATGATAGGGAAACCACAATCATCTATTAACCAACAAGCTAGTATTATATAGAGGCTTTACTAGGGACTTCAAATTAGGTTTACAAATCACACAAGTATTAATATTTCCTTGTTAATACTATTATAGCATGAATGTAAACATTTATCATAAACACAAAGGTATAATAATAACCATATTTATTATTGCCTCTAGGGCATATCTCCAACAGGCAGAGCAGCAAATAGCATAGTACATGACGACCACCGCATCCATGTCGCCACTCTCGCCGTCTTACCAATGTGCACGCGTAGCCAGCTCCGGATTTGCCATGTGCAATAAATTATTTAGAATTTAAAAACATTATCAGTTATTTGTTCTTACCACCACAATTGATGCCATCATATAGGTATTCTTCTAATAAAGAATCAGTGAAGGTTAAACAAAGTTGGTACCACAATAGCTTCTTTCTCTCTTCAATGGGATGCTATGAAGATCAATGCATGTTACGTGAAGAAAGATCTTAGAATTAATCAGATCTGACAAGAAGGACACATGAATGATCTTAGAATTAATCAACAATAGAAAAACGTCAGATCTGTATACGAGCAAGATAGACATCCAACACAACTTTTTTTGGCGGAGATATTACATGCACACACATTAAACTGGCAAGAGAAAAAGATTTTTTTGCTTACCTCCTTAAGTCATGGTAAGGTTGCTTCGATTTCTTTTCATGTAGTGTTGTGAAGGTAACCTTATAACTTCTTCATTGTCTTGATGATGTTAGAGAAGACTTGTTCCCTTTCTATGCCAAGCTCTTCCTGTCAACAGAGAAAACAAAAGAATTACCAACCGGTGTGACAAAAAGTTTAGAAAAATATGTGTTTGCCTGGAATCAACTTGAGCTAACCTTTGTAGCGCTCATGTCCTTGTCCTGCAGACCCATACAGAACAAAATTGAAGCTTGGACGCCATGTAAAGATTCTCTGGAAAGTACTCATGTGTGAGGATAGGGACAAGATCCAAAATCTAAAAAACAAAAATATTTGAACTGGAAAGGTTTCTACCATGTATATCTACATATAGGTTAATCGAGGAGGTCTTCTCTGCATACAGGAATATTGGTAGCCAATGAAGCTTTCCAGTTTATTTGGAAATATGCATTTCATTTCAGGAGATAAAAAAGACTAAGCCAGAAGCAGAGAAGACAATAACCTCAAATAAAGCCACCAACCGAAAAATTGTTTACAGCTAGATAGCAAAAGCAATATATGGAGTAACTACAACTAAGCACATGGCAAGAATGATCTACAACGCAGGTGATCAGTGAGGTTCAATATTAAGAGGTAGTAGATATTTTATAACAATTAAATAGAAATATATTGTGACAAGTGCACTCAAAACCGATAGGCTTCATATTGTTTAATTGAATTCTTACAGCTCACCTTAAGAAACAAAGTGAAGGTTAATATATTGTATCCAGTGCATAGAGGAAAAGAAGCACACATAAGTCTATACAGTTATTCAACCTTAGGAATATGGGTACCCAGCATTACTACAACTTTGAGTCAATTTGCCTCTTCTCTAAGATATATTCGTTTTACAACCAAGATAAAATACAATGCAAAAAAGAGCACTATCAACATGCAAAAGAAAGACTCATCTTGGTACATCACAAGATTATTACAGTGCTGGATATAAGAGTGCCGGGAAGAAAATACATAATGATAGTGCATGAGATGCTAGCTCCAGGTGAGTTTTTTAGTGTTATACCTTACAAGAATATCTTGTAGTATAGCTGACCCGCATAATTGGAAAAAATAATATTGCTGCATATGAAGTAAACAAAAATGAGAAGATTAGATACATTTGCATATCAGTGATTTAGACATGAGAGACTTGAAGGAATGACAGATATTCAGTTGCTAAAATCACATTCATTTCTACTCCATTGCTTAGTAGTGCCAAGTTATCTTCCTGACCGGTGAAACAGGAAATCTACAATCGACTGATATACAAATGGACATCTCCAAATATGCACATCCAAAAAGATAGAAAAAGGTTTACCTCACTGGAGACCCTACCATGGCAGAGTGGCTGGGTGAAAAGCACATGGCTATGAAGAGGGTGACCATGATTATCTTGATGAGGTTGAGGTATCTCTACATGCGCTTCGGATCAGAGAAGTCCATCTCTGCAAGCAGCATGGGTTCAGTTTAGCAATGCCGATGCGTACAAACACGTAATTGAAAAAGCTCATAGCATCAGATGGGAATGAGAAACAACATAAACAATCATGGCGCTAAGTCGAAATCCATCCTAGTTGCACAAGATAATACATGACAGAGGAAAATAATCTATTCCTAGCTGCACAAGATAATATATGTCAGAGGATAATCCATTCCTAGTTGCACGATCTAATACATAATAGAGGATAACTAATCATTCCTGGAAAATTAAAATTTTCACGGAATTAACCAAGTCTAAAAGACATGGAGATTAACTGGAAACTCACGAGTAAAGCTTGATATGAAGTCTTAAGCAAAACTAAGTAGGACAACATCTACCTGCATGCTTCGGCTGAAACATGCTCCTATCACCCGTGTTAGCCTGCATCTTTGGTGCCTGACATTTTCTGTTGTGGATTTTATCAGACTGAGGTAAATAGAAAATGTTAGCAAACATAGGGTGTGCTGTTAGTATCAAGTAAAGAGAATGCCAGTAACTGAAGTCTTGGGCTAGAATAAAGAATGAATACAAGCTTTAGACATCATTGAGCGACATTGGCGGCAATAATAACATATACAAGCTTAGATCACCTACTTCAATGGTGCAACAGTTCATTTGCAGTAATTTCATCCTTGTCATGTCTGAAAAATTGAGATAATAATATCAAACAGAGTGTCAATTACCTTGAAGAATATGTGCATATTGCAAACTTAGCATCTAAACATCCGTTGAAAGCTCCAACAGTACAGATCAAACTGATATTTTGTACATCATTATCTTCAAGTCTTTAGTTGCAGAATCGTTATCTTCCAGTCTTTAGTTGCAGAGAAAAGCTCAAATCTCTGAAAATGAATTACAGTCAGAATAACATAATGAAGGAGCAAGAACCAAAATCAGCAGGCCCAGAATACATGTTTAGTCTTGGCATATCAGCAAACACAGCAGTAGCAATAGTCAAACCTACCACTGATCAGGGAGAGCCAAATCCATCTTTGGGCGGCTACCGAGAATCAGCGGCGGCACTCCTCAGCCATCAGTGTGACGGAGTTCCCTCTCCAGTGGAAGTTCAGACAACTACACGGAGATGTCCAGTCCTAGGAGGTGGTGGTGGATCGGAGCCTACGCACCCAATGCGGCGTCTAAGGCCATGCTTCCTCCATGACCAAGAGGCAATCCACGGTTGTGGCATGCCATGGAGGGAGGCCGCGCCATAGGACAGAGGGGATGCACGAGACAGGAGGGTTGGGCGCGTGGAGATCGAGGCAGGAGTGAGATGGCGTCGCCGTTGAATTCGATGCAGGGGATGGAGGAGACGTGCGAGGTGGGAGGGGAGGGTGTCTCCTTTGGAAATCAAAGCAGGAGTGGGAAGGCTTCTCTGCTGAACTCGATGCAGGCCAGGGCACCGCTAGGTGATCTCGAAGCAGGGAATGGGAGGGCGCTGCCGGTGGACGCGTTGGGAGGGCAACTCCGGTTCCCTATCCAGGGGATGTAGGCGTGGGGTCGGGAGGGATTGAGAATTTTGGTTTGGAGGAGAAGGGAGGGGGCGGAGAAAGCGGGGATGCGTTGCCTCTGATTAAGCGGAGCGGGGTTTACGGGATGGGAGAATGTGTGTGGTGGTGGCACTGACAATGGAATTGTTCGACGAAGGCAGACGACGTATTGGGTGACAACGGAACATGAGATTCTTTTTAGGTAGTAGAGATAGAGAAGAGATAGAGAAGGACTGGAGGCGGCAGGCCGCGCGGTTTCGGCTCGTGGTTAGGCCGAGGGCCTTGGCACGGACGGCTATGATTTTCGCTCAGTGGACGGGTGAAGCTGCCGCGGCCGGCAACGCATGATTTACGGGCCGGGCTGACTCTCACGATGGGTTCGTGCATTTTCCCTTCCCAAGGGCCCCAGCCAGCCCATCGAGGGTGGTTTTCGTTTGGTTGGCGACTGCGACATTCGGCTTGGTGGCTCTCGGACTCCGACTCTGACTCTGACTCTGAGATATACACGATTTTTGCGTTGCTTTCCGGCCAACTCAAGTTCGGTAAAAAACAAAAAGCTGAAGCGTGATCTAGTAATTTCTCTTGGATGGATTTCAAATGAATATGCATGGAACTTTTCCATCACAAAAAAATTTGGTGCACACGACATTACTTACCATTCAGATCAGGTGGCATTACTTTCCCAGTGAAATCTCGTTTTTTGTTGGTTCTTTACTCTTATACTGGACAGGTTTACAGAAGGAGAATTACAAGGTGACTCTATCTCAAGGGGTGTCCCAGTTGATACAAGTGGCGGCAAGGGTGTATTCAAGATCGGCTTCCAGGGCGACTCCTATTCTGATGATTACGGGCCCTTGATGTCTCTGTTTTGCTGATGGAGCTGCTTATCTTGTGTACTTTTGCTTCCTGGATGAAACTATGTTGTTTCTGCTCTTCTTCATGTGTGATGGATTATCGAACTTCTTTTGTGCTGGTTTTGTTGTGGTACCAGGTTTTTGCCCTACGGTGATGTCTCGATAGTGAGCATTAGCAGTAGGTTTCCTGGTACTGCACCAACTCGCTTTCCTTTTCTCCTACCCCTTTTCTTTCTAGGCTTGTAATAACAGACAATAAACTTTGTTATTTCCGTTTATATAAATGGAAAGGGGTGAAAGGCCGGTTAGAAAAAAGTTGACATTATCGTATTAGCGTTCAAACGACCCGAGCACGTAGCTAGCTGTGATCAGGTGCATTTCTGACCACTTCTCAGTATCATATCCACCTGACACCATCCACACTTCCACTGCACTCCTGCCGGCGTTTTACTCCCTCAGAAACGCAGCAGGGGAGCCGTTCTTTCCAGTTGTTACAAGTACGGCGTTCTACTCTGCTGGCTGGACACCACCACGCCCAATCATGGGAACCAGACTAGAAAAGTGGAAACAGCTCAGGCACAAGTGGTGATTCCTGACGACCTGACCAAAAGGTCAAAACTGTCGGCCAAGGGAGTGGTGCAATCATGCTCAGAACCCTTTGAACGGGCGTGGTATAATGACCAGGATGATCCTATCATCATACTGATCTCAAACTTTGCATCGTATTCATAATCATATTCCACGGACATTACAGAACAAATCATCATAAAACGGAGAAGCAAGCATAAACGTTCTCTTGCTTCTAAATTTCCACTATATATATGCAAGTACTCCCTCCGTTTAGAAATATAAGATGTTTTAGGTTTGTGAAGTAGATGTATCTAGACATCTTTTAGTGTATAGGTTCAAATGAATCTCATTCACAAACCTAAAACATCTTATATTTCCAAACGGAGGGAGTAGTACAGAAAACCTAACCAATGAGTGGACTCACCGAGTCGCCGAGGAATGGATATACAAGAATGAAAGGGTAGAATTTTGCAACGACGAGATCCGAGGGGCGAGGGACCAGAGCAAACAACACAGGTCACGAGTCATCCATCTTGACTGTTCTGCACCAGGTGCAAAGCAGGTTCTTCACAATCCTGGCACCGAATTTCCTACTGAGGTTTTATACAAGCAACAACGAGAAGAGGTCCTAAGGTTGCTTGCCAGATCAATCAATCACGACGCTCCGACCACACTTCTCTCAGGAGCTCGTATCTCACATTTGCGGTGTCGCCTCCTAGTCGAGTACTGAAATGGGCCACGCCATCACAGGGCGAGGGTGGAGAGCTCCGGTCATAGAGGGACATCAAGGGAGAGCCCAGGTCGTCCAGATCGTCGTCGCTGGTGTACCCTCTCCTCTGGACCATCGAGGCCCTTCGGTCCACCTTTGCATTGCCACTGGTGTCTGCCATTTTCTCTGCTACATCCTTCAAGGAAGGGGCACGGTACACAACAGGAGCGGCAGTGCATGGGAATGTACTGATCAGATGTTTTTCTGCAGAGCACTCCTGTAAGCTCTGCACGGCAGCAATGACAAGAGTCGTTATGGTGTTTAAGTTTCTTGATACATCATCACATTTTGAAAAACAGAAGAAAATCTTCCTCGGCAACAAAACATACCTCACAATTCAGCTCCTCTAGAACTAGGACTGGGACAGGATCGGGGCAGAGCTCGTCAGGGGTGAAGTTGCAGAGTATTCTTGTTACCAGTGGAATGCCGATTGATGGGCACACCTAACACAAATTTTCAAAACTTCAACTACAGTATGGCTGATGGTGACGAAAAGTGAAATGGTAACAATTTAGCAGACTGTGGACTGGGACAGGGAGCGAGGAAACATGAGACACACCTCTTTCCTGATGGAGTTCTCAAGAAGAAGGTCCTTTGGAAGCATCAGAAGATCACTCAACTCATTGAGCAGCTTAAAGGAATTTAATTCGCACCCCACTTTTCTTTCATCACCATCTTGGCCATCCTTTTCAGAGTCATCACCATCCATGCCAAACGTATCCGTCAACCATCTGGACCAGCTTCCGATCTGTGGACGTATTTTCATGCATAAACAGTAGGTTTGCAAGAACATTCAGAAGAGTTGTTTGCAATGACTGAGTAAAATCGTGCAAAAGGCTAAAGGCCCTATTCTAGTTTGCTTGTTCTTCATGAAATAACAAGCATTAAAACAGAATAAAGGGGCATAATCTAAGGATATATATAGGTTTTCATTTAGAGAAACAATCTATGGATATACTAGTTGCTTTCCAGTTTAGGTACATACTGAATTCTTCAGCTGTGCGCCTGATCCGAAGCTTAAGTGGCCAGCTTCAATTGGCAAAACCCTTGAGTCAAGAATTGGATCAGAGATTGGATCAGATGGTATCTCATTCTCTGATTCACGAAGGATGGCGTTAAATAAAGCAACATCTAAGCGTGCTACACATTGATCCATAACCTGAGAATAACAGCACAACTCATGAATACAGTTAAGGAAAATATTAATCCTTTCAAATGATGAGAGAAATTTTAGAGCGTACCAGTTTTGCTAGTACTGGTAAGCAGCCACACTCATGTCCACTAGCCCGAAGAGGACATATTCTGCTGAAGGCATCACATAATGCACTCTTCCAGAGATTAATGGAAAAGACACCTTGATGCCGATCGACTGAAGCAGGCCCTAACAACCTCCCAGGCATTGGAGTGGATGAATCTTGAACAGGAGTTTGCATACGGGGTGTCAGCGCCTGAAAAGAGAAATAGAATTTATGATACTGGAAGGATGGCTCAATTGGAAACGTTGTTTACAAGTCATGTTTTACAGGAAGCAAGCTCAGATGATGGTCCTTGAAGTTTTGCCAAGATAGTGTAAGGTGAACTCTATACCTGCCACCACACAGACTCGACAATCCGAGAAAAGATCCAAGACTCAATTTTCTCCAACGAGGTCAACACTGTAGTGGTTTCGTGCCAATCATCTGGTAACTGTATGGTAGTATGCCTAGCATGAGTGCCATTGGAGTTGCTTTTCCATCTCATCGGCGAAGAATTCTTGTCAAGCTTTTTTGTACTATTTGTGGTGAAAGCTTTAATAAGTGGAGTTGATTGGCATGAAATACCAAAATCTTGTGCAATGATCTCTCTTAGGACAACTATGTTTGAGAGCCAGAATGTCAACCTACATAAAAGTTTGATTCTCAAATCAAAGTCAAAAGGAGCTAATATTGATGGCCATATGCAGAATAAAAGTTAAACATACTAATAGCCCTAGTTTACCTTGAAACATCATTGCCACAAGACTTTGCAACGAGCACAAGTCCAGAAACAGAGTTCTTTGCGACAGAAGCTTTCTTATCTGGGGACCAATTCTTTGATGCGTGAATATATAACCTAGAAAGACGCCTAGCTGGTGTATGCAACTTATGTGATGAACATCCATGCTCTGGCACGATAGAGTAAAGAGAAACCTCTAGGGCAGCAACTTCACGTAGCTCTTGCTCCAGCTTTTCAATTTTTAATTCTAATTCCTTGATTTTTTCATCATTCTTTTCATATGCAATTGACTTGTCATCATCCAATACACCTTGCTCAGTATCAGCAATTTCATCATCAGTACAACTACTCTGATCACAGTGTGGAGCTTCGTCCAAGACATCAATCTCCTTTGCCTCTTCAATTGACTCCTTATTACCAGGCTTTATGCCATCGATGCCCTTAACATCAGACGCTATACCCTCAATGGACTTATCATCAGTTGATGTACCCTCAATGGACTTATCATCAGTCATTCCACCCTCAATGGACTTATCATCAGTCTCTACAGCGTCAATGGCCTTATCATCAGTGGGTCTGCCCTCAGCGGCCTTATCATCAGAAGCTCTGCCCACTATGGAATTATCATCGGTGGTTGTGCCCTCAATAGCTTTAGCATTTGTTTCCTCAGACGCATCAGATGAAGGACCAGAAGGAGCTTCCACAGTTTCTGGCTTTTGAACATCAATAGTTTTAACAACATTAGCCGCTTTGTTTGGCTTCTGTGATTTTTTCTGAGTATTGTTTGGCGAAATATATTGCAGCTTAGTGTTGACTAGACGAGTGGAATTAGTTCTGGTCAGACGTGAGTTATTTGGCTTTGACTCTTTCTTCGCTAGCTTCTTCGGAACCCTTGAGACTCGTTTCACTTTAGTATCTTCATTACTGTTAGCCTCACCTTGAGATGAAAAGGAATCGCTGGCTGCTTCATAGTCTGATTCAGCTTCCTTCCCTTGTTTACCATCACGTTCCATCTCCACATCAGTTGAGTGGTCATTTCTTTCTTCCCCATTCTCCCTAGCACCCATTTCAATATTGTCGGATGTACTAGAAACTTGATACCTAGACAGAACCTCAACGAAGTTAGTTACGTGAGCAAATGTCTAGCAGCTTGTGCAAGTTAATAGGCAAGATAGCATAAGTGATATCCAGGAAGCCAGAAAGGTACAACATAATGATTATGCCATGGTTAAAGGCCCATGGAAGTAACTTGCTTCAACTGAAAAAAAAATGTAATGACAGGTAGAACTTCAGGCAGACAACTAACTGAGGAAGTGCAGTAGAATTTCAGAGCAAACAAGTAACTTCCACAGTAATCAACGCAGAATGTAGCTTGCAGTAAGGCATCCACTATAGCACACAATGACTAACTGATTAATTCCTTAGTACCACTAAGAAGCAAATGATCATACTGTAAAACAAGCTGACATCAACAGCTGCCTTCCAGAAAGTCTCAAGATCTGGACAGCTAGGCGAAGTAAACACCAAAAGAAACATCTAACTACCAAAATTAATGCTCCAACAAGAGAATTTGGTACACAAATAATATGTCTCCTTGTGCAATTCACTAGCGGTAGTTGGGATGCACATGGAGGTGGGACACCCTGAAGTTTGTACCACCGTTGGACTGGATTGCATTGGAGGACGAGGTCCCAACTCCCAGTTGGACCAAAGTGCCAGGGACACAGAAAAGCTGTACCAAAACTGGAGATCTGACAAAGCTGTACCAAATGTAAACTGGGCGCTAGTGAGATAGCGAGCAGTACTTGATTCCTAGTCGTTGGCCGGAATTACCATTCACAACGCAAAGCAGGTAAACAGGGAAGCGCGGTACACCGATTCCTGTGGTTGGCCACGGTAATTCACCACCAAAAAGTTCAATGGTCAGAGAATTTCTTTTACCGAGTAACTGAATTTCACAAACGCGAACCATAGGATCAGGGATGCAGCAACGGAACCAACTGAAATCCACACCAAAGATGCCTAATCCGGTGCAGTTCAGGAGATAACTGCTACGGAAAGCGCTCGGACATCACAGCAACAAGAGCAAGAACAGGAGAGAAGCGGCCAGCTCGGTTGCCTCGATCCGAGGATGCGGATCAGAAGATACTGTCAACTAGCTACACGGATACGATTTCAGTCGGAACTGCACTGATTAGCAGACAATGAATGTTCGATCCCCTGCTACAGGTGCATCGAAAGAACTAGTAGTATAGGAAGAAAATGAAAGAAGAGCCAATGCAGCGAAAAGGAAGCTAGTAACTACCAAATCTAGAATCGAACACTTTAGCACGGGAAAATCTCCACTGCGCAACCGACAGATTTGGGGACGGATTTTGTAGAGGCGGGACGGCAAGGAGGAGAGCAGAGCGGTCCTCACCGGGGTTCTTCCGCCGCCTCAGTTCCTGCGAGCGGGAGCCGGGGGAAGCGAAACTCGAACCAAACCGAGCGGTTGTTCCCTCCTCTTCTCTCCCTTTTTTCTAATGGCGGCGCGGGGTTCAATGCGGAGCAGAACCGGGCGCTCGGATCAGCGGCGTGGCAAGCTCGACTGCGCGCGCGGAATGTTGGTTGGGGTGAAGTTCGGCGTGGGAGGACGAGGAGACGGCGGCGGCGCACGCTGCCAGCGGCCACTGGGCGGGCGGGCTGATGCTGCGGCGAGCAGTGTCACAGGCGTGCAGCGCGTGGGGGTGGTGGGTTTGGGCTGGCTGGCGCTGCTCATATCATCATCAACCGACGTGGGTTTCGAGGCGTTCCGATCGAGTCAGCGCACCGCGCGGTGAGGTTAGCCAACCGCTTTCTGGTTCGTCGTTTTACGTACAAGTCGTTTCTTTTCAATTCTTTGTCTTTACAAGTCTTTTTTATATATATGTATGAACATGAATATATTTTCATACTACTCATTTCGTTTTAAAATAGATGTCGAAAAATTATTTAAATTTAGATGCATTTATATATTAAATAGTGTCTAGGTTTATTTAAATTTTGATAATTCTACGATATCTAATCTAAGATGGAGGGAATACTATCATTACTCCTTATTTTGTTTGGGCACACTCTACGTATTCAATCAGAATGTTCTTAACAAGATGCTTAGTGAGATGCAACAATTTCAGAATTACTATTTTTTCTAGATGTCTCAACCAGGATCTGTCCATAGATTCTGTGCGTCCTAGGACAATATGAAATCAAGGGCTTCTTGTTGAAGGCGTTAGCACTAGCTAGCTCACTCTCTATGGGTCCTAGGGTAATATGAAATCAAGGGCTTCTTATTGAAGGCGCTAGCACTAGCTAGCTCACTCTCTCACATGCACAGACGGAGGTAGAAGAAGGTAATAGACACAGTAGAAATTTTCTTAACAAGATGGCTTAGTGAGATGCAACAATTAGAGAATTACTACTTTTTCTAGATGTCTCAACCAGGGTCGATCCATAGATTTTAGGGGTCCTAGGGCAATATCAAATCAAAGGCTTCTTGTTTAATGTGTCAGAGATTTCCTACGGTCAAGGGGGCCATTGCCCCCCCCCCCCCCCCACACACACACACTCTAAAAAATAAATTACAGATATTTAATGTGGTACCACATATACACATTTTGGAATCTGTCGAAGGCTTTACCCTTGTGAGGTATGCGGTGAAGCCTTCGACAGATTTCAGAATTTAGAACTACATCGACAGACGCATAACCTTCCATGGAAGCTACTCAAGAAGGATGTCGATAGCCGCAACACGAAGAATGTATATACATGCCCAGTGCCAGGATGTATATACAACGACCCAAAGCGAGGGCCCTCTATGACCTCAGCGCCATCAAGAAACATCATGGGAGGAAACACGGGTCGAAGAACTTGCCCTACTACTGCGGTCAGAGCTACGCCATCCAGGCCGACCTGACAGCGCATAAAAAACGTTGCCCCAGGTATCACTCTTTCCTACCAGGTTCAATTGTTGGAGATATGCCCAAGAGACAATAATAAAGTGGTTATTATCATATCTTCACACTTATGATAAATATTTACATACCATGCTATAATTGTATTAACCGGAAACATTAATACTTGTGTGATTTGTAAACTAAAATAAGAGTCCCTAGTAAAGCCTCTTGTTAAACTAGCTTGTTGGTTAATATATGATCATGGTTTCCTGATCATGAACATAGAGATGTTATTAACAACAGGATCATATCATTAGGAGAATGATGTGATGGACATACTCCTATAGATAAGCGTAGCATAAAGATCAAGTCATTTAAATAGTTCAATTGCTATATGCTTTCTGATACATAGTAACCTAATTCCTTCGACCATGAGATCATGCATATCACCTTTGCCGGATGGATGCTTTGATGACATCAAACACCACACCGTAACTGGGTGGCTATAAAGGTGGCATTGAGTGTTCGGAAAGTATTGGTTGAAACACATGGATCAAGAGTGGGATTTGTCCATCCATATGACGGATAGATATACTCTGGGCCCTCTCGGTGTAATGTCATCCAATTAGCTTGCAAGCATGTGACTGGCTCACAAGGGATCACATATCACGGGAACGAGAAAAGAGTACTTATCGGTAACGAGGTTGAACTAGGTATGCAGAGATACCGACGATCAAAACCTCGGATAAGTAAACTATCGTGAGACAAAGGGAAATTGGTATCGTATGTAAGTGGTTCATTCGATCGCAAAGTAATCGTAGAAATATGTGGGAGCCATATGAATTTCCAGATTCCTCTATTGGTTATTGTTCGGAGAAGTGTCTCGATCATGTCCGCATAATTCATGAACCGTAGGGAGACACACTTAAGGATTCGACGTTGTTTTGAGTAGTTATGGTATTATGAGAAAGAGACCGAATGTTGTTCGGAGTCTCGGATGGGATCCGGGATATCACTAGGTGATCCAGAATGGTCCGGAGAATAAGATTCATATAAGGAAAGTCCCGTTTCGGAGTTCGGAAATGATTCTGGTGTTTTCATCGGGAATGTTCTAGAAGGTTCCGGAATGTCCGGCACTCCGGGGGGGAGGGGTACATGAATGTGTCATTACATATTGGAATGATTGCATCATGTACTAAGTGTTCTTGTTGTTCCAAATAAAGGATTAAATTGAATCCTAAAACAGAAAAGTCAAATGTCCAGTTTGAAAGTCAAACGGCTAAAACAAGAAACTGTGGGAAACAAGCAAGAGGTGGTTGGAACCGACTTGGGGGAGGAGTCCATCCAAGCCGGCGCGCCAACCAAGGCCGACTTGGGGAGGGACTCCCCTCCCCTTGGCCGCACCTCCCACCTATAAAAGGAGGGGCAGGGCCTCCTCCTCTATACACACAAGTTCTTATCATCTAATCTCCGGTTTAGAGCCGTTTTGGTTTAGAGCTTCTAATTGCCCTAGCCTTCGGTTTAGAGCCTTCTAATTGGTGCGTCTAAACACTAGACCACTAATAGCTCTCTCTCATACTCCACCATACTCGCTCCGGCTTAAGGCGAAGCCCTGCGGGATCTCCCCTCTGCTTCCGGTACCACGACGTTGTGCTACCGGAATCGCGAGGAGAGTGCTACAACCTCCGCTGCCTGCTGGAACAAGGGAGAGGAAGGTCTTCGTCGAGTACCGAACGTGTGACCGACTGCGGAAGCGCTGCCGGAACGCAGCGCCGGAAGGATCGTCTACGCGATCTTGAGATCGGAAAGAGTACGACTACATCACCCACGAGAATCTGCTCTCGTTAACCGCTTTGGAATCTTCGAGGGTAAGTTATTCCACCGACTCGTTGCTACAATCTAGTAGATAGATCTTGGCTTGTTTGTTTGTATGCGATAGAAATTTTTTGTTTTCCATGCTACGAACCCCCTATAGTGGTATCAGAGCCGTGTCTATATTAGATCTGTTGCACGAGTAGAACACAATGGTCATTGTGGGCGTTGATGCTTTTATTGTCGATTGCTTCTTGTGTACTTTGCATCTTGCGGTATGTTGGGATGAAGCGGCCCGGGCTAACCTTACATGACATCGTTCATGAGACTTGCTCCACGCTTGACATGCAACTTGTATTGCATAAGTGGCTTTGCGGGTGCCTGTTTCTCCTAGCATAGTTAAGATCCAATTTACAACGGGTGATTAACAATACTAGTATCAATGTTGTGGTTCTTGTTCGTAAGTTAGAACGACACTTATTGAAAGCCCCAAACCACGTAAAATATGCAAAGAAAGTAGAGGCTTCTAACTTTGTTTTGCAGGGGTGTGCAGTGATGTGATATGGCCATGATTGTGATTATATTTGATGTATGCAATGTTCCTTATTGTAAGTCGGCAACCGGTAGGAGCCATATGGTTGTCTTTAATTTATGTTAAGACCCGCATGTCTATTCAAAGTAGTTGTAATAGTTGAAGACGATGGACGACAACCATGGAGCAGCGTCATTGACCTTGATGCAATGTCGGTGATGATGGAGATCATGTTCATGCTAGAAGATGGAGATCGGAAGCACAAAGAAGAAAGACCATATCATATCACATATTATGAATTGCATGTGATGTTAATCCTTTATGCATCTTGTATTGCTTAGTAGACGACGGTAGCATTATAAGATGATCCCTCATGCACATGAATTTCAAGTCATAAAGTGTTCACCCTTAGTTAGCACCGTTGCTAAAGCTTGTTGTTTCGAAGCACCACGTGATGATCGGGTGTGTTAGATTCCGCAAGTGTATACAACGTGGGCAAGCCAGATTTGCTCATGCGGAAGCTAAGGTTTGATCTTGACGAGCCTAGCATGTACAGACATGGCCTCAGGAACACGGATTACCGAAAGGTAAAGCATGAATCATATAGTAGATATGATGAACATGTTGATTGTTCGCCATTGAAGCTATATCAACTCTCGTGATGATCGGTTTTGATGTGGTGGATTTGGTTCGTGTGATCACTAAAACAATGTGAGGGATATTGTTTTGAGTGGGAGTTCACCTAGATTAATTTAATTATTAATTAGAACTCAATTTATCATAAACTAAATCAAAGTGAATTTGCATAGTTGTTGTAGTCATTGGCATCCGTTTACCACCTTGCGCTTAGTTATAATTGAGATGATAGAACTATAGAATTCTGGTTAGTTACTTTACGAACTGGTATCGTATTGTTTTGAAGTGTTAATCTAAAGTTTAAAAGTCCTATTGCAAACTTTCAGTAAAGTTCCGGTTACTCCATGAAGTTTAATAATTGGTATTAAAACAAGAGTGAAAATTCCAAGTGTTAGTGTATAATTATCATGTTTGTCTCCATGATTCTTGATATTCAAAGGATTGTCTTAATATCAAGGTTATCTAGGATCTGAAAGAGTTGTTTCAGAAACCATGATGTGTGGAAGATATTGTGATATCTGAAACGAAGTATTGGTTACAACATGATAGAGTATAATATGGCAAAAGTTATGTTCTCATATTTGATGAGAATTTGCAAAGGGTTGGAGACACTAGTTGTCCTAATCCACCAAAAGGTTTTGGATAGCAACATTATACTCACGATTCATCTTTATAAGCTAAAAGTAGCTTGATCATGGATAATTCCATGATAAGGGTGAATATTTGATGTAGGTAAAATATTTACTATACCAAGAGATTACTAAAGAAAGGAATTTGAAAGAACACCAAACATTTGATGATGGTGATCTACTTCAAAGTGCAAGTCCAAAGACATTGGTATTTAATTATACACGCTTTGGATTATGTGTCATATGTATGACTCCACTATTGATGTTGATAGATTCTTTCAAACAGAAAGGGAAATATTGAAAGAGAATCTCATAAATATATGGCAGAAAAGAAAAGACTAGAATTGTTCAGTTTAAGTATATAGATGATATACATGTTATGGCTATATTCTTTGCTTATTAAACAATGTGGTTCTTAAGTATTTGATACTGAATTTGTTGGTGTGAATCGTCATACGAAACAACACAATTCATGAACTACAATGGCCTAAGTAACTAGCAAAAGAATATGTGATGATGTTCATCGAGAACAAATAAAGGGTTATTGTGTTGCTCGTTAAACATCAAAGCTTGCCTTCAAGATTTGTTTTATCAGATATTATGAAAACAAAAGGGTTGTTCAAATAAATTACCGTAATCCATAAAAGATGGATGATTCACAAATCTCGTTGGAGAAATCACATCCATAAAACTAGTGCTAAAAATGTCGAAAGACAAATTGATTGAAAGATCACTTAGGAAGTGACATCGCCGTTTAAATTATATTGGAAAGAAAACATGAAGAAACTCCATGTGGATGGAATTTTGGAGTCTTTTGATTTTTGATCACATGACGCTTGTGAAACTTTCCTAGAGATAATTAAAACTTCGTTCATAGGCCAAAAGGGAACGAATGACTAGCTTATTGGAACTTGTACATATTGTTATACGAAATCCATTATGTGTAGTCAAAAGTGATGGATTTCAACTTCATATGTTTTCTCCGAAAATTTGAGTGAATATATGAATATTTACTTAATAAGGATAAAGTATGAAACACTTGAAAAGTTCAAAGACTTTCAAGATGAAGTGCAAAATCATTGTAACAAGAATATGAATAGTTTATGATAAGATCATAAAGGAAAATATTTAAGTTACAAGTTTAGCATAATACCTAAGATTTAAGGAATCATTCCGTGGATTTGCATTTCCGAAACACCATAAGAGTATGGAACGTTCGAGATATGTAATTAAACCTTGTTTGACATGGTAAGATCAAAGGTATAATTCATAAAAATGCCATTGTATTTTAAAGATTAAAAGCTTTAGAGATTACCGTTTTTCCACTGAAAAGAGCTCCATCATAATCCGTTGAAATGAGACCATATAAATTTATGGTTTGGGATAAAACCCAAGTTGTCCTTTCTTAAACATTGGTATGCTATGCATAAGAGAGATGTTTGCAACCAAAGTCGGATGAATCTGTCTTTGTATGTTATTTTGAATAACTGTTAAGTAATCCTCCATAACACCGAAGACAAAAGTGTTTGTCGCTTAGAACGTCAAGTTTCTTTGAGAAGGAATTTTTCGTGAAAAGTTAAGTGGGAGGAAAAAAGAACTTTGATAAGGTTAAAAGAACCTTAGCTATATGTGCAAAGTTGCGCAGCGCCGAAAAGTGTTCCGGAGGCAGCAACAATGCTCATGGCTCACGTGCCTCAAAGGTTGTGGTCACGGAGATCTAAGTTCCTATTGAAACAAGTAGGTCGGATGAACAATCAAATTTCAAGATTTGAGGGTTGAATCATTATTTGAGAATAATGAACCGACTACATGCAAAGAAGCGATGATGGGCCCTGACTCCGTCAAATGGCTTGAAGCCATAAAATCCGTGATAGTTCCATACACGAGAAATCAAGTTTTGAATTTGAAGGACCCTCGAGAAAGGTGTAAGACCTTACAGTTGTGTTTGGATCTATAAAGAAATAGACATGGATGTTTTACATCTATGAAATAGTCGACATGTTGGGAAAAAGTTCACAACAATGTTCAAAGGTTGACTATGATAAGATCTGATCTTTCATAGTAATATTTAGTCTAGACGGATTAGTGTAGCAACCACTACATATAATTTTGTTATATGGTAGTTGAATAAACAAAACAAGTTCTTCTAATAGAATTGTTACCTAGGACATGTGAATAACATGGTCCATAGGGGTTTTTGTTAATTCAAAGGATGCTAAAAGCATATGCAAACTTCAATGGTTGAAGTAAGCATTACGGAGTTGGAATCTTCACTATGATGAAACTGTTAAAGGAGTTTAAATTCGTCGGAGATAATGAAGATGCTTGCATTTGCAAGAAATTAAGTGGGAGCGCTAAGACATGTTTCTAATACATTATGTGGAAGACATATTGTTGATTGGAAATGATGTATATTTTATTAACACATATTAAGAATTTCATCTCGATGAAAGACTTAGGCAAAACCCAAATATTAGGCATGATTAGACGCTAATATGGTTGTGCCAGAAATACATAGACGAGATATTGAATGAGTTCAATATAGAAACTACAAGAAAGTTTCTTGTCGCACTGAAAGGATTGAATAAGTTAAATGTTGATATATTCAAGTGTATTGACATTTGGTAAAGTGAAACAAATAATCAAGTATAGATTGATACTTGATGTATGAAATCACAAAGATTATTTATATCAATCATACTGTGATATGTACAAATCCAGATATGTCCTATGCTCTAAATGTTATGAGCATATACCAGAATGATTCATAAGATGATCATTGGACAATAGTAAGGATATTCTTATGATCTTTTGGAAGAACTAAGAATATATTGTTTGTAGAAGTGACAAATAGATGGTTAGTTCATTGTAAAAGTACTACATTGATACTAGTTTTGTCACAAAGTGCAAATTAAGTTTATCTCAATCTAAACTAAGGGTGGCACAATATAATGGAAAGTAAGTTCCATATGGATTTGGATGAGTTCCAAAGTTAAGACATTGTGACAGATACTACAACAAAAGGCTAAGTATATGACTGCTATTTTAGCAGCAAAAGAGGGCATTTGTGTCAAGTAGTTTGTTATCAAACTAGGTGTAGTTCATAGCGGGATAATACTATGAAGATATATTGTACGACAATATTATCAACATGTTTTAACCCTAAAGAACTAAAGGTCTCACCAAAGGACCAAATTTATACAAAGCCATCTCATTAGAGAATGAGTGATGCGTAGAGACGCAAATACATGCAATTACACACGGACCTGGAAGTGTCAGATCCGGATATCAGTTGACCACTAGCAATCATGTACATACAACACCGGAAAGCCATAGGTGTTATATACACAAAGGTTTGAAACTAGATTATTGACTCTAGTGCAAGTGGGAGACTGTTGGAGATATGCCCAAGAGGCAATAATAAAGTGGTTATTATCATATCTTCACACTTATGATAAATGTTTACATACCATGCTATAATTGTATTAACCGGAAACATTAATACTTGTGTGATTTGTAAACTAAAATAAGAGTCCCTAGTAAAGCCTCTTGTTAAACTAGCTTGTTGGTTAATATATGATCATGGTTTCCTGATCATGAACATAGAGATGTTATTAACAACAGGATCATATCATTAGGAGAATGATGTGATGGACATACTCCTATAGATAAGTGTAGCATAAAGATCAAGTCATTTAAATAGTTCAATTGCTATATGCTTTCTGATACATAGTAACCTAATTCCTTCGACCATGAGATCATGCATATCACCTTTGCCGGATGGATGCTTTGATGACATCAAACACCACACCGTAACTGGGTGGCTATAAAGGTGGCATTGAGTGTTCGGAAAGTATTGGTTGAAACACATGGATCAAGAGTGGGATTTGTCCATCCATATGACGGATAGATATACTCTGGGCCCTCTCGGTGTAATGTCATCCAATTAGCTTGCAAGCATGTGACTGGCTCACAAGGGATCACATATCACGGGAACGAGAAAAGAGTACTTATCGGTAACGAGGTTGAACTAGGTATGCAGAGATACCGACGATCAAAACCTCGGATAAGTAAACTATCGTGAGACAAAGGGAAATTGGTATCGTATGTAAGTGGTTCATTCGATCGCAAAGTAATCGTAGAAATATGTGGGAGCCATATGAATTTCCAGATTCCTCTATTGGTTATTGTTCGGAGAAGTGTCTCGATAATGTCCGCATAATTCACGAACCGTAGGGAGACACACTTAAGGATTCGACGTTGTTTTGAGTAGTTATGGTATTATGAGAAAGAGACCGAATGTTGTTCGGAGTCTCGGATGGGATCCGGGATATCACGAGGTGATCCGGAATGGTCCGGAGAATAAGATTCATATAAGGAAAGTCCCGTTACGGAGTTCGGAAATGATTCCGGTGTTTTCATCGGGAATGTTCTAGAAGGTTCCGGAATGTCCGGCACTCCGGGGGGGAGGGGTACATGAATGTGTCATTACATATTGGAATGATTGCATCATGTACTAAGTGTTCTTGCTGTTCCAAATAAAGGATTAAATTGAATCCTAAAACAGAAAAGTCAAATGTCCAGTTTGAAAGTCAAACGGCTAAAACAAGAAACTGTGGGAAACAAGCAAGAGGTGGTTGGAACCGACTTGGGGGAGGAGTCCCTCCAAGCCGGCGCTCCAACCAAGGCCGACTTGGGGAGGGACTCCCCTCCCCTTGGCCGCCCCTCCCACCTATAAAAGGAGGGGCAGGGCCTCCTCCTCTATACACACAAGTTCCTATCCTCTAATCTCCGGTTTAGAGCCGTTTTGGTTTAGAGCTTCTAATTGCCCTAGCCTTCGGTTTAGAGCCTTCTAATTGGTGCGTCTAAACACTAGACCACTAATAGCTCTCTCTCATACTCCACCATACTCGCTCCGGCTTAAGGCGAAGCCCTGCGGGATCTCCCCTCTGCTTCCGGTACCACGCCGTTGTGCTACCGGAATCGCGAGGAGAGTACTACAACCTCCGCTGCCTGCTGGAACAAGGGAGAGGAAGGTCTTCGTCGAGTACCGAACGTGTGACCGACTGCGGGAGCGCTGCCGGAACGCAGCGCCGGAAGGATCGTCTACGCGATCTTGAGATCGGAAAGAGTACGACTACATCACCCACGAGAATCTGCTCTCGTTAACCGCTTTGGAATCTTCGAGGGTAAGTTATTCCACCGACTCGTTGCTACAATCTAGTAGATAGATCTTGGCTTGTTTGTTTGTATGCGATAAAATTTTTTTGTTTTCCATGCTACGACCCCCCTACATCAATTTCATTCAATACAAGAGTTCTTAAAAAAGTGAACTTACACATTCAACTTCGAAAAATCTTTCTTTGAATGTTGCGCGGGATGCAGCCACTGTAGGGTTTTGTAGCATGGAAAACAAAAAAAAATTCTATCGCATACAAACAAACAAGCCAAGATCTATCTACTAGATTGTAGCAACGAGTCGATGGAATAACTTACCCTCGAAGATTCCAAAGTGTTTAACGAGAGCGGATTCTCGTGGGTGATGTAGTTGTACTCTTCCCGATCTCAAGATCGCGTAGACGATCCTTCCGGCGCTGCGTTCCGGCAGCGCTCCCGTAGTCGGTCACACGTTCGGTACTCGACGAAGACCTTCCTCTCCCTTGTTCCAGCAGGCAGCGGAGGTTGTAGCACTTTCCTCACGATTCCGGCAGCACAACGGCGTGGTACCGAAAGTAGAGGGGAGATCCCGCAGGGCTTCGCCTTAAGCCGGAGCGAGTATGGTGGAGTATGAGAGAGAACTATTAGTGGTCTAGGGTTTAGACACACCAATTAGAAGGCTCTAATCCGAAGGCTAGGGCAATTAGAAGCTCTAAACCAAAACAACTCTAAACCGGAGTCTAGGGCTAGTATTTAGATTAGAGGCTAGGAACTTGTGTGTCTAGAGGAGGAGGCCCTGCCCCTCCTTTTATGGGTGGAGGGGGCCGGCCAAGGGGAGGGAGTCCCTCCCCAAGTCGGCCTTGGGTGGCATGCCGGCTTGGAGAGGAGGGACTCCTCCCCCAAGTTGGTTTTGCCTCCTCTTGCTTGTTTCCCACAATTTCTTGTTTTAGCCGTTTGACTTTCAAACTGGCCATTTGACTTTTCAGTTTTAGGATTCAATTTAATCCTTTATTTGGAACAGAAAGAACACTTAGTACATGATGCAATCATTCCAATATGTAATGACACATTCATGTACCCCTTCCCCTCCGGAGTGCCGGACATTCCGGAACCTTCTAGAACATTCCCGATGAAAACACCGGAATCATTTCCAAACTCCGAAACGGGACTTTCCTTATATGAATCTTATTCTCCGGACCATTTCGGATCACCTCGTGATATCCCGGATCCCATCCGAGACTCCGAACAACATTCGGTCTCATTCTCATAATACCATAACTACTCAAACAACGTCGAATCCTTAAGTGTGTCTCCCTATGGTTCGTGAATTATGCGGACATGATCGAGACACTTCTCCGAACAATAACCAATAGAGGAATCTGGAAATTCATATGGCTCCCACATATTTCTACGATTACTTTTGCGATCGAATGAACCACTTACATACGATACCAATTTCCCTTTGTCTCACGATAGTTTACTTATCCGAGGTTATGATCGTCGGTATCTCTGCATACCTAGTTCAACCTCGTTACCGATAAGTACTCTTTTCTCGTTCCCGTGATATGTGATCCCTTTTGAGCCAGTCACATGCTTGCAAGCTAATTGGATGACATTCCACCGAGAGGGCCCAGAGTATATCTATCCGTCATATGGATGGACAAATCCCACTCTTGATCCATGTGTCTCAACCAATACTTTCCGAACACTCAATGCCACCTTTATAGCCACCCAGTTACGGTGTGGTTTGTGATGTCATCAAAGCATCCATCCGGTAAAGGTGATATGCATGATCTCATGGTTGAAGGAATTAGGTTACTATGTATCAGAAAGCATATAGCAATTGAACTATTGAAATGACTTGATCTTTATGCTACGCTTATCTATAGGAGTATGTCCACCATATCATTCTCCTAACGATATGATCTTGTTGTTGATAACATCTCAATGTTGATGATAGGGAAACCACAATCATCTATCAACCAACAAGCTAGTGAATTATAGAGGCTATACTAGGGACTTCAAATTAAGTTTACAAATCACACAAGTATCAATGTTTCCTCGTTAATACTATTATAGCATGAATGTAAACATTTATCATAAACACAAAGATATAATAATAACCACATTTATTATTGCCTCTAGGGCATATCTCCAACAGTCTCCCACTTGCACTAGAGTCATCTAATCTAGATTACGTGGTAATATACCGAACACCCATGGCAGTTTGGTGTTGGTCATGTTTTTCCCTCGGGAGAGGTTTAGTCAACGGATCCGCCATATTCAGATCTGTGTGTACTTTGCAAATCTTTATATCCCCATCCTGGATATGTTCTCGAATAGCGTGAAAACGTAGCTTGATGTGCTTCAGCTTCTTGTGTGACCTTGGTTCTTGCGCATTGGCTATGGCACCCATGTTATCACAGTAGATAGACATTGGGTCCAGCGCACTAGTAACCACACCCAGCTCTGTAATGAACTCTTTCATCCATATAGCTTCTTGTGAAGCCTCCGAAGCAGCCATGTATTCCGATTCAGTTGAAGATCTCGCCACAATGCTTTGCTTTGCACTCCTCCAGCTAACTGCTACACCATTCAAAATAAATACGTATCAGGATTGTGATTTAGAATCATCTGGATCGGTGTTCCAACTAGCATCGGTGTAACCTTTAACAACGAGCTGTTCATCACCTCCATAAGAAAGAACCATATCCTTAGTTCTTCTCAAGTACTTAAGGATGTTTTTGACCGTTGTCCAATGATCCACTCCTGGATCACTTTGATATCTGCTAGTTAAACTAATAGCATATGCAATGTCGGGTCTAGTACATAGCATGGCATACATTAGAGATCCTATGGCTGAGGCATAGGGAGTCTTACTCATCCTTTCTCTATCTTCTGCCGATGTCGGACTTTGAGTTTTACTCAAGGTCGTATTGGGAAACATGGGCAAGAACCCTTTCTTGCTTTCTTCCATTCCAAACCTCTTTAGAACTTTGTCAAAATATGTACTCTGTGACAATGATATTTGGCGTTTCGATCTATCTCTATAAATCTTTATGCCTAATATGTAAGCTGCTTCGCCAAGATCCTTCATTGAAAAACTATTATTCAAATATTCTTTGACACTATTAAGAAGGTCTACATCATTCCCAATCAACAATATGTCATCAACATATAGTATTAAGAATGCTACAGAGCTCCCACTCACTTTCTTGTAAATACAAGCTTCTCCATAAGTTTGTATAAAACCAAAACTTTTGATTACCTTATCAAAACGTTGATTCCAACTTCGGGATGCTTGCTTCAATCCATAGATGGATCGTTGAAGTTTGCATACCTTGTTAGCATCTTTAGGATCGACAAAACCTTTGGGTTGCATCATATACAACTCTTCATCAATGTCTCCATTGAGGAATGCTGTTTTGACATCCATCTGCCATATCTCATAATCATAATATGCAGCGATCGCTAACATAATCCTCACAGACTTTAGCTTCGCTACTGGTGAGAAAGTCTCATCGTAGTCAGCTCCTTGAATTTGTCGAAACCCTTTTGCGACAAGTCGAGCTTTATAGACAGTAACATTACCATCAGCATCTGTTTTCTTCTTGAAAATCCATTTGTTCTCGACAGCCTACCGGCCATCCGGTAAGTCCACCAAAGTCCATACTTGGTTTTCGTACATGGATCCAATCTCGGATTTCATGGCTTCTTGCCATTTATTGGAATCTGGGCTCATCATCGCTTCCTCATATGTCTCGGGGTCATCGGTGTTGTCCACCAACATGACATTCATAACGGAATCATACCAATCTGGAGTGGTACGAGTTCTCGTTGACCTCCGAGGTTCTGTAGCAACTTCAACCGAAGTTTCATGATCACCATCATTAGCTTCCTCTCTTATTGGTGCAGGCACCACAGGAACTTCTTCCAGTGTTGCGCTACTCGCAATTTCGAGAGAAGGTTCGACAACCTCGTCGAGTTCTACTTTCCTTCCAGTCACTTCTTTCGAGAGAATTTCCTTCTCTACAAAGGATCCATTCTTGGCAACGAAGATTTTGCCTTCGGATCTATGATAGAAGGTATACCCAATAGTTTCCTTCGGGTATCCTATGAAGATGCATTTTTCCGCTTTGGGTTCAAGCTTGTCCGACTGTAACTTCTTTACATAGGCTTCGCATCCCCAAACTTTAAGGAATGATAATTTAGGTTTCTTCCCAAACCATAATTCATACGGTGTCGTTTCAACGGATTTATATGGTGCCCTATTTAAAGTGAATGCGGCTGTTTCTAATGCATAACCCCAAAATGATAGCGGTAAATCTGTAAGTGACATCATAGAACGAACCATATCTAAGAGAGTTCGATTACGACGTTCGGACACACCATTACGCTGTGGTGTTCCCGGCGGTGTCAATTGTGAAAGTATTCCGCATTTCTTCAAATGCTCGCCAAACTCGTAACTTAGATATTCACCTCCACGATCAGAACGTAGAAATTTAATCTTCTTGTTACGTTGATTCTCTACCTCACTTTGAAACTCCTTAAACTTCTCGAAAGTTTCGGACTTATGTTTCATGAAATAGATATACCCATATCTACTCAAGTCATCCGTGAAGGTAAGAACATAACGATAACCACCGCGCGATGCTACACTCATTGGACCACACACATCGGTATGTATGATTTCCAATAAGTCCGTAGCTCGCTCCATCATACCAGAAAATGGAGTCTTAGTCATTTTTCCCATCAGACATGCTTCGCATCTTTCAAGTGATTCAAAATCAAGTGATTCAAGAAGTCCATCGGAATGGAGTTTCTTCATACGTTTCACTCCAATGTGACCAAGACGACAGTGCCACATATAGGTCGAATTATCGCTTGATTTCAAACGTTTAGCCTCAATGTTGTTGATATGTGTATTTCCACTATCGAGATTCAATAAGAATAGACCATCTATCAAAGGTGCATGTGCATAAAACATATTACTCATATAAATCGAACAACCATTATTCTCGGACTTAAACAAGTAACCGTCTCGCAATAAACAAGATCCCGATATAATGTTCATGCTCAACGCAGGCACCAAATAACAATTATTTAAGTATAAAACTAATCTCGATGGTAGATGAAGGGGTAGCGTGCCGACCGCGATCACAACAACCTTTGATCCATTTCCCACGCGCATCGTCACCTCGTTCTTCGCTAGCTTCCGTTTATTCTGCAGCACCTGTTTCGAGTTAGAAATATGAGCAACAGAACCAGTATCAAATACCCAGGCACTACTACGAGTACTAGTGAGATACACATCAATAACATGTATATCAGATATACCTTTCTTCTTGATGTTGCCGTTCTTCAAATCCGCCAAGTACTTTGGGCAATTCCGCTTCCAGTGACCTTCTCCCTTGCAGTAAAAGCACTCAGTATCAGGTTTAGGTCCAGCCTTGGTCTTCTTCGCTAGCGTGGTAACTTTCTTACCACCCTTCTTGAAGTGTCCCTTTTGCTTAGACTTGCCTTTCTTGAATTTGGTGGTCTTATTGACCAACAACACTTGGTGCTCTTTCTTGATCTCCACTTCTGCAGATTTCAACATGGCAAAGAGTTCTGGCAACGTCTTATTCATGTTCTGCATGTTGTAGTTCATCACAAAGTTCTTGTAACTTGGTGGTAGTGATTGGAGGACACGGTAAATCCCCAAAGCATTAGGAATCACTATACCCAAGCTTTGAAGTTTATTTGCGTGCCCAGACATTTTAAGCACATGCTCACTGACGGAGCTGCCCTCTTCCATCTTGCAGTTAAAGAACTTTTTAGAAGCCTCATAGCTTTCAATTGCCGCATGAGTCTCAAAAATCAATTTGAGATCCTCGACAATATCATATGGGTCTGAATCCTCAAACCTTTTCTGAAGCTCCGATTCCAAACCATACAAGATAGCACACTGAACTATGGAGTACTGATTCTTTCGAGCGAGGTAAACATTCTTTACTTCATCGGGAGAATCATCTGCAGGTGGGTCACCCAGCGGTGCATCCAGCACATAGGTCAAATTACCAGCTGTGAGGACAATCCTCAAATTGCGGAACCAATCCGCGAAGTTGCTTCCATTGTTTTTCAACTTTTCTTTCTCTAGGAACGCATTAAAATTGATTGTAGGGGCTGCCATTGATCTACAACATATTTGCAATAGTTTAGACTAAGTTTATGACAAATTGAGTTCAAATTAATTAATAAAGTTAATCTAGGTGAACTCCCACTCAAAACAATATCCCTCACATTGTTTTAGTGATCACACGAACCAAATCCACTACATCAACACCGATCATCACGAGAGTTGATATAGTTTCAATGGCGAACAATCGTCATGTTCATCATATCTACTATATGATTCATGCTTTACCTTTCGGTGATCCGTGTTCCGAGACCATGTCTGTACATGCTAGGCTCGTCAAGATCCAACCTTAGTTTCCGCATGAGCAAATCTGGCTTGCTCACGTTGTATACACTTGCGGAATCTAACACACCCGATCATCACGTGGTGCTTCGAAACAACAAGCTTTAGCAACGGTGCTAACTAAGGGTGAACACTTTATGACTTGAAATTCATGTGCATGAGGGATCATCTTATAATGCTACCGTCGTCTACTAAGCAATACAAGATGCATAAAGGATTAACATCACATGCAATTCATAATATATGTGATATGATATGGCCTTTCTTCTTTGTGCTTCCGATCTCCATCTTCAAGCAAGAACATGATCTCCATCATCACCGGCATTGCATCAAGGTCAATGACGCCTCTCCATGGTTGTCGTCCACCGGCTTCAACTATTACAACTACTTTGAATAGACATGCGGGTCTTAACATAAATTAAAGACAACCATATGGCTCCTACCGGTTGCCGACTTACAATAAGGAACATTGCATACATCAAATATAATCACAATCATGGCCATATCACATCACTGCACACCCCTGCAAAACAAAGTTAGAAGCCTCTACTTTCTTTGCATATTTTACGTGGTTTGGGGCTTTCAATAAGTGTCGTTCTAACTTACGAACAAGAACCACAACATTGATACTAGTATTGTTAATCACCCGTTGTAAATTGGATCTTAACTATGCTAGGAGAAACAGGCACCCGCAAAGCCACTTATGCAATACAAGTTGCATGTCAAGCGTGGAGCAAGTCTCATGAACGATGTCATGTAAGGTTAGCCCGGGCCGCTTCATCCCAACATACCACAAGATGCAAAGTACACAAGAAGCAATCGACAATAAAAGTATCAATGCCCACAATGACCATTGTGTTCTACTCGTGCAACAGATCTACATATAGACACGACTCTGATACCACTGTAGGGTTTCGTAGCATGGAAAACAAAAAAAAATTCTATCGCATACAAACAAACAAGCCAAGATCTATCTACTAGATTGTAGCAACGAGTCGATGGAATAACTTACCCTCGAAGATTCCAAAGTGTTTAACGAGAGCGGATTCTCGTGGGTGATGTAGTTGTACTCTTCCCGATCTCAAGATCGCGTAGACGATCCTTCCGGCGCTGCGTTCCGGCAGCGCTCCCGTAGTCGGTCACACGTTCGGTACTCGACGAAGACCTTCCTCTCCCTTGTTCCAGCAGGCAGCGGAGGTTGTAGCACTTTCCTCGCAATTTCGGCAGCACAACGGCGTGGTACCGGAAGTAGAGGGGAGATCCCGCAGGGCTTCGCCTTAAGCCGGAGCGAGTATGGTGGAGTATGAGAGAGAACTATTAGTGGTCTAGGGTTTAGACACACCAATTAGAAGGCTCTAATCCGAAGGCTAGGGCAATTAGAAGCTCTAAACCAAAACAGCTCTAAACCGGAGTCTAGGGCTAGTATTTAGATTAGAGGCTAGTAACTTGTGTGTCTAGAGGAGGAGGCCCTGCCCCTCCTTTTATGGGTGGAGGGGGCCGGCCAAGGGGAGGGAGTCCCTCCCCAAGTCGGCCTTGGGTGGCGTGCCGGCTTGGAGAGGAGGGACTCCTCCCCCAAGTCGGTTTTGCCTCCTCTTGCTTGTTTCCCACAGTTTCTTGTTTTAGCCGTTTGACTTTCAAACTGGCCATTTGACTTTTCAGTTTTAGGATTCAATTTAATCCTTTATTTGGAACAACAAGAACACTTAGTACATGATGCAATCATTCCAATATGTAATGACACATTCATGTACCCCTTCCCCTCCGGAGTGCCGGACATTCCGGAACCTTCTAGAACATTCCCGATGAAAACACCGGAATCATTTCCGAACTCCGAAACGGGACTTTCCTTATATGAATCTTATTCTCCGGACCATTCCGGATCACCTCGTGATACCCCGGATCCCATCCGAGACTCCGAACAACATTCGGTCTCTTTCTCATAATACCATAACTACTCAAACAACGTCGAATCCTTAAGTGTGTCTCCCTATGGTTCGTGAATTATGCGGACATGATCGAGACACTTCTCCGAACAATAACCAATAGAGGAATCTGGAAATTCATATGGCTCCCGCATATTTCTACGATTACTTTTGCGATCGAATAAACCACTTACATACGATACCAATTTCCCTTTGTCTCACGATAGTTTACTTATCCGAGGTTATGATCGTCGGTATCTCTGCATACCTAGTTCAACCTCGTTACCGATAAGTACGCTTTTCTCGTTCCCGTGATATGTGATCCCTCGTGAGCCAGTCACATGCTTGCAAGCTAATTGGATGACATTCCACCGAGAGGGCCTAGAGTATATCTATCCGTCATATGGATGGACAAATCCGACTCTTGATCCATGTGTCTCAACCAATACTTTCCGAACACTCAATGCCACCTTTATAGCCACCCAGTTACGGTGTGGTGTTTGATGTCATCAAAGCATCCATCCGGTAAAGGTGATATGCATGATCTCATGGTCGAAGGAATTAGGTTACTATGTATCAGAAAGCATATAGCAATTGAACTATTGAAATGACTTGATCTTTATGCTACGCTTATCTATAGGAGTATGTCCACCATATCATTCTCCTAACGATATGATCTTGTTGTTGATAACATCTCAATGTTCATGATAGGGAAACCACAATCATCTATCAACCAACAAGCTAGTGAATTATAGAGGCTATACTAGGGACTTCAAATTAAGTTTACAAATCACACAAGTATCAATGTTTCCTCGTTAATACTATTATAGCATGAATGTAAACATTTATCATAAACACAAAGATATAATAATAACCACATTTATTATTGCCTCTAGGGCATATCTCCAACAGCCACCACCGACACCAGGCTCCCCCGTCTAGGTTACCGGTGTGACGAGCGTGCCGCCGTCCCCACCCTCGCCCCCTCCGGTTGTCCCCGTCGCAGATCCAACAAACTTTTCCAGGATTCTCGAAGACCTTGATTTTCTCTCTCCACCCTCACCACCGATGCCTTCATCGTAAGCGCTAGACGACCAGTTTGATGACTAGTTGGGATATATATAATATGAATATATTATAATAATATTATATATAATATAGTCCCTCCGTCCCATAATAACTGACGTGGTCGTATGTTTTGCAAGAACACCCTTAGCCTTTTTCCGATTCCCTAGTCCACCCGTCCCTGACACGCTCGTGACTCGCACTCCTCTAGGACTCCCTCCCCACCTCGCTCTCCTCCGGCTTGCCACCACCGCGCTCTGCTCCGCCTCTGCTCCCTTATTAATAATATATTAATATTTTATCATGTGTTTTACTGGTTCCTGACCAGGACCGGTCCATAGATTTTGGGGGCCCTAGGGCAATATGAAATAAAGGGCTTCTTGTTTAATGCGTCAGAGATTTTCTAGGGCCAAGGAGGCCATTTCCCCCTACTCTAAAAAATAAATTAGAGATATTTAATATTTATGCTAAACTTTTAAAGATTACTTAAAGTTTATCATGATTAGAGTTCTTGGACATCTCAACAATGCATGCAACCTCCGCCATTTGTTCACACATAAAAGACTTAAAAATATTAGTAATTCGTAAAATAAATTATGGTAATGCAATAACAAATTAAACAATCTGTACATTTGATAGATCCATGATCTTTGAAATCTCGATGAACACATTCAAAACCGCTTATTTCTACTGATCGAGCAAACTATATATCATGATATTAATTTTATCAATTTCTACTTGTGTACATATGTCTGTGCAAAAAATGAATTAATGAGTAAACATATTAGACACTGAATTAATAAGAGGGTGGAATTAATAAGAGGGTGGAATAAGATGTCTTAAATATTGGCCCCACCCTATAGGCCAATCCTGGTCTCAACTTTGTCTAAATTCTGATATATTTACATACCAAATAATATTTAAATACATTCGAATTTTGACAAATCTACGATATTCTTTTTAGTATGGAGGGAGTACTTGCCCTGGCTATTTTGTTTGGACCGGTATCCGGTGTGTTTGGGCTCCTTGCTCATCATACCAAACCTAACTAAGACATTTTGGAATGCCAATTTATGCAGTACTATGATTTAATACTCTTGCTGACCATATTAGTTGACTTCAAGTTGTCTAAATTCAGATGTATCTAGACAAATTTTAGTGCTAGATACATCCGAATTTAGACAAATGCAAGTCTACTAATGTGGGTCAGATGGAGTACTCCCTCCGATCCATATTACTTGTCATTAGATTGGATATATCTAGCACTAAAACATGTCTAGATACATCCACTTCCACGACAAGTAATATGGATCGGAGGGAGTAGCATATTTCTTTTACTACTTGTACTACATATTATCATGAAAGTAAAGACATGTAGAAAGTAACATGACCGGGAGAACCTATCATGGTACAAGTGGTAAAATAGGTCGCCAAATTGTCGTGTTTACATACTTGTGTCCTGTTTCTCGGTTAGTATTTGGGTCTCAAAATCCTTGTGCGGACTGACATAAAAGGTTGACCACATCCGAATGTATAAACGGATGATGTCACCTTATGGGAGCCAACGCTCAATTGCGGTGAAATCGAGTAGTACTGTTTTAGTGTATATATATATCGAGCAGGAAACTAAAATTGGTTGCGACAGTTGAGAACCACGCTTGACGATAAATCATGAACACCTTTTTTTTGGGAAACGGATAAATTGACCGCCAAAGTAACATGGGGCTGCAGAAAGTAAAAAAAAAAAAGAGACTTGCCCGCTGGGAGAAAAAGAAAACTCTGCAACATATTAAAACAGAGGAGCAGGTGACCGGACACGGTACCTCGTCGGTCGGTGCCGGTAGAGGCTGTCGGTGGTGGCAATGCAACCGGCGGTTCCTGGTGACGTGACAGAATCAGACTAGGCTCAGCTCATCACTTCATCAACAACGCCGGAGCCGTGATCTTTTCAGCTCACCGTCACCTCCCCCAACCCAAGTCGTAACGCCAACTTCTCCCAGGTCATGTTACTTTCTAATCTACGCCCGTGGAGGTTTGCAGCTGGGCGTACAGACACAAGGGGCTGGCCGTAAGAACTCATACAGGTACGCGGGCCGAGAATTTCGCATATAGCATAGGAAAACCACTAATCCGCGAGGTCGCCACCATCCGCCTCTAGAGTCTAGACATTACCGTGAAAATACGAAATGGCATCGTCTTGCTGGTGGTGCCCGTAGATTTCTGTACAAATGCATTCGTACGTTTTGGAATGTGCTTTTTTGTCTTCGGAAATTCAAAATGTTTAAAAATTTAGAAAAGAATACAGGGGTGTACATGCTGATATTCTATATTCGTACACGGAGTTACATGAAAAAAGACATCTTACGTGGCTTGTATAAAAAAGACGATTTTGTATGTTGTAAAATAGCCTTTCACAAAACATATCTTTGTCTTTCGTACATCTAGGATTTTGTTTCGGGTTTTTTTAATATTTTAAAAAATCACATAAAATATATTTGACCCGACCCCTCCCGACCCTTCCTCCTCCTGCACCCGCGCCGAGCCCTCCCTTCCCCGCCGAGCCCTCCCTCCCGTGGTCTCTCCTCCCCGCCGCCGCCGCCGCCGCCGCCCGGATCGTCGCCAGGAAAAGACCTGGGGGCGTGGCGGCGGCGGCGTTCCTGATCGCGATCTGGCGGGAAGGCGGCGGCGTCCGTCCCGACTGGTTTGGCGGTGGTGTTGCGGCGAGCGGCGGCTGGTGATCCTCGACCCAGATGGCGGCAGGCGGCGGCGGGGATCTGGGCCTAGCCGCGATATGTCTCGTACGTTGGCCTCGACGCCGGCGCCCAGGCGACCCGGGCCTTGTCAGTGACACTAGGGCGCTTGGGGCATCTACCCCCAGCATGGTGGTGGTGGCCTCCTTTTCCGTCGGAATGGTCGGCCGGGTGGTCTTGTCGTCTTGCGGCGGATCCTGCTAGTTTCCGGCGGGTGACGTGGGGGCTGCTGGCTCGATTTAATTAAAGGAGGTGGTCCTGGATCCCTCTCAAGCCAAGATCATGATCTGCCGGATGTTGGTTTCCATTGATCTGGTTTCTGTGTCGTGTTCCGGAAGGCTTCGCCGGCGAACTCCATAAGTGCTATCATGGCGTGAGTTTGCTGGAAGGATTGAATTCGGTCGTACGCACCCATGTTTTACCCTGACCGTTTGGTTTCAGAGGGTGTGTTTCGAAGCTTTATTGGTTGTTATTATCATGGGACAATGTTCTCGTTTCATGGTGCTGACGGAGAAAGTCATGGAGACCGAGATCTGATGACAGGCAATGATGGTTCGAGTCTGGATGGTGATGAGGAATTGGCTAGGTGACTTGTGAATTGGAGCAGTGACATGCAAGTGGGGGCGACTGTACAGGAGAGGTTCAAGGTCCTTGAAGGGAATATGCCCGAGAGGCAATAATAAAGTGGTTATTATCGTATTCCTTGTTTATGATAAATGTTTATTTTGCATGCTATAATTGTATTAATACGAAAACGTTAATACATGTGTGTTTAATAAACAAACAGAAAGTTTCTAGTTATGCCTCTCTTATAAACTAGCTCGTTGATTAACAAGATGATCAAGGTTTCCTGATTATGGACATTGGATGTTGTTAATAACGGGATCACAACATTAGTGTAATGATGTGATGAACATTCATCCGAGGTATAGCATTACGATCAAAGTCATTGAGTTTATATTGCTATAACAACTTACGAAGTGATCCTAATCCTTAGACCATGAGATCATGTCAATCACTAACACCGGAAGAGTTTCTTGATAACATCAAACGTCACACCGTAACAGGATGATTATAAAGATGGATTCAGAACTAATAAAGTGTTATGTTGAGGCCCATGGATCGAGAGTGGAATTTGTTCATCCCGATGATGGATAGATATGCTCTGGGCCCTCTCGGTGATATCACATTGATTAGCTTGCAAGCAAGTGATTTGATCACTAGAATGTTATATCACGGGAACGAGAAAAGAGTGCATGTCGGTAACGAGATCAAACTAGGTATGGAGATACCGATGATCGAATCTCGGACATGTAATATATCGTGAAACAAAAACATTAAGATACTAGCGTAAAAAGGTTTCGACGATCACAAGAAAGTCATCGTTGAATGTGTGGGAGTCAGTATGGGTCTCCAGATCCCGCTTCTGATTATTGATCTGAGAGGGGTCTCGATCATGTCCGCATTATTCACGAACCGTAGGGTGACACACTTAAGAGACACCGACATCCAATTGGAGCAAAAGTTTCATGCCGAAAGAATGAACAAGCGCAGGAATTTATTTCACTAGATACCGAAACAGGTTTTCGGGTGAAATTGCATAAAGTGGTTATGCATATGAAATAGAATTCTAGCAAGGGTTATTTGTGAATGTTTGTCATTAAAGTAATTGACAAAATTCTGAATAAAATAAAAGAGTTTTATTTAATGAGAGTTTGCATTAAATTTGGTGGAAATTTAATGGGAATTTGAGTGGGTTTTTGAGTGGAGAAAATTGAAGGGCCATTTTGTGAGTGGAGTGTCCACCCACATGAATGAGGGAGAGGTGGGGGCACCCTCCATGGCCGGCGGCCATGCCCCCTTGGGCTGCCCCCCTCCCCTATATAAGGAGCCCCTCCTCTCACTTCTCACTCACACCTCCTCGTGAAGGATCTCTCTCCCCCTCTAGAATTTATCCTCCATGGTCTCGGACTAGCGAGATACATGTTCCCGGTGGCTTTTCGGCAAGAAAGAGTTGTGCTTCCGCTGCATCGCTGGAGCGAGGAGGCGGAGGTTGCTCGGTGCCTCGAACGTGTGTGCGAGCACGGATGCGCTGCTGTTTTGCGGCGCTAGGACTTCCTCTCGATCTTGAGATCGGCAAGAGATCGTCTACATCAACCACGAGTTTGGACTCGTTAAGCTTTGTCGGTCTTCAAGGGTATGTTCTCTACGGATATACATCCGCCCGTTGTTTGTATCTAGTAGATAGATCTTGATACATAGTTGTTCCCATCGTAGAATTTTTTTTGTTTTCTATGCTGCGAACCCTACAGTCCTATCTCTCAGGATGAAAACCCAGGGTCTGGCCTTAATTGGTTGTGTCTGGCAATGGTCTTGTTGAAGGTATTGTTTTGAGAGCGCGAACTTTCTTCAGGGTGAAAACCTAGATATTTGATCGAGCGATGATGATGTTTGTGCACTATTCCCTTCTTGGAGGCGTCGTTTTTGGAAAAGCTGGACTTCTGGTGTTGTCTTGGTGGTGGTAGTACTGCTGTTTCAATGAATGAGTCACTGTAACGGGACTTTTCTTTTTTATAATTTTTTTTTGCTGTGTGCATCCGTGTGGCCGCTAGGGCAATGTGTTGTTGCAGAGGCTGGATGTAATTGGTATCTTCTGATATTAATATATGCTCCTTTCTAAAAAAAATTATAACAGGTCCATCTAGACCTAGAAGCCAAAACGCCATGTCCGTCTTGCCTTCTACCTTTTTTTTCTATTTCATATCATTTCGTTTAATATGGCCGTGTGGGCAACTGATCTCCAATCTGTCAACGGTTGGTAAACCCGTAAACTGATGGTGATTTTGCAAGAACTATCGTCCTACATGGAAGTTTCAACCTAGCTAATGCACAAATTACACGTGGAGTACACTATGCTAACGCTAGTCACAGTAAGAGTAACTTTAGTACTCTTTTTGTTATAACTCTTAAGAGCAACTCCAACACACTACAGGACGCAAGCGATACGCCGAGGGTTAAAAGCCGTTGGCGTAGGCTACGCCGACGGCTGCCATCGGCGTAGACTTCTCAGCAAAGAGGTCAGAGTATGAGTGCCGTAGCAAGTACCTTTGGTCAAAGCTTGCAGAAATGCTGGAAAAATATGCCGCTCTGCATCCATGGGTATGCATGTTCACAGTGTTCGTTTTGCTACATACATATTCTCTTAATTTGATATATCTCTCTAACCGTTTCAGTAATGCATACCACCATAATTTTTTGTTTCAGGAAGGAAAATACACGCCAGGGGTTATCTGTGGTGTGGAGAAATGTGGTTATTTGTTCACGCAAGGCTACCGCGTTAATTTTATGGCTGCTGCTTCCAAATCTGGGAACGAACACGACAAGAACACGCTCTTCTTTGCTGAATTCTGGGTGTCACTTAAACCCAACGAGTCAAAACCAGATATATGTTGCCGGTCGTTGCTTCTACAGCAAGAATTCTGCAAGGAAGATTGTGTATCCAGATTCCGCAGAGTACTTCATGTGCGATGTCACTGCGCATGGAACCAGCAACGTGGATATGACGTTATAGACACAGATTTTGTCTATTTTGATAGCGAGAGGGACGCCGAGTTTGTGAGGAAGGTGAACAGCTACAATGCCGAGAACTCGTTTTGGCGCCCGACTATCTTGGATACCGACACCAAGATCTTTGCTCCCATCAGTTTCGCTGAGCATTATCCATGCCCTTCAGCGGGAGAAGTAGGAATACGGTTGAGCATGGGCGAGCTTGTTTGAGCCTGGTAAACAAACTCGGAGGCTAATTATTTTTTTGGTTACGCTCTTTGTGATTAATCATTCGAATCACGAAAACTCATAGGAATATCATTTTGCTTTAGGATTCTTTCGGTTCTCTCTACCCTAATGCTTCACCAAGTGTGAGGAGTTGCTGCGATGTATTGATGGTAGTCTTGTTTTGTACTTCCTCTTTGTAAAACAAATGTATCTAGACTTGTTTTAGTGGGTAAATTCACTCTAAACTTGAATGAACCTACACACTAAAACAAGTCTAGATATTTTTTTTATAAAGCTAAAACATCTTATATTTTGAAACAGAAGGAGTATGTTCAAACTTATTCGGTGCTTTGACTATCTGTTATTATTGTTCCCTATTGTCTGTCACTGTAAACTGAATAATTTCAAGCACAGATTGATGTGATCATATGTGCCCTAGTTACCTGTGCCAGATGATAAAATGCCCCACATCCTAAAACAGAAAGTACTACTAGTAGATAGAATATTTCCCATGCAGCGATCATGTCCAAATCTACTATTTGCGAACCAAAACCAAAAAAAGAGAAGCAACTCTTCTAGGCATAAAGATCTATAGAGATAGATCTAAGCACCTAATAGGGCTATCGCAAAGTACATACCTTGATAACATTTTAAAGAAGTTTAAAATGGACGGAAGTAAGAAGATGTTCTTACCTATGTTGCAAGGCAAGACATTGAGTAAGACTCAAAGTCCGGCTTCGGCGGAAGAAAGAGAGATAATGGACAAAGTCCCTTATGCTTCTCCTTGCCTTTTAAAGGTCAAAACATGAATAAAGAATGCGAATCTGCTAGTCTAGCAAATTTAGAACTAATCCACAACTTCCTCTTGTTGATATTTTAATCTAAGCAGTAGATTATTATCCCTGATCACATAATATTGCACCTAATGGTGTTAGTGACATAAGTAACCAGATTACTTACGGGTTGCCATCGCCTGCTTGATGCAGGCTCGATGAAGAGTTGACGGAGGTGTTGTAGACGAAGTGGGGATCCTCCTGATCCCCTCTGGTCTCCACCTACACTGGCCTGGAACGGCCTGGCGAGATGCAGATCTTCCTGCCGTTTCAGCACCCCCTTCAGATCGGTAAGGGTTTAGGGTTTTCGGGAGGTGGTGTGCTAAATGTCGACTAGGGTGACGATCGTTTATAGCCGGGACTCCCTTTTTATATGGCGCTGCACGGCAGGGGACCTGAACCATCGATTGGTTTAGGCACCCCCGATCATGGCGCGGCGTTAGCGCACAGGGAGGTCACGAACGTTGGTTCGTGGGCCTCTCTGCTTATCGTTTGACTTATCCTTCTATCTCTTTATCTCTTGTTTGTTTAAACGTTACATGACTTGTTAAACGTGACAGATCAAACCAACACCTCTGACAATTTTCTTGGTCAACTTACTGTTAATATACACCGGAGGTCCTAAAAGTTTGGACGAAACCATATGCAGACCTAAAAGTTTCAACTTGTAGAGCTAAAAGTTTCAACTTGTGTACCGGAGGTACTAATTCTCAATTAGTTATGCACTGCAGGTCCTAATTCTCTGCTATAGCCCCAGCTATAGTGTACATGGATTTGAGAATTAGGACCTGCGCTGCACAAGTTGAAACTTCTAGGACCTGTATATAGTTTCGTCCAAACTTTTAGAACCTCCAGTGCATGTTATTCTATAATAAAACAAGGTCAAACGATAGCACATTAATCATAGAAGAGGTAGTATTAGGCTAGTACTGTAGCGAAGATGATATATACTCCTACGGAGAATTGGGTCTGTAGCAGGTAAAAATAGGAGGACGTTGGGTCTGTATAGCACACAATGGCGTGCCGAGTATTACGGGATGGCGGGAGTACTATGATTCCAATGAGAAGCAACCGGCTAGGAACAAATTGTTTCACAGCACACAGTCGATGTTGCGGCTTCCAACGGTGTACCGCTTGGACATGTGCTTGATCAGCTGTAGAGAACCCTCGGCATCGTTGCTGCGCTTCACCTCCACGCCAGTGAAGACCGCGTACTCTTTGTCATCCATGTCCTCGTCCGAAGAGTATGGATCTGAATAGTCCGGATAGGCGCGCATGCGCAGCGAGGGGCCCATAGTATGGACAGGTGCGCAGCAGGGTCCCGAAGAAGGTGGCGACGCAAAACCTGCCCGAGCCGAGGTTCAGCAGGTGGAGCTGGGTCGGCGACCACTCGTCATCCTCCTCAGGCGGGTCGAGATACTCCAGAGTATCCCACGAAACAGGCGGGTGTGCAGAGTCCATGGTGGCGGAGAGGTCTAGAACGTATAAGCTGGTGAAGGGGTTGCAGGGGGAGAGGCCAACCCAGAGGCTGAGCTCAGGGATGTACTCGGCCTTGCCCAAAAACGGCAACACCCAATCGGCGACTCGTCTCCACCTGCGGCGGACCGTGTCAAAGGCGTAGGTGCCAATGCTCTGATCTTGCAGCGACGATATGCATATGGTGGAGCGATCGATCGCCGCGTAGGAGTACAGGTTAGGGGCCGTGTCCGGATCACGGAAGAATGGCGGCGGCGACAGAATATCCCAGCGCCACCTCTTCTCACGGTAGCAGAAGACCTCGAAGCAGCGGTCGATCTCGGCGGTGGGGGACAGGTCCAACACGTAGAGCGACTCGCGCTCGTTCACGGGGTGGATCGGCTTCTTCTTGGGGCATGGAGACGGAGATGACGTTCGGCCTCTTGCTCGAGTTGGGGGAGGGGATGGACTAGACGAACTTCGTCCCAAGATATTGGCCCCCTTCTTTTCAGCTTCTTGGCCAACTTCTCCCAAAAGCTACCCTCGACCAGCTTCTCCCAGAATCTCATCTTCAAAATTCGTTCAAACTTCTTAACTAGTAGTTTCAATGTCAATTTAAAAGTATAAACGATTTTGGCAGATGAGATTCTGGGAGAAGCTGGTCGAGGGTAGCTTCTGGGAGAAGCTAGCCAAGAAGCTGAAAAGAAGGGGGCCAATATAGAGCACGGTCTGGCAGCGAGGGTCGGCGTAGAGGACGTTGTCCGAACGCAGCGATTCTACCATGGGGATAGTGTCCCCGTCTTATCCAAAGGTCAGGGCCGCTCCAAGATCCGTGTCTACAATTTTACACCAACAACCTTGACATTTACACTTCTTTTTCCTATAGAAACCAAGTTGTACACGCACAATTCAACCCCCTCCCTCTCACCGATTCTCCCCCGACCTGCCCCACCGCCTCCATCCCTAACCTCACCCACCGGTCTCCTTCCCTGGCGCCCAACTAGCTATCGCGGCCGGCGACCCTCGGCACTCCAAAAACCGTCGCTGCCATGGATCTAGCTAACCTGAGCCCCGCCGTCACCATCGCTGCTCATCTCCACGGCGGCCACCACTGAGCTCTCCTCTCCTGGCCCTGGATCAGCAGCAGCCGCTGACAGGAGCGAGGCTGCCGGCGACGCGAAGATAAGAAGCGCCGGCGGGAAGGGAGGCAGCCGCTCTTCATTCTCGATCTGGATTTATTTTTTGAGATTTCCTTACTATTCGTGGAGTTCGTTTCTTTTTTTGTCCCGATCTGAATCTAGTCGTTGCTCATATTCTTGTTCATGTACATGGATGGGATCCTGAATCCTTATTCTGTAGTTCATGTATGGATACAAAATTAATTCTGTACAAGGCGTGGGTGGCAAAGTGCTCCCGGAGCTTCTCCACCATGCCTATGATTTTCTTCCTTTTTCCCCAAACCCAAGCCCCAGATTACTCCTTGATTTGCTTCCATGTTTGAAGATCTGATTTGTATCGATGAAGCATGATGGATTGGATGACAGGATTCCTATTTACAAACTAATTGTGCCTAAGTCCGTACTAATAGTATAATCTTGTTTGTAAGCTGATTGTTAACAAGAAAAGAAATCTATACTAATTCTGGAAAGGAACGAGCTTAGGCAAAAGCTAAAGGCCTTGTATCAAAAACAGCAGGGACTGTGCCAAGACAAATCGCTTTAGTGTGGGGTGTTCTCTGCAAAATTAAGGTTCGAATCTTGATGCAAAATAAGACAATTGGAGGCATGTGATAAGACCGTGACCCTAACTTATGGGTAGAGTTGCATTTTGGACGTTGTCCTCGCCTCCCAGCAGGGAGAACATGTACACCGTCCTACAGTTCAGCAAGCTGGGCGCTGCTTGGAAATTGACTGCCGGCGGAGGCAGTCTCTTCCAGCCGCCGTCAATCGCCCCTCGTTTAGACGTCGTCTTGTTCTCTCCGGCGACAGCGGCGGCTTGTGCGGTTTCCGAGTTGGCGTAGAAGAGGTGCTTGCGGATGGCGATGCGGCACAGCGGATACGTGCGACGCTCGAAGTCGTACAGTACCAGATTCAAATATTTACGACCGTCGCCTGAGCAATACCAGTACCAGATCTCGGCTGGAGATATCCGACCGGAAGAAAGGCGGCGGAGACACGGACAGGGTGGTTTTGTCAAATCTGGAAGAAAGGCACGAGCAGGAAGGCGGCGGCTGGAGGTCACATTTCTACTTAGCTGGGTCGGGCCAGCAAGCTGCTAAAGCTACCTAGGTCATCTCCAAGAGCGCACTGTTATTGCGTTTGGACGACCCAAAACCTTTCGTCCCTTTTTTTTCTTTGTTTTTTCTAAGATATTCTAAAAATTGCACTCAAATTTGACATAATAGAAAAATTAAATAATTATTAAACATAGTGCAAATACAACATAGCTCCACATAGCAAGATTTTTTTGGGCGGGGTTACATAGAAAGAATTTAACTAAACGAACAAGACAAAAAAAATATAGCACAAATTTAACATACTAGTACTAAGAGTCAGAGTCAATGACAGCGTTTTGCGCAGACTCAAGCCGGAGGTAACTCATGCGGCAGCGCCACGGTCAAGCGCGCACGATGCACTATGCATTGGCGCGAAGCGCAGATGTCTCTCCGACCTATATTAGTTGACTTGGATTTGTCAAAATTTAAATAAACCTATATACTAAATAGTGTCTAAATTACCAAATCTAGACAAATTTAAGTCAACTAATATGGGATGGAGGAAGTACAAGATTTGCAATGGTGGCATAGAAAGAGGGGTGGCAGGGCAGCAGCATGAGTGGGAGCAGGAGCGGCAGCAGCACAGCGAATTTGCTGTGCAGTGCAGCGGCTCAGTACCTCCCCATCTGCAAGCGTCCAGCATATCAGCCCACACACCAAAAGAGTTCTGGGATGTGACAATAATCGTGCCATTCGAGTTGAACGGCTCAGTACTATTTAGCTTTATCGTAAAACCATTGGGAGGTGAAAATACTGGTCTGGGGTCGATTACTGGAACACACCGATCCAAGCATCTTGGTAAAGTCAGACATACAAAAGAGGAACCCGACAGACCTGTTCAAAGGTGCATTGAGGACATGCCATGTCTTTGGGTCTACCCAAAAGTTGCAATATGAGGATTGGTTTGCCAGACATGTACCATTCCGAAACCCAAAAGGTTGTAAGAAGATGCATTTCATGACAAAAAGAAAGAAAGCAACAAAGCAGAACAGATCCACACCTGAATAATGAACAAGCTGTCCAAAGGATTCAAGTCGGGAGCTGTAAGAGACCTACCTGACCGACGAAACTAACACTCCTTAAATCCTAAGAAAATTTAAGCAAACATAAATCGGTCTGAAGTTAGACATTCTGTATTCTGCCCTTTTGTAGCTTCCATATTATAAAAAATACTGGACATTTAGCGCAGATATTTTGCTGTCCTCAACAACCAAACTACATCAATCAGCCTAGTGCTATGTTCAGAATAAGACAAAAGAAAAAGAGGAGAATGAGTATATAACTTCACACTTTAATGCCAATATGCCACAAGTATAAAAGGCAAGCATGGAAAATAAATGTTACATTTTACCAAGGTAAGCAGGTTTGGTGAACAAAGCTGCAGTGGCAGTATTGATATTTACAGTATACCATTAGCAAAACCAACGTGTGCCTAGATATGAAAAGCTAAAGTGAAGTACATGGTGTCCTTCGAATGCGAGGTTTTAAATAGTCTCTAAACTGTATGGCGTGTTGTTCTGTTGCAGGCCATGGTAATTTAAAGAATCAAGAGGCCTAAGTTGCTTAGCATTGTGCAGGATAAAAAAGATCGATGGGAGAAGCACTTGTAATAATTATGGGACCAAAAAATAAAGGGCTCAGTCAAATCTGATGTGTCAACTAGCTAAGTTAAGCAAGCATGGACCAAACGTGACAGAAAAGCATCAGTGCTGCTTCAGATCATATGGGCTGTCCATCTATCATGATAAGAGATTGAACTTTTTTTAGCCAGCTGACATGTAGTGTTAGGTCAAAATCATGGGGATCTGAATGCAAAATGCTCAATAGGATTGTAGGATAATATTAAGACAGGAATGCTCAAGGCAATTGTATTGTTGGGTTAGTTGCCCTGCCGAACAAGCTTACCAAATATTTTGCAGTAGAATCTGGGTGGCATAAACAGACTTAACTGGACCAGAATTATGCTTTACAAAAATCTGAGCAAGCCACCTAAGGTCTTAAGCACAAAGAATGCTAGTACATGCATATAAACTGGGCTTAAACTATGTTATGTTCAACAGTTATAACGCAAGACATCTTTCTTCCCTCATTTTGTGAGCTAGAATACAAAGTCTTAGACCATCGGCTATCCAAGAGCAGCTTCGAGATTTCAATACAAAGGTAAACGTTTCCATACTGCATTCTTTTGAGGTAAACATTCATAGTAGGCAAGCTACATTAGTGTACTGTTCATCCCTGCGATATTATGTTAGGCTGCCTAATTATAGCCCAGGCACATTACACATGCAACACTACTCATTACTGATATAACATTGAGGCTCCTCAACAAGATATTAGTGTGATAGTGTTAGAGAGCAGCCAGAATGCCATTCCATACAATAATTTCAAACAAGGTGTATATGCACCAAAATGGTCATTCATAAAACTTCTGGTGATGATAAGAATATATGATAGCATAGTTGAAAATTCGGAATATTAATTATCATCATGCAAAAGATATCAACAACTTAGACAAAGTCAGATAAAATACACAATATCAAATCTTGATCATATGAGAATCAGCCACTTCATAGAACTATACAAACAACAAGGTCTAATGGATCATTGTAGAGAAGGTAATAAAGCAAATGAAAAAAAAAAACAGCATACACATCATCCATGCTAATTAGCTATCAGTCTAACAGACTAGGGAGCAAGGGCCTAAAACTTTTTTCTGCATTGAAACCACATTCCTTCAGATCAGCCTTGTCAGCAAACCATATGTGATTAATACATATTCCACAAACTACTTTAGGTCAACTCTCCTTCACTGGTTTTAAGAAAGGAAAGAAACACTTATTTCCGGTGTCTGAAATGCAGGCTGCTTTCTACAACAAAATATGTACTGGGCAAGTTGTTCAAAGTAGCTCAATGACGCTAAGTGATAGAAGTGTTTTAAGGTAGACAAAAAAACATATTTACAACATTGCTTTATCTCTCACTTAAAACAAATATTCAGCTGTTTTGTAAGATATTTCCTAGATGAAGATAAATAAGATGGTAAAGCATCTTGAACTGGCTTCATTATTTAAAATAAACAGGTCACATAAACATGTGGGAGCTGGGAAAGCAGTAGGGAATCAGGCAAGGTCTCCAAAATTTATGCTTATCCATTAGGTAGGGCAGACATTAGGGCTAGCACATGATTCATCACAATTAGGGCAAGGTCTCCAAAACTTAAGCTTAATTTTCGATACCCTAATAGTAGCATTATACTATTTTTTCTAGCGTTAGACCACACGATTCATCAAAATTTGCAACATATGTTCAAGCAACATTTTCCTTCCATCGTATCATTATACTTGTATTTCTTTCTATCAGAGCAAAGTAAAGGCCCAGCTTACAGCATGTGCTAGACTCAACCAATATCTAGTAAGCTATGTTTTGTTTTGTTTCCTCTATAACCATATGGCCTGTAACAACTACTTAGCTACTTAGATCACATTCTTATACTGATTTAGCACCAAATCGTGCACCAAGGTGATACGCTTAAGAGCATCATCAAAGCAAGAGGAGTTTAAGAAGAGATTGTCATAACGGCAAGTGTACAAGTAAAACCCAAGACCCCCAAAGCAAGCAATACTTCCAAGTTCTACGAAGCTACATTTGAGGGGAGTAAATGTATATATTTGAACATTGCAACATATTTATTTGGGAAGAACGAGACAAGAATCACTAATCCTAGGCATGCTCACGAAAATTGTAGTACTGTCAGACCAGAGGATTAGGAAGATAATATTAAGCCGAAGCATTTCAAATGTTTAGGGACTTCATAAAGCATTTCAAAATGTTTAGGGCATTCACCATCATCAGATACCGGACGGCGGGAGTACTACGTTTCAAAGGAGAAGCAACCGGCTAGGAACAAATTGTTTCACAGCACACACTCGATGTTGCGGCTTCCAACGGTGTACCGCTTGGACATGTGCTTGATCAGCTGGAGAGAACCCTCGGCATCATTGCTGTGCTTCACCTCCAGGCCAGTGAAGACCGCATACTCTTTGTCATCCATGTCCTCGTCGGAAGAGTATGGATCTGAATAGTCTGGACAGGCGCGCATGCGCAGCGGGGGCCCATAGTACGGACAGGTGCGCAGCAGGGTCCCGAAGAAGGTGGCGACGCAAAACCTACCTGAGCCGAGGTTCAGCAGGTGCAGCTGGGTCGGCGACCACTCCTCATCCTCCTCAGGCGGGTCGAGATACTCCAGAGTATGCCGCGGGACCGGTGGGTGCGCAGAGTCCATGGCGGAGAGGCCAACCCAGAGGCTGAGCTCGGGGACGTACTGGGCCTTGCCGAAGAAGGGCAACACCCAGTCGGCGACTCGTCTCCACCTGCGGCGGACCGTATCAAAGGCGTAGGTGCCAATGCTCTGGTCTTGCAGCGACGATATGCATATGGTGGAGCTGCCAACCGCCGCGTAGGAGTATAGGTGAGGGGCCGTGTCTGGGTCATGGGTCACGGAAGAATGACGGCGGCGGCAGAATATCCCAGCGTCACCGCTTCTCACGGTAGCAGAAGACCTCGAAGCAGCGGTCAATCTCGGCGGTGGGGGACAGGTCCAACACGTAGGGCGACTCGCGGTCGTTCATGTGGTCAGCTGGATCGGCTTCTTGGGGTATGGAGACGGAGATGACGTTCGGCCTCTTGCTCGAGTTGGGGGAGGGGATGGACTGGACACGAACTTCGTCTCGAGATTGTAGAGCACGGTCTGGCAGCGGGGGTCGGCGTAGAGGACGTTATCCTCGCCTCCCAGCAGGGAGAACAGGTACACCGTCCTACAGTTCAGCAAGCTGGGCGCTGGTTGGAAATTTACTGCCAGGAGGCAGTCTCTTCCAGCCGCCGTCAAACGTTTAGACGTCGTCTTGTTCTCTCCGGCGGCGGCGGCTTGCGCGAGTTCCGAGTTGGCGTAGAAGAGGTGCTTGCGGATGTCGATGCGGCACAGTGGATACATGCGACGCTCGAAGTCGTACAGTACCAGATTAAATATTTACGACTCATACCGTCGGCTGAGCACTGCCAGAGATCTCGGCTGGAGATATCCGACCGGAAGAAAGGCAGCGGAGACACGGACAGGGCGGTTTTGTCAAATCTGGAAGAAAGGCACGAGCACGAAGGCGGCGGCTGGAGGTCCATGTTGCGTCACATTTCTACTTAGCTGGGTCGGGCCAGCAAGCTGCTAAATCTACCTAGGTCATCTCCAAGGGCGCACTGTTATTGTGTTTGGACGACCCAAAACCTTTCGTCCCTTTTTTTTCTAAGATATGCTAAAAATTGCACTCAAATTTGACATAGTAGAAAAATCAAATAACTATCTAAAAATACAACATAACCTCTACATAGAAAGATTTTTCTGGGCAGGGTTACATAGAAAGGATTTAACTAAACAAACAAAACAAAATAAATATAGCACAAATTTAACATACTACTACTACTACTCAGAGTCGGATTCAATGACAATGACAGCGTTTTGCGCAGAGTCCACAAGGCGGCCGGTAACTCATGCGCCAGCGCCACGGTCAAGCGCGCACGATGCACTAGGCATTGGCGCGAAACGCAGATGTGCGGTGGCTGTTGGACATTTTCGACCCAGTGCGCACACGTCCTGATCTACAAGATTGCAATGGTGGCATAGAAAGAGGGGCGGCAAGGCAGCAGCACGGCGAATTTGCTGTGCAGTGCAGCGGCTCAAGTACCTCCCCATCTTCAAGCGTCCAACATATCGGTCCACACAGCAAAAAGAGAAGTTCTGGGATGTGACAATAATCGTGCCGTTCGAGTTGAACGGCATAGAAGATGATATGTAGTTAAGTACTCCCTCTGTTTCATAATATAAGTTGTTTTAGGTTACTGCAAGGAGTGTATCTAGACCTTAGCTTAGTGAAAGGAGTGTATCTAGACCTCTTTTAGCGTGTAGGTATACACTCCTTTCATAAAGCTAAAACATCTTATATTATAAAACAGAGGGAGTAATATTTAGCTTTATCGTAAAACCATTGGGACGTGAAAATATTTGTCTGGGGTCGATAACTGGAACACACTGGTCCAAGCAACTTGGTAAAGTCAGACATACAGAAGAGGAACCCGACAGACCTGTTCAAAGGCGCACTGAGGACATGCCATGTCTTTGGGTCTACCCAAAAGTTGCAATATGAGGATTGGTCTGCCAGACATGTACCATTCCGAAACCCAAAAGGTTGTAAGAAGATGCATTTCATGACAAAAAGAAAGAAAGCAGCAAAGCAGAACAGATCCACACCTGAATAATGAACAAGCTGTCCAAAGGATTCAAGTCGGGAGCTGTAAGAGACCTACCTGACCGACGAAACTAACACTCCTTAAATCCTAAGAAAATTTAAGCAAACATAAATCGGTCTGAAGTTAGACATTCTGTATTCTGCGCTTTTGTAGCTTCCATATTATAAAAAATACTGGACATTTAGCGCAGATATTTTGCTGTCCTTAACAACCAAACTACATCAATCAGCCTAGTGCTATGTTCAGAATAAGACAAAAGAAAAAGAGGAGAATGAGTATATAAATTCACACTTGAATGCCAATATGCCACAAGTATAAAAGGCAAGCATGGAAAATAAATGTTACATTTTACCAAGGTAAGCAGGTTTGGTGAACAAAGCTGCAGTGGCAGTATTGATATTTACAGTACACCATTAGCAAAAGCATCACATGCCTAGATATCAAAAGCTAAAGTGAAGTACATGGTGTCCTTCGTATGTGAGGTTTTAAATAGTCTCTAAACTGCACGGCGTGTTGTTTTGTTGAAGGCCATGGTAATTTAAAGAATCAATATGCCTAAGTTGCTTAGCATTGTGTAGGCTAATAAAGATCGATGGGAGAAGCACTTGTAATAATTATGAGACCAAAAAAATAAAGGGCTCAGTCAAATCTGATGTGTCAACTGCTAAGTTAAGCAAGCATGGACCAAACGTGACAGAAAAGCATCAGTGCTGCTTCATATCATATGGGATGTCCATCCATCATGATAAGAGATTGAACTTTTTTAGCCAGCTGGGGATCTGAATGTAAAATGCTCAATAGGATTGTAGGACAATATTAAGACAGGAATGCTCAAGGCAATTGTAATGTTGGGTTAGTTACCCTGCCAAACAAGCTTACCAAAAGCATGACTGGACCAGAATTATGCTTGACAAAAATCTGAACAAGTCACCAAAGGTCTTAAGCACAAAGAGATGATAGTACATGCATATAAATTGGGTTTAAACTATGTTATGTTCAACAGTTATAACACAAGACATATCTTTCTTCCCTCATTTTGTGAGCTAGAATATAAAGTCTTTAGACCATCTGCTATCCAAGAGCAGCTTCGAGGTTTCAATACAAAGGTAGACATTTCCATACTACATTCTTTTGAGGTAAACATTCATAGTAGGCAACCAACAATAGTGTACTGTTCATCCCTGTGGTATTACGTTAGGCTTTTTTGCCTAATTATAGCCCAAGCACATTACACATGCAACGCTACTGATTACTGATATAACATTGAGGCTCCTCAACAAGATATTAGTGTGATAGACTGATAGTGTCAGAGAGCAGCCAGAATGCCATTCTGTAAAATAATTTCAAACAAGGTGTATATACGAAGATAACTAAGATGGTAAAGCATCTTGGACTGGCATCATTATTTAAAATAAACAGGTCACATAAACATGTGGGAGCTGGGAAAGCAGTAGGGCATCAGGCAAGGTCTCCAAAACTTATGCTTATGCATTAGGTAGGGCAGACATTAGGACTAGCACATTATTATTCATCAAAATTAGGGCAAGGTCTCCAAAACTTAAGTTTAATTCTCGATACCCTAGTAATAGCATTGTACTAATTTTTCTAGCGTTAAGACACACGATTCATCAAAATTTGCAACATATGTTCAAGCAACATTTTCCTTCCATCGTATCATTATACTTGTATTTTTTCTATCAAAGCAAAATAAAGGCCCATCTTACAGCATGTGCTAGACTCAACATTTATCTAGTAAGCTAGGTTTTGTTTTGTTTCCTCTATAACCAAATGGCATGTAACAATTACTTAGCTACTTAGGTAACATATTGTGCATCACATTCTTATAGTACTGGTTTAGCACTAAATCATGCACCAAGATGATATGCTTAAGATCATCGTCAATGCAAGAGGAGTTTAAGAAGAGAGTGCCTTAACATATTTGAACATTGCAACATAATTATTTGCGAAGAGAGATAAGAATCTTTAATCCTAGGCATGCTCACGAAAATTGTAGTACTATCAGACCAGACGAAGAGGAAGATAATATTAAGCCGAAGCATTTCAAATGTTTAGGACATCGCAGAGCATTTCAAAATGTTTAGGGCATTCGCCATCATCAGACAAATTTCACAACGAAACAGAAATAAAATTACAGTGCTTAACCCGCGTTTTCCATCCATATCAGATTCACACATCGTAATCATCTTATTGGAAGCAAAACAGAAGCAACCTAGGTTTCGAGGACACCTGAGGACGCGCGGATCACTCGGCCAGGGCGTCGGCGGATGCGGCGGCGAGCTCCTGCTTCTGGAGGCGCTCGAGCGCCTTCTGGTGCGCCCAGGTCTCGATGGTGAGATCGGGCTTGGCGTTAAGACCGACGCCGAGGATGACGACGGTGAGGAAGGAGGTGATGTAGCAGGGAAGCTCCCAGTCCTCCCACTTGCGCGACTTCCCCGGCGGCGGCGGCGTGCGGTTCATCGGGTACCCCTTGGGCCGCACCTCGTGTCCCGGCGTCGTCCACCGCCCCGCGCCATCGCCGTGCCCGCCGCGGACGCGCACCGCCGCGCGAAGACGCGCCCGCAGCATACCTCCCGCCGCCGACGATATTGCCCGCATCGAGCTCGGTTGGTGCGTGCGAGCGAGGTGGAGGATTGCAGATTTGCAGATCGGAGAGAGAGAGGGGTCGCCGATTTGGGGCTGCTCTGTGGAGACGAGGCTGGGGTGTGTGTGGACGTTTCAGTTAGCGAGTGCTGTAAGTGGGCCGGATTTCGTCACTGAATTGGGCTAAGCTGTAAATAAGCGGGTGATCTTAGTGGGCTGGAGATTGGAATGATGAAATTTTAAAAGAAATCTTCCTCAAAATTTTACAAGAAATGCACACTGCCAAAAAATCGCAAAAAAATCTCCTAAAAATATAAATCCATCTCCAAATAGATATGAGATTTTTTTCTTAAAAATGCGAGATGTAAACATGTGTCAAACAATTTTCTTAAAAAAAGGAAGATGTGGGCAAGCTACGAGTGCTATTTTTTTAGATCTTAGTCGGCATGTTCATTTAGATAACGTTGTTGTACTTTTGCAAGTTCTGCGGATTTCCCAAACGAAAAAAAATATGGTACAAGAGATTTTAATTGATAAAATACTATAGTGGTAAGAAATTTCCTTGTCATTTGTCAATATATCACCACAAACTTCTAGAAATTTCTATGTCCAAATCTCATCTCAAATGAATAAATGAAAGAAGACTACATTGGAAACGATGGCCCTTTCTGCTTGACCTTGCTTCTGCTAAAAGGATAGAGCTGATACTGGGGTATCAAAGCGGAGGATAAAACACAAAACATTCATCGGTTCTTCCCAACTCTCACAACATACCAGACTTCATTACTCACCCACTTCAGTGGAAACCTGCAGTTGAACAAGTGATGGTAACTCTACCCCGGTTTTTCAGATATACGGAGTACACTTTTAGGGTACCATGAAATGTGCAACTTCTTAACTATTACTCCCTCCGTTTCAAAATATAAGATGTTTTAGCTTTGTGAAGCAAACGTATCTAGACTACTTTTAGTATGTAGGTTCACTAACCTCCGTTCCAAAATAAGTGATTCACATCAGGTCTGGAATCATCAGGGTTGGGTCCAAGATCAACAGCAACAAAGGGCTTTAGGTTAACTGGCATGACTCTCTATAGGCTTGAATTAAGAGTTCAGAACACATATATGGTGGGGTCTCTCAACGATCTGACATTCTCACCCATATGCAGAACAGAAGAAATCAGTATACTGTTTCTGTTTGAACTTTTATTGAAACATCTCACAAAAGAATCGCCAACTATTCATCGTGTGAATTTATGATACAGATAGACGTACAAATGCTGTTCAGCTGTTCAGATTAAGTTGGTGTGCTACTGTACATCCACCGACTGCCAGTCATGGAATGACAGCCCATCGATAGTCGATGGCCGGAAGAGCAGCGGATTAACATCCCAGCCTTTCAGGCTTCCTTTGGACCATCTCATCCTGACATTGTCGATCTCCAGGCCAGAGATGTGCTCCAGCATCATACCACCTGTCCTGTGCTTCACCATCTCCTGGCATCCAGGCCTGTAATCATACAGTCCCCCCCTGTAGTTTGTCCATCTCTTGTAGGTCAGGTCAACATTCTTGAACTTTATGTTGCGAAGCAGGCCGTGCCTCGATCCAGCCAGGAAAACCCCGTTTTCTGAAACCGATGAGATGTTGATGAAACGAACGTCTGAAATCGTTCCTTCTTTGTAACCAGGGTGCCTTGGACAGGTAGTGACGTAGATCGGTTCTGCCCTCCCCCACCATGAAGGATGGTAGTACCTGGTGCGCATCTTGATGTTCGAAAACACCACATCACTAACGTTCCCTGCAAAATTGTGCAACTCCGCATCAGAAGATGCTTAAAGCAATCTACTACTTAAGGCAATACCTGAATGTACAAGGTAGGGTCACTTCTAAGTATGTAACTGGAGGCAAACTAAAACTACAATATGGGCCCCTGAAGTTTTTCAAAACACGGCCCCTTCCAGAAGGCCAGTAAGTTGTAAGCGTAACTACAGTAGCTTTTGGAACAACACCTAATAATCTGATGGTTCACTGACAATTGCAAGCAAAATCATTACCTCCATCACGGATCTGCATTCCAAGTCCTCGATGCGAATCAACTATAGTTATGTTGTCAAAGAGCAGCCTCTCAAAGTTGAAAACGCTTGCACTTCCAAATTTGATGGCACACGATTTGGTCCGGATCCAGCAGTTTGTCACTGTCAGGTTGTAAACGGGCCCTGTGCTCGACTTGGGGCAGATCGCATCGTCTCCAGTGTCTATGTGGCAGTCGGTGATGATCGTGTTGTTTGAATCCTCGATGTCGATCCCATCATTGTTAGGAGTGTCAAAGTCCCCGATTATAGAGACATTGCGGATCACCGAGTTGTCACACCTTACAAGATGCAGACTGCAGAGAATGCAAAGCATATCAACAGAGAGAATTTTGCTAATCCTTCCAAAGTAGTAGGAGTGTATGTTTGTCTCTGGTGGACCCTCTTATCAAGTTAACAACCAGTAGAAGCAACTGATTGGTAATGTGCGTATTTGGTTAATTTCTGGTAGTGTCATTATAGTTCAGATTGAAAGAATTAGACAAGTCAGATAAATTTACATGAGTGCACTATTAATTGTACAATCAGTTCTGGGTAAGATCAGAGAAAATTGAGGTGCTCACCACCAGTAGGCCGGCTGGTTTAGGGTGATGTCATGGATCCTGACGTCCTTGGAGTCGATGAAGCCGACGAGCCGGGGCCGGCACTCGTCGCCCTCGCAGTCCCCCGTGGCGTTCCAGCTCACCATGATGTTCTTCTGTGCGTTGGGCGTGATCACGAAGGCGCCGCCCTGGCCGTTGATCTCGCCGCCGCCGGTGACGCCCGCGCCGGTGGTGTTCTCGGCCAGCACGACGTACCAGCGGCGGGACTCGGGCGGGTAGTCCTGCTGCCTGGTCCCGCCCAGCAGCCGCGCGCCGGGGGCCACGTCGAGCACCACGCCCGAGCGGAGGTGGACGGTCGCCGTCAGGTAGTCCCCGGGCGCCGGGAGGAGGACGCGGCCGCCCCCCGCGGCCCCGCAGGCGTTGATGGCGGCCTGGATCGCCGCCGTGTCGTAGCGCGAGCCGTCGCCCGCCGCGCCGTAGTCGGCGACGGAGAAGACGCGGGTGGGGTGCGAGGACCGCGCGGGCGCGGCGGTCTGGGGCGGCGGCAGCAAGTCGAGGAACAGGAGGAGGGGCGCGGCCGCCAGCAGGAGGAGAGGCGATGCCGCCATTGCGGCGTTGACTCGATCGAGGATTCGCTCTCTTCTTCTACTCCGCCTGCTGTCCGAGCTAGTAGTGGCAATAGAACTGCTGTAGTAGTAGCATCAAGGGGGGGATAATCGCACGCGAGCTGCTCGGTTTGTGCAGTTAGATCGGTGGTCATGTCGCCGTCAGACAGGATGAAGATGATCTGGTGCGAGAAAGGGGCTTTGTTCCTATCGGCGTGTGGTGCGACCGGATAAGCTGCTGCAGGCTGGGAGCCTCCTGGGAGGGACTGGACCGGTAGTTGTTCGGGTTGATCCTTTGATCTTTATCGGCGATAACTGTCTGAAATGAATATATCTATAGGCTAACTTTTTTTTTGGGGTAAAAGAATGCAATATTAGATCAACCACATTATAGAGAGGTCCACGAAGAAAGCAAAATTACAACCAAGCCCCTCTGCAAGACGACCACGCAGACGAAGCCGTCGGTGGCGCGCCGTCGCCGTTGTCTCCCTTGATGCCTTGGATCGGAGTGTAGGGTTCGCAACATAGAAAACAAAATTTTTCCTACGATGTGAACTATATACCAAGATCTATCTACTAGATACAAACAACGGGCGGATGTATATCCGTAGAGAACATATCCTTGAAGACCGACAAAGCTTAACGAGTTCAACTCGTGGTTGATGTAGACGATCTCTTGCCGATCTCAAGATCGAGAGGAAGTCCTAGCGCCGCAAATCAGCAGCGCATCCGTGCTCGCACACACGTTCGAGGCACCGAGCAACCTCCGCCTCCTCGCTCCAGCGATACAGCGGAAGCACAACTCTTTCTTGCCGAATAGCCACCGGGAACATGTATCTCGCTAGTCCGAGACCATGGGGGATAAATTCTAGAGGGGAAGAGAGATCCTTCACGAGGAGGTGTGAGAGACAAGTGAGGAGGGGGCTCCTTTTATAGGAGGAGGGGGGCACCCAAGGGGGTGGCCGCCGGCCATGGGGGCTGCCCCCTCCCCTCCTTCATTCATGTGGGTGGACACTCCACTCACAAAATGCCCTTTAAAATCCCTCCACTCAAAAGTCCACTCAAATTCACATTAAATTTCCACCAAATTTAATGCAAAATCTCATTAAATAAAACTCTTTTATTTTATTCAGAATTTTGTCAATTACTTTAATGACAAACATTCACAAATAACCCCTTGCTAGAATTCTATTTCACATGCATAACCACTTTATGCAATTTCACCCAAAAACCTGTTTCGGTATCTAGTGAAATAAATTCCTACGCTTGTTCATTCTTTCGGCATGAAACATTTGCTCCAATTGGATGTCAGTGTCTCTTAAGTGTGTCACCCTACGGTTCGTGAATAATGCGGACATGATCGAGACCCCTCTCGGATCAATAATCAGAAGCGGGATCTAGAGACCCATACTGACTCCCACACATTCAACGATGACTTTCTTGTGATCGTCGGAACCTTTTACGCTAGTATCTTAATCCCTTTGTTTCACGATATATTACATGTCCGAGATTCGATCATCGGTATCTCCATACCTAGTTTGATCTCGTTACCGACATGCACTCTTTTCTCGTTCCTGTGATATAACATTCTAGTGATCAAATCACTTGCTTGCAAGCTAATCAATGTGATATCACCGAGAGGGCCCAGAGTATATCTATCCGTCATCGAGATGAACAAATTCCACTCTCGATCCATGAGCCTCAACATAACACTTTATTAGTTCTGAATCCATCTTTATAATCACCCTGTTATGGTGTGACGTTTGATGTTATCAAGAAACTCTTCCGGTATTAGTGATTGACATGATATCATGGTCTAAGGATTAGGATCACTTCGTAAGTTGTTATAGCAATATAAACTCAATGACTTTGATCGTAATGCTATACTTCGGATGAATGTTCATCACACCATTACACTAATGTTGTGATCCCGTTATTAACAACATCCAATGTCCATGATCAGGAAACCTTGATCATCTTGTTAATCAACGAGCTAGTTTATGAGAGAGGCATAACTAGGAACTTTCTGTTTGTTTATTAAACACACATGTATTAACGTTTCCGTATTAATACAATTATAGCATGCAAAATAAACATCTATCATATACTTGGAATACACATAATAAACACTTTATTATTGCCTCTCGGGGCATATTCCCTTCAGTCTCCCACTTGCACTAGAGACAATAATCTAGTTACATAGTGATAAATCTAACACCCATTGAGTTCTGGTGTTGATCATGTTTTGCTCTAGGGAGAGTTTTAGTCAATGGATCTGCTACATTGAGATCCGTATGTACTTTACAAATCTTTATATCTCCATCCTTGACATGCTCGCGGATGGAGTGAAACCGGCGCTTAATATGCTTGGAATGCTTATGAGACCTTGGCTCTTTGGCATTGGCAATGGCACCATTGTTGTCACAATAGATCACCATTGGGTCCAACGCGTTTGTCACCACTCCTAGTTTGGATATGAACTCCTTCATCCAAACTGCTTCCTGAGCCGCTTCTGAAGCAGCAACATATTCGGCCTCCGTTGTTGATCCCGCTACCACAGGTTGTTTGGAGCTCCTCCAACTAACCGCTCCGCCATTCATGAGAAATACGTATCCGTATTGAAACTTAGAGTCATCCGGATCGGTGTCAAAGCTAGCGTCGACATAACACTTAGCGACGAGCTCTTCTTCACCTCCGTATACAAGAAACATATCCTTAGTTCTTCGTAAGTACTTAAGGATATTCTTGACCGCTATCCAGTGTTCCGAACCTGGATCCGATTGGTACCTACTAGTCAAACTAATAGCATGTGCCACATCCGGTCTTGTACATAGCATGGCGTACATTATAGAGCTTATGGCTGAAGCATAGGGGACTTTGTCCATTATCTCTCTTTCTTCCGCCGAAGCCGGACTTTGAGTCTTACTCAATGTCTTGCCTTGCAACATAGGTAAGAACCCCTTCTTACTTCCGTCCATTTTAAACTTCTTTAAAATCTTATCAAGGTATGTACTTTGTGATAGCCCTATTAGGCGCCTAGATCTATCTCTATATATCTTTATGCCTAATATGTATGACGCTTCACCTAGGTCCTTCATTGAAAATTTGCTGTTTAGATAACTTTTAACACTGTTTAAAAGATCTATATCATTTCCGATCAATAATATGTCATCCACATATAATATCAGAAATGCCACATTGCTCCCACTCACTTTCTTGTAAATACAAGCTTCTCCATAAGTTTGGACAAATCCAAACTCTTTGATCACCTCATCAAAGCGGAGATTCCAACTTCGTGATGCTTGCTTCAATCCATAGATGGATCGCTGAAGCTTGCACACCTTGTTAGCATCCTTAGGATCGACAAAACCCTTTGGTTGTATCATATACAACTCTTCTTCAATATTACCATTGAGAAACGCGGTTTTGACATCCATCTGCCATATCTTATAATCGAAATATGCAGCAATTGCTAACATAATCCTAACTGACTTTAGCATCGCTACGGGAGAGAAAGTCTCATCGTAGTCAACTCCTTGAATTTGTCGAAACCCCTTTGCGACAAGTCGAGCTTTATAGACGGTCACATTACCATCAGCATCAGTTTTCCTTTTGAAAATCCATTTGTTCTCCACGGCCTTTCGGTCGTGAGGTAATTCCACCAAGTTCCAAACTTGATTTTCATACATGGATTCCATCTCGGATTTCATGGCTTCTAACCATTTGTTGGAATCCGGGCTCATCATCGCTTCTTCATACGTCGCAGGGTCATCATTTTCATCAACCATGAAATTCATGACAGGATTACCGTACAGCTCGGGAGCTACACGCGTCCTGTTTGACCTGCGAGGTTCGGTAGTACTCTCTTTCGGAGTTTCATGATCATTGTCATTAGTTCCCTCTTCAACAGGTGGAGCCAACTCCGGAACAACTTTCGGTGCTGCGCTACTCGCCATACTTTGAAGAGAAGGTTCCACAACCTCTTCGAGTTCTACCTTCCGACTACTCACACCTTTCGCGAGAAACTCTTTCTCTAGAAAGGATCCATTATTGGCAACAAAAACCTTGCCCTCGGATCTGTGATAGAAGGAATACCCAATAGTTTCTTTAGGGTATCCTATGAAGACGCATTTTTCCGCTTTGGGTTCGAGTTTATCCGGTTGAAGTTTCTTCACATAAACATCGCATCCCCAAACTTTAAGAAATGACAGCTTAGGTTTGTTTCCAAACCACAATTCATACGGTGTCTTTTCAACGGATTTAGATGGTGCCCGATTTAAAGTGAATGCAGCAGTTTCTAGTGCATAACCCCAAAATGAAAACGGCAAGTCCGTTAGAGACATCATAGATCGAACCATATCTAATAAAGTACGATTACGACGTTCCGACACACCATTTCGCTGTGGTGTTCCGGCAGGTGTGAGTTGTGAAACAATTCCACACTCTTTCATGTGAGTGCTAAACTCGTAACTTAGATACTCACCTCCACGGTCGGACCGTAGAAATTTGATCTTTCTATTACGATGATTTTCCACTTCATTCTGAAATTCCTTGAACTTTTCAAAGTTTTCAGACTTGTGTTTCATCAAGTAGATATAACCGTATCTACTCAAATCATCCGTGAAAGTAACAAAATAACGATATCCACCTCGCGCCGACACACTCATTGGACCACATACATCAGAATGTATGATTTCCAATAAATCTGTCGTCCATTCCATTGAACCGTAAAACGGCGTTCTAGTCATCTTGCCCATAAGGCATGGCTCACATGTATCAAATGATTCATAATCAAGTGATTCCAAAAGTCCATCCGAATGGAGCTTCTTCATGCGTTTAACGCCAATATGACCTAGATGGCAGTGCCACATATATGCGGATATATCATCATTAAGTTTAATCCTTTTAGCATAACATTATGAATATGTGTAACATTATCATCGAGATCTAATAAAAATAAACCATTCATCATCGGTGCATGACCATAAAAGATTTCATTCATATAAATGGAACAACTATTGTTCTCGGATTTAAATGAATAACCACTTCGCATCAAACACGATCCAGATACAATGTTCATGATCAGTGCAGGCACCAGATAACATTTATTCAAGTTTATAACTAATCCCGACGGTAAGTGGAGAGGCAGCGTTCCGACGGCGATCACATCAACGCTTGATCCATTGCCGACACGCATCTTGACCTCACCCCTTGCTAGCGGTCGCTTGTTCCGCAACCCCTGATTCGAGTTACAAATATTAGCAACTGAACCGGTATCAAATACCTAGGTGCTACTGCGAGCACTAGTCAAGTACACATCAATAACATGTATATCATATATACCTTTGTTTGCCTTGCCGGCCTTCTTGTCTGCCAGATACTTGGGGCAGTTGCGCTTCCAGTGGCTAGTCCCCTTACAATAGTAGCACTCGAAATCAGACTTAGGTCCAACTCGGGGTTTCTTTTCAGGCGCGGCAACAGGCTTGCCGCCCTTACTTCCCTTCCGTTTTCCCTTCTTGTCTTTCTTGAAACCAGTATTCCTATTGATCATCAACACTTGATGTTCCTTTTTGATCTCCACTTCTGCAGTTTTAAGCATTGACAGATGCTCGGGGAGAAACTTATTCATGCCTTGCATATTATAGTTCATCACGAAGCTCTTATAGCTAGGTGGCAGAGAATGCAGAACACGATGGATGCCTAAGTAAATGGGAATCGATATTCCCAAGGACACAAGCTTATCGGCGTAACCCGACATCTTGAGTACATGCTCACTAACGGAGCTGTGCTCTTCCATCATGCAGCTAAAGAACTTTTCTGAAGCGTTGTAGCTCTCTACAGTAGCATGTGTGTCGAAAATCATTTTCAACTCACCTATTGTATCAAATGCATTGCCGTTTTCGAAACGCTTTCGAAGTTCCGGCTCTAGCCCATACAATATGCCGCAATGAACTAAGTTGTGGTCCTCCTGACGAGTCTGATAGACATTCTTCTCCTCGTCAGGGGCATCATCAAAAGGTGGGGGGCCTAACGGCGCTTCTAGCACATATTGCTTTTGTGCAGCAGAGAGGAGAATCCTCAAATTCATGGCCCATTCGGTAAAGTTGCTACCGTTCGTTGCTAGTTTCTCTTTCTCCATGAACACATTGAAATTAAAAGCAGGTGGTGCCATCTACAACAGAATTTGTAAAGTTTAGACTAAGTGTATGATAGATTGAGTTCAACTAATCGAATGAACTCCCACTCAAAAACGACATCCCTTGTGCCTTTTTGGTGATTACATGAACCAAATCCACTACACCAAGTCCGATCATCACGTGAGTCGGTATAGCTTCAAAGGCGAGCATCAAATGGGCATCATATCAACTATATAACTCATGCTTAACCTTTCGGTCTGTGTTCCGAGGCCATGTCTGTACATGCTAGGCTCGCCAAGTTAGAACCTTAGTATTCGCGTGTGTAACTGTTTTACACCCGAAATATGGTCGTGGATCCAAGAACACCCGATCATCACGTGATGTCTTGGAGCGACGAAAACATAATCGGTGCATACTAAAGGAAGAACACATTCTTATCTTGATATTTAAATGAGGGATCATCTTATTATGCTAACAAAGCGCTAAACAAGCAATATAAGATGCTATCAAACATCATATGTTTATTAGTGAAATTATATGGTTCCCGCAGATGATCTCTATCATGTGTATCGTGGTATGATCACTATCATACCTATATGTGTAAATCCAAGGTCTATGGATTTTACACGCTATGTGTGTTGTAAGAGTATCATCTCATACTTCTACTTACAACACTACCATATCATAACATTAGCCCAGCAACAATCTAAACTAGATGCCTCTAATTTATCCATTGCAAGTTTTACGTGGCTTAGGGCTTTCGAGATAGAACCGTTCTTACCTACGAACATGAACCACAACGAGGATAATCAAATTGTTGACAACTCGCTTGCAAAATAGATATTGACTATAGTAGGAGAGACAGACACCCGCTAGCCACTTATGCAAACTAGTTGCATGTCAAGCGTGGAACAGGTCTCATGTGCGAGGACATGTAAAGTTTGTCCGGGCCGCTTCATACCACTATGCCACCAATATCCAAAATTACAACAAAGGAGCAACAACATGATCATCATCGCCCACATACTCATATGTGTACTACCCGTGTAAAGCATCTACGCATAGATCCGGCTCTGATACCACTGTAGGGTTCGCAGCATAGAAAACAAAAATTTTCCTATGATGTGAACTATATACCAAGATCTATCTACTAGATACAAACAATGGGCGGATGTATATCCGTAGAGAACATACCCTTGAAGACCGACAAAGCTTAACGAGTTCAACTCGTGGTTGATGTAGACGATCTCTTGTCGATCTCAAGATCGAGAGGAAGTCCTAGCGCCGCAAATCAGTAGCGCATCCGTGCTCGCACACACGTTCGAGGCTCCGAGCAACCTCCGCCTCCTCGCTCCAGCGATGCAGCGGAAGCACAACTCTTTCTTGCCGAATAGCCACCGGGAACATGTATCTCGCTAGTTCGAGACCATGGGGGATAAATTCTAGAGGGGGAGAGAGATCCTTCAGGAGGAGGTGTGAGAGACAAGTGAGGAGGGGGCTCCTTTTATAGGAGGAGGGGGGCACCCAAGGGGGTGGCCGCCGGCCATGGGGGCTGCCCCCTCCCCTCCTTCATTCATGCGGGTGGACACTCCACTCACAAAATGCCCTTTAAAATCCCTCCACTCAAAAGTCCACTCAAATTCCCATTAAATTTCCACCAAATTTAATGCAAACTCTTATTAAATAAAACTATTTTATTTTATTCAGAATTTTGTCAATTACTTTAATGACAAACATTCACAGATAACCCCTTGCTAGAATTCTATTTCACATGCATAATCACTTTATGCAATTTCACCCAAAAACCTGTTTTGGTATCTAGTGAAATAAATTCCTGCGCTTGTTCATTCTTTCGGCATGAAACATTTGCTACAATTGGATGTCGGTGTCTCTTAAGTGTGTCACCCTACGGTTCGTGAATAATGCGGACATGATCGAGACCCCTCTCGGATCAATAATCAGAAGCGGGATCTGGAGACCCATACTGACTCCCACACATTCAACGTTGACTTTCTTGTGATCGTCGGAACCTTTTACGCTAGTATCTTAATCCCTTTGTTTCACGATATATTACATGTCCGAGATTCGATCATCGGTATCTCCATACCTAGTTTGATCTCGTTACCGACATGCACTCTTTTCTCGTTCCTGTGATATAACATTCTAGTGATCAAATCACTTGCTTGCAAGCTAATCAATGTGATATCACCGAGAGGGCCCAGAGTATATCTATCCGTCATCGGGATGAACAAATTCCACTCTCGATCCATGAGCCTCAACATAACACTTTATTAGTTCTGAATCCATCTTTATAATCACCCTGTTACGGTGTGACGTTTGATGTTATCAAGAAACTCTTCCGGTGTTAGTGATTGACATGATCTCATGGTCTAAGGATTAGGATCACTTCGTAAGTTGTTATAGCAATATAAACTCAATGACTTTGATCGTAATGCTATACTTCGGATGAATGTTCATCACACCATTACACTAATGTTGTGATCCCGTTATTAACAACATCCAATGTCCATGATCAGGAAACCTTGATCATCTTGTTAATCAACGAGCTAGTTTATGAGAGAGGCATAACTAGGAACTTTCTGTTTGTTTATTAAACACACATGTATTAACGTTTCCGTATTAATACAATTATAGCATGCAAAATAAACATCTATCATATACTTGGAATACACATAATAAACACTTTATTATTGCCTCTCAGGGCATATTCCCTTCACGGAGGCAATCCCCAGGCGAACGGGAAGTCAATGAGCACCGGTCCCAATGGACCTACTCCGAAGGCTGCTGTGATCGTCGATTCGAACTGCACCATCTTCTTCCACAGAACCATCACCGGCCAGATCCGTCGTCCCACGGAATCCAACGCGGGGATCTCACGCCCAACACCTCCACGGAGCTGCGAGCGCGACGAAGGCCGAAGATCCACTGCAGAGCTCCGAGGAGCGCCGCCGTCAAAGGAGAAGATCTCCAGCCGCAAAAGCCACACCGGAACCGCCGCCTCCAGCAAGCTCCCTAAGCAAACCTACACTATATACACTGCGAACCAGGGCTCCGCCGACCTCTCGCCTCCGCAGCGGCCGGCGGAGGGCGAGGGACCCAACGGAATTGACGACGAGAGGGTGGATCGCCTGGGAATCGCAAGAAAAAATCCCCTCCGATACTGTAGACGGGGAAGGGGAGGTCCAAGGTCTGTATCTATAGGCTAACTTTAAATTTATACATTAAAAACGTCTAGATACATTTGATTTACAAAGCTAAACATCTTCTGAATGGAGTAAGTATTAATGACGGTCCTTGTCGAAGTCAGCCTCGGGCATGTTTGATTGCAAGGATTTTCAAAGAAATTATATAGGATTTTAATCCATAGAAATTTTTCCAATAAAGTGTTTGTTTCAAAGAAATGAATTCTACAAAATTATTATGCATTGATTTCCTACACAACAATTCTATAGGATTTCTAATAAGGACGTAAGACCTTTTGGAAAAATTACTGCGTGTTTATGACAACTATGATTATGTACTTATGCTTAAAAAAACTATGACATGTACCTAAACCCTATAAAATTTCATGTGGTGCAATCAAACATCTTATCTTACCGATTCTTGCATTTTTCATTCATATAGGATTCCAATTGTCATGTCATTTTATTCCTGCACTTTTCCTCTTTCTATGTTTTACAAATCCTTTGAATCAAACGAGCCCTCAAACTTGTTTCTCCAAGTCAAACCAACGATATAGTTTTTTCTTTGTTTTTTCTATAGATCTTTTAATAATCATCATACAAAAAGTCCCAAAAGTAATAAAAAATATAAATAGATCATGGACCGTCTTGCGACGACTACAAACACTACATAAGTCATAGGCGCGTTGTTGTCCTTGTCCTCCCATCACCGAAGTTGGACAAAGCTTGTTATAGTAGTGCTTATTGTAATAGACGAGCGGGAGGACATCGTGGTAAGGACACAAAGAACCAAAACAGCAACCATCACCGAAGATGATAAACGTATATCAAAAGAGATTGACCTTAAACCACACCAACGAATACGAAAAACAACCGGATCCCAAGGACCTGCCAGAACACACGACTTCACGCGTGCTCCGACGATGCTAGTAGTTAAGTGGAAAGAAGCTATGGATGAATGTATATGCTCTCACAAAGAATAAAACGATACATTTGTTCCTCAAAGGCATGTTGTAGATATGATACATGGGTCCATAGAATTAAAAAAAATAAAGATGGTACAATTGACATGTATAAAGGAAGAACCATAGCTAAAGGCTTCAAACAATGTTGTTGCATATACTACGTGAATACTTTTAGTCTTGTTATCAAAACTTATATTGTTCGACTTGTTTTGGCACTTGCTATTTCGAGGGGATGGAGCTTGCATGATTGGATATTAAGACCATGTTCTTACACGGTATTTTGGAAAATAAGGTCTATATGCAATAATTGTCTAGATACGAAGATAAGATTAAGTATAGTTATATATGCAATCTTGACAAAACATTGTATAAACTGAAACAAGCACCTCGAGCATGGCACCAACACTATTTTATGCTCATTTATGTTGATAATACCATAATTGCAAGTTCCTTTAAAACTACAAGAGAAGCTCTACTTCGTGACTTTGAATAAAGAGTCTGCGTTGAAGGACATTGGAGATCTTAATTTATTCTTGGACATTGAAGTTCGGAAGCTAGATGATGGACTTGTATTAAATCAACCAAAATATGCAACATATGTTCTTGCTCATTTAGGTATGATTACTTGCATGGCCTCTCCTACCCCATTTGTCATCTGATGGCACCAGATTCACGTGAATACTAATTCGTTCGTACCCAGGTGTAAAGTGATGTACTAGGAGTGTTTTCCCACAAGAGTGACTTGATGGCTCATATCGAACTCTCGGGAAAATAGTAAAGAACAACTTTCTTTCGCCTCTTCTAGCAACCTACAAAATAAGATAACTTGCCTTGTGCCCCCAACTCTATCGTGTGGTTGTCAAGCATAAGGTTTGGTATTGGAATTGAAAACAAATAACAAGTAATAAACACAAAAATAAATATGCAAGTAAATAAGTAAATTAATATCTATATCTAAAAGCTAAACTAAATGCAAAAGGTAATTATCTTGTGATATTAATGTATGCTCCTTTCTAAAAAAATATGCAAAAGGTAATGGTAATAATATTTTTGGAGTTTTTATAGTGACTGCAACAAGTTAAAGTATTTTTGTATTATTGGACTAAATAACTGCAAAAAATAGAAAGACAGGTAAAATTCAAGTAAAAGGTGTTTATTGTGATTAAAAATTAATGGGGTTAATGGGTTCACTTGTGTACCCTCCCATAAACATAGTGGGATCAAAACACTTTAGATAGATCATAAATCTTGATGGACATTTCATGTTAGTGTTTGGGTCCCATTCGTATAATTATCACATCCTATAGTAAATATGATGCAACACATCTTCCCATACCCATCTAATAGGGGAAACTCCTCAGTACTATATTTAAGATATAATAGAGTATAGCCTAAAATCTTTGACATGATGTTGAATAATATTTTACTACCTCAAATAGATCATCTTTTTCTGTCGCTACATGATAATAGAATAAGTATTCCATTCTTCCTAGTGATGCAACAAAGGAAAGGTGAAAGTGTAAGATGGTTAACCTAGAGGGGGGTGAATAGCTTTCTACAAAATTCTTTATAATCTTTTGCAAGTTTTAGGCTTTGCGGAATATAAGTGAGCCTAAATGCAAACTAGGTGAGGCAACCTAGATGATAAACGAGATACTTCAAGCTCGAAGGCTATCACAAGGTAAACAACACAAGTAAGAGATCGATTAAGGAATAACCGAAGCACGCGGAGACAAAGATGTATTCCCGTGTTCACCACCTTTGGGAAGTGGGCTACGTCACGTTGGAGAGGTGTGAGGTTCCACTAAGGATTCCTCACGCGCCATAAAGGCTCACCTTCTTATCCGAGCCTATCCCACGAGGAATAACTCACTTACTCGTGGTAGACTTTTAAGGTAGTCTCCAAACCCTCACAAACTTTCCACGGAGCAAATCACAAGCCAAAAGCCTCCAGGCGACCCTACCCTGACTTTTAAGGTAGTCTCCAAACCCAAGAGTAACAAGATAACTCGATGAACTCAACGGGTACTGAACTTTGGCTTGGTGGAAATGTAGATCGGGACCTCCTCTTCCTTTCTACCAAAGGGATTTGGATTTGGTTGCGTAGAATGGGTGATCCTCAAGATTTTGTGTTTCAACAATGAGAGAGAGAGCTTCAAGAAGGATATAAATTGAATCCCTAGCCTACTCAAGGTGGAAGAAGGGATATTTATACTCAAGGAGAAAAACTAGCCGTTTCAAGCCAATTTCGCAAGGTCCGGTTTTAAGTTCGGTTGGACCGGTTCACACACCGGACTGTCCGGTTCTCAGCCCGGAAAACCGCACTTCAACCAAATCTGCTCACTGTACCCAGACCCGGATATATTCGGAGTAAGTAACCCAGAAATCCTGGATGGGGTTCGGATTTCCGTTCCTGACATCGGACGGTCCGGTCTGGGAGCCAGTCCAACCGGTCTGAAAACCGGATCTGCAGAAAAGGGCTTGATGGATAGGTTTTCTTCTCTTCTCTCTTTGGTGATGGATTAAGCAGGAGAATGGGATGTGTATATGGCTTAGGTAATCATCCCCAACAAGCTCATCGAGAGAACCCCTCTTAATAGTGCGGCATTCCTAACCGGACTCAAATTACATAAAAGGAAAAACTCCGGTGCGAAGCTTCGATATCAAAATGGGTGGGGGGTCTCCGATGACCTTCCATCACAGCATCGGACTAGAACAGGTGTAAGACACTAGAAGTACCTGACATGGTTATACCCCGCGGGTACACGATCTCAGCATACCTGGTCCAGCCCAAGGAAGGCCCATGGCAAATATACGCCGACCCATGAAGACTTTCGGGTGGCCAAGGCCCATGACGTCTTCGGATCCTTGGAGAGCAAGACTAGGGTAGATAGGAAATTCAAAGGGAAACCCTAAAACCTGTAACCGACTCGATCTGTGCCTGGGACCTGGCTATCTCTATATAAAGGCCAGGAGGTCACGACGAGGGGGTCTCTTACAATCTCTCGCACACCACCGCATACACACCTCCACGCCAGATTGCATTTGCGCACCCCAGTAACCTTCGGTTCCGCCGTAATCAAGAGCAGACAAGCAGGAGTAGGGTTTTCCCTCCGGGGGCCTGAACCTGGGTAAACCTCGTGTCCCCGTGTTGCTTGTTTGCTAACTGTTCCGCGATCTCCAGCATCCCCATCTTCTCCAAAACCCAAGTCCATAACACTGGGCATTGATGAGATTAAACCTCGTCAATTGGCGCCGTCTGTGGGAACTGCGGACGCTGATTCTGCGATCGTGACGGTCCCAAGCCGAGCGATCTACAACTTCGCAGCGACGGAGAGTCATCTCCTCTTCGGCGCCTTCGACTTCACCGCCCACTCACCGGCCACCATGAAGGACTTCGAGCCCGTTGGCGACGGACTCGAGATCCTATTCGGGAGCTTCTGCTTCCAAGTGAGGCAGACCGGCACTCTCCGCCTACCAGAGCGGGTGCCCCTACCATCGATCAGGCCCGCTTCATGGGCTCCACACCCTGTGCTACGCACCACATCGTCAACAGACGAGTCCTATGACAGCAGCAGCTGCAACTCCGATCTGTGCGATCCGCCATCGGACGAAGGGACCTACGGTTCCGGATCCGAAAGCTGCGGCAGCAGCAGACCGATCTACGAGCGTTACCAGTGCGCCGCGGTCATCCAGGATCAGGAACACAATCCGCCACCCAACCCGCAGGGTAGAAACGGTGGAAACAGAAGAAGCCAATCCCCCCACCCAACGGGGAAAACAACAATCGGGTCATCCACCTCGACGAGGAGGGATGAGCTCAAGCACGCGAGGCTGTGGCAGGCAACAAGATCCTGCCCGTTGATGCCTCACGAGATCTACTGATGGCATATCACATGATCCTCATCGAGGAGCACAAGAAGCAGATCAAGATGCATGAAGTGCTTGAAAAGCGCAAGCAGGCAGCTTCGGAGTCCAGTGCGCGACGAGCTGCGCTCTCCGCCATGGGCATCGGCTCCAGCTCACACGGCAACAACAGGAACAAGCACCGTTCTCGGATGGAGAACATGGACCCCAAAGAGCGTCGCGAGGTGACCCGAGCCCTCAACGCGTCCTTCATGGAGATGGACGCCGATGGCAACGTCATCCCAAAAACGCCGCAAGTTGCGATCATGGCAGCCACTGCATACCTCGCATCCTATCCACCTCCGGAGGGGGATCCGAAGAGGGCCATGCACAAGTCCATGCTTACCGGGCTCGGACTCGTTGGAGTCACGCTCGACGGAGAAGCTCCTGCGGAGCCGAAAAAGAAGGCTGCGGTCAGATTCAACCGCAGCCCCACACCCTCATCCGAGGACGAAGAGCATGACCTTCCTCGAAGACATAAGAGCTCACGCCATCGCAGCCGCGACTACGATGCTCGAAACGAGCTAATGCAGCGCAAGATCGACAAGGCACGCGCCAAGCGTGTATGCTCGTCTGAATCCGAGATGGATGAAGACGAAGGAGAACTCTGCGGAGCTCGATGCTTCAGCAGATCTGTCCGACGGACAAGGATGCCGCGAAACTTCAAGCTCCCTTCGGACACTCCGAAATTTGACGGCACACAGGACCCCAAGGCGTGGCTCAGTGACCACTTGTCATCCGTCAAGCTGCACGACGGAAGCAGGGAAACCACCATGCAATGCCTTCAGCTGCAGCTGACAGGTGCAGCTCGGATCTGGCTAAGCAGCCTATCCTCAGGATCCATCCGAAGTTGGGAGGAGCTAGCGTACATTTTCGTCCGAAATTTCAAAGGCACCAGCAAGAGGCCTGCCTCGATCGAGGAGTTGCGAGCCTGCACTCAACGAATGGGCGAATCCATTCGCTCGTACATATTACGCTGGTCCAACACCAAGAACTCCGCGGCGCACATCTCCAAAGAAAGGGCTATCAATGCCTTCAAGGACGGCGTCAAGCGCCAGGACTTCAAGGAAGAACTTGGGAGCGTCAAGCCCAAGACACTCGACCACCTCATGGACATCGCCAACAGGTGGGCCGACGGCGAGGAATCCGTCCACCGAGTGCACTCGGAGGAAGAGGACGACTACGGCCGACGACGAGAACGTCGTAGCAAGAGGAGATCGCGCGTTTACGATGATCGCGATGGACCTGACATGGTCGCGGCCGGCTACGCCGACCACAACAGCGGCGGATACCGCGGAGGCAATTTCCACGATGGAGGACGCCCAACACAGTCGTGGGAGCGCCGCGGTCGCGATGATGGACCCTCATCATACAAAAAACTGTCGGGCCCATGCACCATCCACTTCTACATCGACAAGCAGGATGGTAAGAAGAAGGCAAGCCACATGCTCAAGGACTGCCGCGAGTTCCAGGAACTCAGCGAAAGCATGGCTCAGATGAGGCAGCAAGCCGCAAACCCTGAATTCGAGAACGCACCTGCACCAGGCGAGATAGCGCATGGAGCTCCTCCACCGCCACTTGTAGGAGGCCCAAACCACCCAGTCGCACCCGCACAGAATAACGGTGGGCACGGGTATCCCCTGCCGAAAGGAGCGCTGATGATCCAAAAAGGACGCCCAACGAATAGGGTGCAGAAGAAAATCACCCGTCAGATCAACCTGGCCGTGACAGCTCCACCCGCCATCCCTGAGTACCTCAGCGGATCGGAGTCCTGCATCACGTTCAACCGTTCGGATCATCCTTGCCAGGTCCCTCGCCCAGGTCATGCTGCCCTGGTGCTTGAGGCGCAGATCGGAGGTTTTGAGATGAGCCGCGTCTTCATGGACGATGGCAGCGGCATCAACCTGATGTTCGCAAGCACCCTAGGAGCAATGCGAATCCCGCTGTGCAGCCTGGAACAGTCAGACACAACGTTCCATGGCATCGTTCCAGGAAAGGGCATATTCCCCCTGGGAAAGATCTGGCTCGATGTCATCTTTGGCAAACCGGATAACTTCCGATGCGAGCGGCTTGAATTCTAAGTGGTGGACTGGCCATCACAATACCACGCCATCCTCGGGCGTGTAGCATTCGCAAGGTTCTTGGCAGTACCACACTACGCGTACCTGCTACTCAAGATGCTAGGACCCAGGGGCGTCATCACGGTCCACGGGAGCTTTACCCGATCAGACCACTGCGATAGGGACTTCAATAGAATCTCCCAGTCATTCGGCATGCAAGAGGAGCTCGTAAGGCTCCGCGAGGTGATAGACAATGGGGCACCCCCAGTCGCACGGCAAAACGCACCTGATATGTCTTTCGACTCCACCGTCAACACAAAGAAGGTACAGGTCCACCCAACGGATGCCTCAAAGACGGCGCTGATAGCCAACGATCTCAGCCTCGCATAGGAAAGCGCGCTCGTCGAATTCCTTCGTGAGCGCTGGGAAATCTCCGCCTGGTGTCCTGCGGACATGCCAGGAGTTCCCAGGGAATTCGCCGAGCACGCACTCAACGTCTTTCCAGACGCCAAGCCCATCAAGCAGTCCATCCGGAGACTGTCCAAGCCCCGGGCCGAAGCCATAGGGATTGAAGTCAACAGACTACTCGTTGCAAACTTCATCAGGGAGATTAAAGAAAGCGAGTGGCTCGCCAATACAGTGATGGTACCCAAAAAGGACACGGACATCCTGCGGATGTGCGTGGACTTCACGTCGCTGAACAAGCACTGCCCAAAGGACCACTTCCCTCTCCCTCGGATCGATTAGATCATCGATTCGACTGCAAGATGCGAGAAACTCTCCTTCCTCGATGCCTACTCGGGCTACAACCAGATTCGACTAAAGGTCAAGAGAAAACGGCGTTCATCACGCCGTTCGGAGTGTTCTGCTACAACACAATGCCCTTCGGGCTAAAAAACGCAGGTGCCACGTACCAGCGGTGCATGCAGGCATGCCTAAAGGACCAGATCGGTCGCAATGTCCAAGTCTATGTCGACAACATAGTCATCAAAACCAGGGAGGCGAGAACGCTCATCGACGATCTCCGCGAGACGTTCGATAATCTCGACCGCTACAGGATCAAGCTTAACCCCGAAAAGTGAGCCTTCGGCGTCCCATCGGGTCAGCTGCTTGGTTACTTCATCTCCCAATGAGGGATCGAGGCGAACCCGAAGAAAATACGGGCCATAATGGCCATGGAGAAGCCGAAAAACCTCAAGGGTGTCCAGCAGCTTGCAGGGCGAATGGCGGCATTAAGCAGGTTCATCAGTCGCATGGGCGAGAAAGCACCGCCATTCTACCAGTTGTTGTGCAAGGCAGACAAATTCGAGTGGACGCCTGAGGCGGATGACGCATTCGAAGATCTAAAGCGGCTGCTCTCTACCTCGCCTGTCTTGGTCACGCCAAAGGAGTGCGAGCCCCTACTGCTGTACATAGCAGCTACACACCAGGTGGTGAGCACCGTACTGGTGGTCAAGCGACCCGAAGAGGGCAAGACCCATGGGGTCCAACGCCCAATATACTACCTCAGCGAGGTATTGACGCCAACAAAACAGAGGTACCCTCACTACCAAAAACTCGCCTACGGCGTGTTCATGATGGCTCGTCGGTTGAGCCACTACTTCTAGGAGCACCAAGTGATGGTCGTCAACGAGGCACCCCTGAACAGCATCCTGAACAACCCAGAGGCCACAGGACGTGTGGCCCTATGGGGAATCGAGCTGTCACCTCTAGACATAATCTATGAGAAACGCCACGCGATCAAGTCTCAAGTCCTCCCGGACTTCCTTGTACACTGGATGGAGCTGCATCTGCCAAACACCCCAGACATGACACAGTCATGGACGATGCACTTCGACGGCTCCAAGCGTGAAGACGGAGCAGGAGCAGGGGTCATAATGACCTCCCCGCAGGGTGATAAGATGAAGTACGTCCTCCGGATGAAGTTTCGCGCTTCCAACAACGAAGCAGAATACGAGGCCCTCATCCACGGCATGAGGATGGCAAAGATCTGCGGTGCAACGCGCCTAGTCATCTACGGTGACTCCAACCTCGCCGTCCAGCAGACGATGAACGAGTGCGACGCGCACGCCGCCAACATGATTGCGTACCGCGCACTCTACAATGCACTCGAAGGAGACTTCGACGGCTGCGAGCTTCGGCACGTTGGAAGAGAAAGCAACGAGGAGGCCGATAGACTCGCAAACATTGGCTCCACCTGCGCATGGGTGCCGCCAGGTGTGTTCCTCGAACAGATCTGCATGCCATCCATCAAGCGGAAATTCCCCAAGGGATCACCCGAAGAAGCAGAACACTCGGGGGCCACGCTACCCGACGGTCAGGAAGGACCCGAAAAACTGGACACAGAGGTCGTCGTGGTCAACTTAATGCAGGTCATGGAAGTCGAAGAAACTTGGACATGACCATTACCTCCGGTACTTGATAGACGGAGAACTGCCTGATAGCCCGACGGATGCCCAGCGCATATCTCGTCGGTCCAAATCCTTCGCCATCATCAATGGCGAGTTGTACAAGCGCATCATTTCGGGTGTACTACAAAGGTGCGTCACCATCGGCGACGGAAAAATCATCCTCCAAGACATCCACGAGGGCATCTGTGGCCATCATGCAGGCAGCAGCTCCCTTGTCGCCAAAGCTCTACGAGCTGGATTCTACTGGCCAACGACCATGAACGACGCCAAGGACATCGTCCGAAGATGCAATGGGTGCCAAAGGTTCGCCAACAAACCGCACGCACCCGGGTCAGAGCTCGGACCCATACCTTTAGCCTGGCCTTTCGCCCAATGGGGCCTCGACATGATCGACAAACTGCCAAGGTCCTCGAAAGGGGGGCACGTCTACCTCCTGGTCGCAGTTGACAAATTCACCAAGTGGATTGAGGCCATGCCGGTCACTAACCAAAAGGGCAAGACTGCCGTCAAGTTCTTTGAATCAATTGTCTACAGGTTTGGCGTACCACATAGCATCATCACCGACAATGGATCGAACTTCATCTCCAAAGAATTCCAGGACTTCTGTGAAGGCTTCGGAATCAACATCACGTACGCCTCCGTGGCGCACCCGCAAATGAACGGGCAGGTGGAGAAGGCCAACGGTCTAATCGGCGCTGGCATCAAGAAGCGCCTCATGATCCCACTCGAGCGACTCGCCGGAGCCTGGACGAAAGAGCTACCCTCTGTCCTATGGAGCCTGCGTACAACGCCAAACAGCTCAACCGGCTACACGCCGTTCTTCATGGTGCATGGAGCCGAAGCCGTGCTACCAGCCAAATTACGCCACCAGGCCCCACGGGTCATCGCTTATAGCGAAGCCGAATCCACGGCTGCACTCTAAGACGCTGTCGACACACTCGACGAAGCGCGAGACATAGCAGCAGCTCGATCAGCGGTGTACCAGCAGAGTCTCCGCAACTACCACAGCCGACGGCTGCGCCCAAGGTCCTTCGTCGAAGGAGACCTAGTCTTGCGACTCAAGCAAGAGAGACTGAATAAATTCGATTCGCCATGGTAAGGGCCCTACATCGTCATAGAAGTCATCCCAGGTGGCGTCTATCGCCTCAAGCACGTGGAGTCTGGAGTCGCATACTCCAACCCATGGAACATCGCAGAGCTGCGACGGTTCTACCCCTAGCTACCTCCCTCTTTACTTTCAATAAGGCTATTCAGCCAAGGCTACTCAGCCGAATAATGTACCTCCTCCATTACGATATGAATAAAGCTAAGTATCTCGCCCCAAAAATTTTGTTTACTATTCGCACTTTACTCCATGCTACAAACGCACTCGGGGCTCCCCCACCTCACGACTTCGTCGACTGAGGATAACACGTGTACACCTGAGTAGCTGACCACGTCAGGCTAACGAAAAGGGCACGGATATGAACAAAGCACTACGTGCTAAAACAACAACCAAACCTTTATAACAAAGGGCAAAACACGCCCAGTCAAATGTATAAAAATTTTACATATATCTTTTTTTTACAGGTACTACCTATTCTGAAGAATAACCTGAGCACGCTGCTCAAACAGATCTACGATCTGTTCGGCATACTGCCTTACAGCCGCATAATGCGGACGCATATCCCACTCCCACCATCTGGCCGAAGAGGCGGCCTAGCCGCCACAACAGAAAGATCTAAATCAGGACGATGTAACCTCACAAGGGAGAGCGCAGCCTTCACCCCTACGATGAGCTGATGCCGCACCAATTCCCTGACATGATGCACGTTCCGAAACTTTGACAGCAGACCAGAGAGAGTCGACGGCGCATTATCCAGCGAAAACATTACATGCAGAAACGAGGCGAGCGAAGACTTCACCTGACGAAGTACCCGCGATACCTAGTGAACGCGATCTTGCACCGTCGCAAGGACCATGGCACGATCACGGTCCATCCAGAAGAACCCGCCGGCCTCCATGTTCTGCTGAGTCAAGCAGTTGATCCGAACAGCAACACGCTCCTTCTCCTTCCTTAGAGCAATTAGCACCTGCAATACTTGCAAAAGAGTAAGATGAAATGCCAACAGGCGCATCCGAAGTAATGGGCAACAGCTTGAAAAACTCTCACTGAAGCTGTTCGGACAAACGAAGCAACTCCGCCATCAAGTACTCCTCTCTGGCAGCGCCTCGATCTGCCTTGGTCTTCCAAACGTCAGCATGGCCACGCACCACTAGCAACTCTTTCTCGAGGCTACGGATACAGTCTCGAAGAAACACAAGCTGCGACGCATCATCCAGGGATGGCCGCAGTTGCGCTGCAGACGAAGTGTCAACGGGATCATCACCCGAAGGACCCTAGATTAATAGAAAGACAAAGACATGAACAAGCAGATGAAGGAGAATAGAACTCAGCAAATTCACTAAGTGCAGCAAAAGCCACTACGTGGCACAAGGATTGTTCATCAAAATAATTACAACAAAAGAAGCTATAACTATCCTATAGCTACAACGCCTACAAAGCTGTACCCTGAGTTCGAAGCCGGACTTCCTCGCCTTGGCTTCCCCCTGCTGCCTTAGCGTGTACTCGGCCAGCAGATCAATCAGCTTCGGCCCGTAACGCTTACAGCGAGCAACATAGGTGGCGAAGGCTACCTCGAATCCGTCATCAGTCATCGGCATCCGGGAAGTGACCTGAGGAAGGTCTAGCTCCGCTCCAGTCGCCAAGGCCATTGCCAGCCCAACGGATGCGCCGATGCCCTTCTGCTTGCGCTTGTACGCCGCAGGTGCTTCGGCTGACAGTGCCTCCGCCAGGGCATCAACATCTTCAAGGGCCATGCCCTTGGGGATAAGCTCCTTGTAGAAGCGCACAAGGACCTCCTTGGCCTTGGCAAGCGAGTTGACAACGGTACTGCAGCGGTCTTCGACCGCCGCAGTAGCATCATCCAGAGCACTCCCGTGCTCCAGAGCACCGCGATCAAACTCGATGCCCGCGGCATCTAAGAAAACAAAGGAAGCAGAATGAATAAAAGCACTGCAAAAGAAAGACAAGCAAATCAAAAATAGGAAGGTGGAGATACTCACCCGAAACAGCCTTGGCAACCGCCATAATCTTGCCGGCCACCTCTCTCGCGCACGAAGCCGTGGCGGTGGCGAGCTGCTCCTCGCGGTCCGTAGCCTCCTGCTGCAGGCCCTCCTGAGCCTCGGCCGCGTTGGCCAACTCCAGCTCGAGGCGCTCCCTTGCACCAACGGCGACCTCAGCTTTCTTCTCCGCTTGACCGAGGCTCTTTTTGAGAGCATCAATCTCACGAAGGGAGGTGTTGTGATCCTCTGCAGTAAGCAATACAAATGTCGGATAGAAGGACAAGAATGCAAGAAGAAACAAAGACCAAGGCATAAAAATACCTTGAAGTTGTTTGAGGCTGGCCTCCAACGCCAGGTGTTGCTGCACCAGTTGGTTGGCACCTTGCACAAAAGGCTGCAAAAAAAGAACTACTAGTCAAAAGAAGGGCTCGGGGGCTACACCCAAAACAACGAGCAGAATCAAGTTACACATACGAAAAATGCTCGGGGTCTCCCCCCGATACTCGAAGGAAAAACGAACAACAAAATATCCTACAGATGCCCGGGGGCTCCCCCCGAGGTGGGAAGAAAATAAATAATCAATAGATCATCCAAAAAGGCTCGGGGGCTCCCCCCATGGCAAAAATCAGAATTACTTACATGATTTGACGGCGACTCCGAAGGTCCGCTCGCAGCCTTCTGAGGCACAACCACCCAAACCTCTTGCGGAGAAGGGTCGGGAGCAGCGCCTTCAGAGGTGGCCACCGTCTGAGGAGGAGGAAGAACGACCTTCGACTCACCCATCATCTCCCGAGCACCATCACTAGAGGAGTCGCCAGAGGAGTGGCTACACAAGGAAAAATCAGCATAGTGCAAGGTAAATAGGCAAGAAAAAGCAAAACAGATCTGAGGAAACTTACGAGTCAAGCTCGCTCAAGTCGAAGACAGGAGGGGTCTTCCGGAACTTCTTCTCCTCTTTCTTCTCTTCCTTCTTTTCTTCCTTCTTCCGCTTCGCCGGCGGGGTGCAGTGCCACAGCCCGCACGGGAACGGCAGGAATTGGAGAGGAAGAGCCCCCATGCCCATCACTGTGACGTTCAAGGCACAACAGGTTCCTGGGGGTCGGTGGAGTTGAAGCATCCGACGACTCGCTGGAGCTCCTCGTGCGCTTGCGAGTGTGATCCTCGCTCGACTCGTTGGTTTCTTCAGCCGGAGACCGTGCCGATGGCAGCTCGGACATGGAGCCCACCACCTCATTATCCGGAGCATTCGGGAATACTTCGGGCAATGGAGGCGACATGCTCGGCACCTTGAACTCCTACACAAAAGAAGCAAATATGTTAGCAGGAACATAAATGCAAGTAAAACGCAGACGAAAATAGTGCCACACGCACATCTCGGATCTACACCTGAGGAACCGGACGAGAAGCGGAGAACAGAGAAGTCAGCGACTTCCCCGGGATATCCTCTCCAGCCTTGAACTTCAGCAGCGGGTGAAGGACCCCGTCGAGATCTCCCCTGGAGAATTCTTCAGCCGAAACCCTAGTCGGGTCACGACGACCAGCATAAAGGAACATCGGGTGCGCCCTAGCCTGGAGCGGTTGCACCCGACGTTTGAGAAAAGTGCGGATGATATCCACACTGTTCACCTCCTTATCCGGAATCAGCTGGAGATCCTCCACTGGACGATAGAGAGTCTCTATCTCCGCTACCTCGCCATCCAAGATCTGGTTCTTCTAGGACCTCTTCGGCTCGATCTTTTGGGAGGGGTCGAAAGGAGCAAGACCAAAATCCTGCCCAGCCACCGTGGAGTCGCGAATGTAAAACCATCGCCTCCGCCAGTACTGGACAGATTCGGACATGGAAAAAGAGAAGAAAAGAAGATTGGAACGAAGGGATATGATGCAACCCCAATGGGGTAAACACCATCAGAACCAGATTGCCTCTTTACGGAATAGAGTTTCCGGAAGAGGCCAAAGTGTGGCTCGATACCAAGCCAGCACTCGCAGAAAGTAATGAAACAAGCAATGTGAAGAATATCGAGTGATTCGAAATAACGATAACCACCGCGCGATGCTACACTCATTGGACCACACACATCGGTATGTATGATTTCCAATAATTCCATAGCTCGCTCCATCATACCAGAAAATGGAGTCTTAGTCATTTTACCCATCAGACATGCTTCGCATCTTTCAAGTGATTCGAAATCAAGTGATTCAAGAAGTCCATCGGAATGGAGTTTCTTCATACGCTTCACTCCAATGTGACCAAGACGACAGTGCCACATATAGGTCGAGTTATCGCTCGATTTCAAACGTTTAGCCTCAATGTTATTAATATGTGTATTTCCACTATCAAGATTCAACAAGAATAGACCATCTATCAAAGGTGCATGTGCATAAAACATATTACTCATATAAATCGAACAACCATTATTCTCGGACTTAAACAAGTAACCGTCTCGCAATAAACAAGATCCCGATATAATGTTCATGCTCAACGCAGGCACCAAATAACAATTATTTAAGTATAAAACTAATCCCAATGGTAGATGAAGGGGTAGCGTGCCGACCGCGATCACATAAACCTTTGATCCGTTTCCCACGCGCATCGTCACCTCGTTCTTCGCTAGCTTCCTTTTATTCCGCAGCACCTGTTTCGAGTTACAAATATGAGCAACCGAACCAGTATCAAATACCCAGGCACTACTACGAGTACTAGTGAGATACACATCAATAACATGTATATCAGATATACCTTTCTTCTTGATGTTGCCGTTCTTCAAATCCGCCAAGTACTTTGGGCAATTCCGCTTCCAGTAACCTTCTCCCTTGCAGTAAAAGCACTCAGTATCAGGCTTAGGTCCAGCCTTGGTCTTCTTCGTCGGCGTGGTAACTTTCTTACCACCCTTCTTGAAGTGTCCCTTCTGCTTAGACTTGCCTTTCTTGAATTTGGTGGTCTTATTGACCAACAACACTTGGTGCTCTTTCTTGATCTCCACTTCTGCAGATTTCAACATGGCAAAGAGTTCTCGCAACGTCTTGTTCATGTTCTGCATGTTGTAGTTCATCACAAAGTTCTTGTAACTTGGTGGTAGTGATTGGAGGACACGGTAAATCCCCAAAGCATTAGGAATCACAATACCCAAGCTTTGAAGTTTGTTTGCGTGCCCAGACATCTTAAGCACATGCTCACTGACGGAGCTGCCCTCTTCCATCTTGCAGTTAAAGAACTTTTCAGAAGCCTCATAGCTTTCAATTGCCGCATGAGTCTCAAAGATCAATTTGAGATCCTCGACAATATCATATGGGTCTGAATTCTCAAACCTTTTTTGAAGCTCCGATTCTAAACCATACAAGATAGCACACTGAACTATGGAGTACTGAGTCTTCCGAGTGAGGTAAACATTCTTTACTTCATCGGCAGCATCAGCTGCAGGTGGGTCACCTAGCGGTGCATCCAGCACATAGGTCAAATTGCCAGCTGCGAGGACAATCCTCAAATTGCGGAACCAATCCGCGAAGTTGCTTCCATTGTTTTTCAACTTTTCTTTCTCTAGGAACGCATTAAAATTGATGGTAGGAGCTGCCATTGATCTACAACATATTTGCAATAGTTTAGACTAAGTTTATGACAAATTGAGTTCAAATTAATAATAAAATTAATCTAGGTGAACTCCCAGTCAAAAAAATATCCCTCACATTGTTTTAGTGATCACACGAACCAAATCCACCACATCAACACCGATCATCACGAGAGTTGATATAGTTTCAATGGCGAACAATCGACATGTTCATCATATCTACTATATGATTCATGCTTTACCTTTCGGTGATCCATGTTCCGAGACCATGTCTGTACATGCTAGGCTCGTCAAGATCAAACCTTAGTTTCCGCATGAGCAAATATGGCTTGCTCACGTTGTATACACTTGCGGCATCTAACACACCCGATCATCACGTGGTGCTTCGAAACAACAAGCTTTAGCAACGGTGCTAACTAAGGGTGAAAACTTTATGACTTGAAATTCATGTGCATGAGGGATCATCTTATAATGCTACCGTCGTCTACTAAGCAATAAAATATGCATAAAGGATTAACATCACATGCAATTCATAATATGTGATATGATATGGCCTTTCTTCTTTGTGCTTCTGATCTCCATCTTCTAGCACGAACATGATCTCCATCATCACCGGCATTGCAGCAAGGTCAATGACGCTTCTCCATGGTTGTCGTCCACCGGCTTCAACTATTACAACTACTTTGAATAGACACGCGGGTCTTAACATAAATTAAAGACAACCATATGGCTCCTGCCGGTTGCCAACTTACAATAAGGAACATTGCATACATCAAATATAATCACAATCATGGCCATATCACATCACTGCACACCCCTGCAAAACAAAGTTAGACGCCTCTACTTTCTTTGCATGTTTTACGTGGTTTGGGGCTTTCAATAAGTGTCGTTCTAACTTACAAACATGAACCACAACATTGATACTAGTATTGTTAATCACCCGTTGTAAATTGGATCTTAACTATGCTAGGAGAAACAGGCACCCGCAAAGCCACTTATGCAATACAAGTTGCATGTCAAGCGTGGAGCAAGTCTCATGAACGATGTCATGTAAGGTTAGCCCGGGCCGCTTCATCCCAACATCCCGCAAGATGCAAAGTACACAAAAAGCAATCGACAATAAAAGCATCAACGCCCACAATGACCATTGTGTTCTACTCGTGCAACAGATCTACATATAGACACGACTCTGATACCACTGTAGGGTTTCGTAGCATGGAAAACAAAAATTTTCTACCACATACAAACAAACAAGCCAAGATCTATCTACTAGATTGTAACAACGAGTCGATAGAATAACTCACCCTCGAAGATTCCAAAGTGTTTAACGAGAGCGGATTCTCGTGGGTGATGTAGTCGTACTCTTCCCGATCTCAAGATCGCGTAGACGATCCTTCCGGCGCTGCGTTCCGGCAGCGCTCCCGTAGTCGGTCACACGTTCGGTACTCGACGAAGACCTTCCTCTCCCTTGTTCCAGCAGGCAGCGGAGGTGGTAGCACTCTCCTCGCGATTCCGGCAGCACAACGGCATGGTACCGGAAGTAGAGGGGAGATCTCGCAGGGCTTCGCCTTAAGCCGGAGCGAGTATGGTGGAGTATGAGAGAGTCCCTCGACGATCTAGGGTTTAGACACGCCGAGGAGGGGGCAAGCCGGCGGCTAGGGTTTAGCTAGGCGGCGGCGGCGGTTTTCCCTTGAGGCGGCGGCGGCTTATGGAGGCGGCGACGACTTGGTAGTAGGGTTTAGAGGTAGGAACTTGTGTGTCTAGGAGGGGAGCCCTGCCCCTCCTTATATAGGTGGAGGGGGCCGACCAAGGGGAGGGGAGTCCCTCCCCAACTCGGCTTGGTGGTGCGCCGGCGGTGGGAGGAGGAACTCCTCCCCAAAGTCGGTTTCCACCTCCCTCTCCACTTCCCAAAACTAGCCGTTTGACTTTCAAACTTGGCGTTTGACTTTTCAAACTAGGATTTGAATAAACCCTCTATTTTGTTCAGTGATGACACTGAGTACATGATGCAATCATATCAACTTGATATAACGCATTAATGTACCCTTCCCCTCCGGAGTGCCGGACATTTCGGAACCTTCTAGAACATTCCCGATGAAAACACCGGAACCATTCTCCAACTCCAAAACGGGACTTTCCTTATATGAATCTTATTCTTCGGACCATTCCGGATCTCCTCGTGATATCCCAAATCCCATTCGAGACTCCGAACTACATTCAGACTCTTTCTCATCATTCCATAACTACTCAAACAACGTCGAATCCTTAAGTGTGTCTCCCTATGGTTCGTGAATTATGCGGACATGATCGAGACACTTCTCCGAACAATAACCAATAGAGGAATCTGCAAATTCATATGGCTCCCACATATTTCTACAATTACTTTGCGATCGAATGAACCACTTACATACGATATCAATTTCCCTTTGTCTCACGATAGTTTACTTATCCGAGGTTATGATCGTCGGTATCTCTGCATACCTAGTTCAACCTCGTTACCGATAAGTACTCTTTTCTCGTTCCCGTGATATGTGATCCCTTGTGAGCTAGTCACATGCTTGCAAGCTAATTGGATGACATTTCACCGAGAGGGCCCAGAGTATATCTATCCGTCATATGGATGGACAAATCCCACCCTTGATCCATGTGTTTCAACCAATACTTTCCGAACACTCAATGCCACCTTTATAGCCACCCAGTTACCGTGTGGTGTTTGATGTCATCAAAGCATCCATCCGGTAAAGGTGATATGCATGATCTCATGGTCGAAGGAATTAGATTACTATGTATTAGAAAGCATATAGCAATTGAACTATTAAAATGACTTGATCTTTATACTATGATTATCTATAGGAGTATGTCCACCATATCATTCTCCTAACGATATGATCTTGTTGTTAATAACATCTCAATGTTCATGATATGGAAATCACAATCATATATTAACCAACAAGCTAGTATTATAAAGAGGCTTTACTAGGGACTCTTATTTTAGTTTACAAATCACACAAGTATTAATGTTTCATTGTTAATACTATTATAGCATGAATGTAAACATTTATCATAAACACAAAGATATAATAATAACTATATTTATTATTGCCTCTAGGGCATATCTCCAACAGTCTCCCACTTGCACTAGAGTCATCTAATCTAGATTACATGGTAATATACCGAACACCCATGGCAGTTTGGTGTTGGTCATGTTTTGCCCTCGGGAGAGGTTTAGTCAACGGATCCGCCACATTCAGATCTGTGTGTACTTTGCAAATCTTTATATCCCCATCTTGGATATGTTCTCGAATAGCGTGAAAACGTAGCTTGATGTGCTTCAGCTTCTTGTGTGACCTTGGTTCTTGCGCATTGGCTATGGCGCCCATGTTATCACAGTAGATAGACATTGGGTCCAGCGCACTAGGAACCACACCTAGCTCTGTAATGAACTCTTTCATCCATATCGCTTCTTGTGAAGCCTCCGAAGCAGCCATGTATTCCGATTCAGTTGAAGATCTCGCCACAACGCTTTGCTTTGCACTCCTCCAGCTAACTGCTGCACCATTCAAAATAAATACGTATCCATATTGTGATTTAGAATCATCCGGATCGCTGTTCCAACTAGCATCGATGTAACCATTAACAACGAGTTGTTCATTACCTCCATAAGAAAGAACCATATCCTTAGTTCTTCTCAAGTACTTAAGGATGTTTTTGACCGCTGTCCAATGATCCACTCCCGGATCACTTTGATATCTGCTAGTTAAACTAACAGCATATGCAATGTCGGGTCTAGTACATAGCATGGCATACATTAGAGATCCTATGGCTGAGGCATAGGGAGTCTTACTCATCCTTTCTCTATCTTCTGCCGATGTCGGACTTTGAGTTTTACTCAAGGTCATATTGGGCAACATGGGCAAGAACCCTTTCTTGCTATCTTCCATTCCAAACCTCTTTAGAACTTTGTGACAATGATATTTGGCGTCTTGATCTATCTCTATAAATCTTTATGCCTAATATGTAAGCTGCTTCGCCAAGATCCTTCATTGAAAAACTATTATTCAAATATTCCTTGACACTTAAGAAGGTCTACATCATTCCCAATCAACAATATGTCATCTACATATAGTATTAAGAATGCTACAGAGCTCCCACTCACTTTCTTGTAAATACAAGCTTCTCCATAAGTTTGTATAAAACCAAAACTTTTGATCACCTTATCAAAATGTTGATTCCAACTTCGGGATGCTTGCTTCAATCCATAGATGGACCATTGAAGTTTGCATACCTTGTTAGCATCTTTAGGATCAACAAAACCTTTGGGTTGCATCATATACAACTCTTCATCAATGTCTCCATTAAGGAATGCTGTTTTGACATCCATCTGCCATATCTCATAATCATAATATGCAGCGATTGCTAACATAATCCTCACAGACTTTAGCTTCGCTACTAGTGAGAAAGTCTCATTGTAGTCAACTCCTTGAATTTGTCGAAACCCCTTTGCGACAAGTCGAGCTTCATAGACAGTAACATTACCATCAACATCTGTTTTCTTCTTGAAAATCCTTTTGTTCTTGACAGCCTTCCGGCCATCCGGTAAGTCCACCAAAGTCCATACTTGGTTTTCGTACATGGATCCAATCTCGGATTTCATGGCTTCTTGCCATTTATTGGAATCTGGGCTCATCATCGCTTCCTCATATGTCTCAGGGTCATCGGTGTTGTCCACCAACATGACACTCATAACGGGATCATACCAATCTGGAGTGGTCTCGTTGACCTGCGAGGCTCTGTAGCAACTTCAACCGAAGTTTCATGATCATCATCATTAGCTTCCTCTCTAACTGGTGCAGGCACCACAGGAACTTCTTCCGGTGCTGCGCTACTCGCAATTTCGAGAGAAGGTTCGACAACCTCGTCGAGTTCTACTTTCCTTCCAGTCACTTCTTTCGAGAGAAATTCCTTCTCTAGAAAGGATCCATTCTTGGCAACGAAGATTTTGCTTTCAGATCTATGATAGAAGGTATACCCAATAGTTTCCTTCGGGTACCCTATGAAGACGCATTTTTCCGCTTTGGGTTCAAGCTTGTCCGGCTGTAACTTCTTTACATAGGCTTCGCAACCCCAAATTTTAAGGAACGACAATCTAGGTTTCTTCCCAAACCATAATTCATACGGTGTCGTTTCAACGGATTTAGATGGTGCCCTATTTAAAGTGAATGCGGCTGTTTCTAATGCATAACCCCAAAATGATAGCGGTAAATCTGTAAGTGACATCATAGAACGAACCATATCTAAGAGAGTTCGATTACGACATTCGGACACACCATTACGCTGTGGTGTTCCCGGCGGTGTCAATTGTGAAAGTATTCCGCATTTCTTCAAATGCTCGCCAAACTCGTAACTTAGATATTCACCTCCACGATCAGAACATAGAAATTTAATCTTCTTGTTACGTTGATTCTCTACCTCACTTTGAAATTCCTTAAACTTCTCGAAAGTTTTGGACTTATGTTTCATGAAATAGATATACCCATATCTACTCAAGTCATCCGTGAAGGTAAGAACATAACGATAACCACCGCGCGATGCTACACTCATTGGACCACACACATCGGTATGTATGATTTCCAATAAGTCCGTAGCTCGCTCCATCATACCAGAAAATCGAGTCTTAGTCATTTTACCCATCAGACATGCTTCGCATCTTTCAAGTGATTCGAAATCAAGTGATTCAAGAAGTCCATCGGAATGGAGTTTCTTCATACGCTTCACTCCAATGTGACCAAGATGACAGTGCCACATATAGGTCGAGTTATCGCTCGATTTCAAACGTTTAGCCTCAATTTTATTAATATGTGTATTTCCACTATCGAGATTCAACAAGAATAGACCATCTATCAAAGGTGCATGTGCATAAAACATATTACTCATATAAATCGAACAACCATTATTCTCGAACTTAAACAAGTAACCGTCTCGCAATAAACAAGATCCCGATATAATGTTCATGCTCAACGCGGGCACCAAATAACAATTATTTAAGTATAAAACTAATCCCGATGGTAGATGAAGGGGTAGCGTGCCGACCGCGATCACATAAACCTTTGATCCGTTTCCCACGCGCGTCGTCACCTCATTCTTCGCTAGCTTCCTTTTATTCTGCAGCACCTGTTTCGAGTTACAAATATGAGCAACCGAACCAGTATCAAATACCCAGGCACTACTACGAGTACTAGTGAGATACACATCAATAACATGTATATCAGATATACCTTTCTTCTTGATGTTGCCGTTCTTCAAATCCGCCAAGTACTTTGGGCAATTCCGCTTCCAGTGACCTTCTCCCTTGCAGTAAAAGCACTCAGTATCAGACTTAGGTCCAGACTTGGTCTTCTTCGTCGGCGTGGTAACTTTCTTACCACCCTTCTTGAAGTGTCCCTTCTGCTTAGACTTGCCTTTCCTGAATTTGGTGGTCTTATTGACCAACAACACTTGGTGCTCTTTCTTGATCTCCACTTCTGCAGATTTCAACATGACAAAGAGTTCTCGCAACGTCTTGTTCATGTTCTGCATGTTGTAGTTCATCACAAAGTTCTTGTAACTTGGTGGTAGTGATTGGAGGACACGGTAAATCCCCAAAGCATTAGGAATCACAATACCCAAGCTTTGAAGTTTGTTTGCGTGCCCAGACATCTTAAGCACATGCTCACTGACGGAGCTGCCCTCTTCCATCTTGCAGTTAAAGAACTTTTTAGAAGCCTCATAGCTTTCAATTGCCGCATGAGTCTCAAAGATCAATTTGAGATCCTCAACAATATCATATGGGTCTGAATTCTCAAACCTTTTCTGAAGCTCCGATTCTAAACCATACAAGATAGCACACTGAATTGTGGAGTAATGAGTCTTCCGAGTGAGGTAAACATTCTTTACTTCATCGGCAGCATCAGCTGCAGGTGGGTCACCTAGCGGTGCATCCAGCACATAGGTCAAATTACCTGCTGCGAGGACAATCCTCAAATTGCGGAACCAATCCGCGAAGTTGCTTCCATTGTTTTTCAACTTTTCTTTCTCTAGGAACACATTAAAATTGATGGTAGGGGCTGCCATTGATCTACAACATATTTGCAATAGTTTAGACTAAGTTTATGACAAAATTGAGTTCAAATTAATAATAAAATTAATCTAGGTGAACTCCCACTCAAAACAATATCCCTCACATTGTTTTAGTGATCACACGAACCAAATCCACCACATCAACACCGATCATCACGAGAGTTGATAAAGTTTCAATGGCGAACAATCGACATGTTCATCATATCTACTATATGATTCATGCTTTACCTTTCGGTGATCCGTGTTCCGAGACCATATCTGTACATGCTAGGCTCGTCAAGATCAAACCTTAGTTTCCGCATGAGCAAATCTGGCTTGCTCACGTTGTATACACTTGCGGCATCTAACACACCCGATCGTCACGTGGTGCTTCGAAACAACAAGCTTTAGCAACGGTGCTAACTAAGGGTGAAAACTTTATGACTTGAAATTCCTGTGCATGAGGGATCATCTTATAATGCTATCGTCGTCTACTAAGCAATACAAGATGCATAAAGGATTAACATCACATGCAATTCATAATATGTGATATGATATGGCCTTTATTCTTTGTGCTTCCGATCTCCATCTTCTAGCACGAACATGATCTCCATCATCACCGGCATTGCATCAAGGTCAATGACGCTTCTCCATGGTTGTCGTCCACCGGCTTCAACTATTACAACTACTTTGAATAGACACGCGGGTCTTAACATAAATTAAAGACAAGCATATGGCTCCTGCCGGTTGCCAACTTACAATAAGGAACATTGCATACATCAAATATAATCACAATCATGGCCATATCACATCACTGCACACCCCTGCAAAACAAAGTTAGACGCCTCTACTTTCTTTGCATGTTTTACGTGGTTTGGGGCTTTCAATAAGTGTCGTTCTAACTTACAAACATGAACCACAACATTGATACTAGTATTGTTAATCACCCGTTGTAAATTGGATCTTAGCTATGCTAGGAGAAACAGGCACCCGCAAAGCCACTTATGCAATACAAGTTGCATGTCAAGCGTGGAGCAAGTCTCATGAACGATGTCATGTAAGGTTAGCCCGGGCCGCTTCATCCCAACATCCCGCAAGATGCAAAGTACACAAAAATCAATCGACAATAAAAGCATCAACGTCCACAATGACCATTGTGTTCTACTCGTGCAACAGATCTACATATAGACACGGCTCTGATACCACTATAGGGTTTCGTAGCATGGAAAACAAAAATTTTCTACCGCATACAAACAAACAAGCCAAGATCTATCTACTAGATTGTAGCAACGAGTTGATAGAATAACTCACCCTCGAAGATTCCAAAGTGTTTAACGAGAGCGGATTCTCGTGGGTGATGTAGTCGTACTCTTCCCGATCTCAAGATCGCGTAGACGATCCTTCCGGCGCTGCGTTCCGGCAGGGCTCCCATAGTCGGTCACACGTTCGGTACTCGATGAAGACTTTCCTATCCCTTGTTCCAGCAGGCAGCGGAGGTTGTAGCACTCTCCTCGCGATTTCGGTAGCACAACGACGTGGTACCAGAAGTAGAGGGGAGATCTCGCAGGGCTTCGCCTTAAGCCGGAGCGAGTATGGTGGAGTATGAGAGAGTCCCTCGACGATCTAGGTTTTAGACATGCCGAGGAGGGGGCTAGGCCAGCGGCTAGGGTTGCTAGCCGGCGGCGGAGGTTTGCCCTAGGGCGGCGGCGGCAGCAGGTGGCGACGCCGGCAGCTTAGGGTTTGGAGGCGGGGATCTTGTGTGTCAAGGAGGGGAGCCCTGCCCCTCCTTTTATAGGTGGAGGGGCCGGCCGGCCAAGGGGAGGGGAGTACCTCCCCAACTCGGCTTGGAGGTGGGCCGACGGTGGAGGAGGGACTCCTCCCCAACTCGGTTTCCTCCTCCTTCCCCACTTCCCAAAAATAGCCGTTTGACTTTCAAACTAGCCGTTTGACTTTTCAAACTAGGATTTGAATAAACCCTCTATTTTGTTCAGCGATGACACCGAGTACATGATGCAATCATACCAACTTGATATAACACATTCATGTACCCTTCCCCTCTGGAGTGCCGGACATTCCGGAACTTTCTAGAACATTCCCGATGAAAACACCGGAACCATTCTCCAACTCCGAAATGGGACTTTCCTTATATGAATCTTATTCTCCGGACCATTCTGGATCTCCTCATGATATCCTGAATCCCATTCGAGACTCCGAACAACATTCGGACTCTTTCTCATCATTCCATAAGTACTCAAACAACGTCGAATCCTTAAGTGTGTCTCCCTACGGTTCGTGAATTATGCGGACATGATCGAGACACTTCTCCGAACAATAACCAATAGAGGAATCTGGAAATTCATATGGCTCCCACATATTTCTATGATTACTTTGCGATCGAATGAACCACTTACGTACGATATCAATTTCCCTTTGTCTCACGATAGTTTACTTATCCGAGGTTATGATCGTCGGTATCTCTGCATACCTAGTTCAACCTCGTTACCGATAAGTACTCTTTTCTCGTTCCCGTGATATGTGATCCCTTGTGAGCTAGTCACATGCTTGCAAGCTAATTGGATGACATTTCACCGAGAGGGCCCAAAGTATATCTATCCGTCATATGGATGGACAAATCCCACTCTTGATCCATGTGTTTCAACCAATACTTTCCGAACACTCAATGCCACCTTTATAGCCACCCAGTTATGGTGTGGTGTTTCATGTCATCAAAGCACCCATCCGGTAAAGGTGATATGCATGATCTCATGGTCGAAGGAATTAGATTACTATGTATTAGAAAGCATATAGCAATTGAACTATTAAAATGACTTGATCTTTATGCTACGCTTATCTATAGGAGTATGTCCACCATATCATTCTCCTAACGATATGATCTTATTGTTAATAACATCTCAATGTTCATGATATGGAAATCACAGTCATCTATTAACCAACAAGCTAGTATTATAAAGAGGCTTTACTAGGGACTCTTATTTTAGTTTACAAATCACACAAGTATTAATGTTTCCTTGTTAATACTATTATAGCATGAATGTAAACATTTATCATAAACACAAAGATATAATAATAACTACATTTATTATTGCCTCTAGGGCATATCTCCAACAGTCTCCCACTTGCACTAGAGTCATCTAATCTAGATTACATGGTAATATACCGAACACCCATGGCAGTTTGGTGCTGGTCATGTTTTGCCCTCGGGAGAGGTTTAGTCAACGGATCCGCCACATTCAGATCTATGTGTACTTTGCACATCTTTATATCCCCATCTTGGATATGTTCTCGAATAGCGTGAAAACGTAGCTTGATATGCTTCAGCTTCTTGTGTGACCTTGGTTCTTGCGCATTGGCTATGGCGCCCATGTTATCATAGTAGATAGACATTGGGTCCAGCGCACTAGGAACCACACCTAGCTCTGTAATGAACTCTTTCATCCATATCGCTTCTTGTGAAGCCTCCGAAGCAGCCATGTATTCAGATTCAGTTGAAGATCTCGCCATAACGCTTTGCTTTGCACTCCTCCAGCTAACTGCTGCACCATTCAAAATAAATACGTATCCAGATTGTGATTTAGAATCATCCGGATCGGTGTTCCAAATAGCATCGGTGTAACCATTAACAACGAGTTGTTCATCACCTCCATAAGAAGGAACCATATCCTTAGTTCTTCTCAAGTACTTACGGATGTTTTTGACCGATGTCCAATGATCCACTCCTGGATCACTTTGATATCTGCTAGTTAAACTAACAGCATATGCAATGTCGGGTCTAGTACATAGCATGGCATACATTAGAGATCCTATGGCTGAGGCATAGGGAGTCTTACTCATCCTTTCTCTATCTTCTGCCGATGTCGAACTTTGAGTTCTACTCAAGGTCGTATTGGGCAACATGGGCAAGAACCCTTTATTGCTATCTTCCATTCCAAACTCTTTAGAACTTTGTCCAAATGTACTTTGTGACAATGATATTGGCGTCTTGATCTATCTCTATAAATCTTTATGCCTAATATGTAAGCTGCTTCGCCAAGATCCTTCATTGAAAAACTATTATTCAAATATTCCTTGACACTATTTATAAGGTCTACATCATTCCCAATCAACAATATGTCATCTACATATAGTATTAAGAATGCTACAGAGCTCCCACTCACTTTCTTGTAAATACAGGCTTCTCCATAAGTTTGTATAAAACCAAAACTTTTGATCACCTTATCAAAACGTTGATTCCAACTTCGGGATGCTTGCTTCAATCCATAGATGGACCTTTGAAGTTTGCATACCTTGTTAGCATCTTTAGGATCGACAAAACCTTTGGGTTGCATCATATACAACTCTTCATCAATGTCTCCATTGAGGAATGTTGTTTTGACATCCATCTTCCATATCTCATAATCATAATATGCAGCGATTGCTAACATAATCCTCACAGACTTTAGTCGCTACTGGTGAGAAAGTCTCATCGTAGTTAACTCCTTGAATTTGTCGAAACCCCTTTGCGACAAGTCGAGCTTTATAGACAGTAACATTACCATGAGCATCTGTTTTCTTCTTGAAAATCCATTTGTTCTCGGCAGCCTTCCGGCCATCCGGTAAGTCTACCAAAGTCCATACTTGGTTTTCGTACATGGATCCAATCTCGGATTTCATGGCTTCTTGCCATTTATTGGAATCTGGGCTCATCATCGCTTCCTCATATGTCTCAGGGTCATCGGTGTTGTCCACCAACATGACACTCATCACGGGATCATACCAATCTGGAGTGGTACGAGTTCTCATTGACCTGCGAGGCTCTGTAGCAACTTCAACCGAAGTTTCATGATCATCATCATTAGCTTCCTCTCTTATTGGTGCAGGCACCACAGGAACTTCTTCCGGTGCAGCGCTACTCGCAATTTCGAGAGAAGGTTCGACAACCTCGTCGAGTTCTACTTTCCTTCCAGTCACTTCTTTTGAGAGAAATTCCTTCTCTAGAAAGTATCCATTCTTGGCAACGAAGATTTTGCCTTCGGATCTATGATAGAAGGTATACCCAATAGTTTCCTTCGGGTATCCTATGAAGACGCATTTTTCCGCTTTGGGTTCAAGCTTGTCTGGCTGTAACTTCTTTACATAAGCTTCGCATCCCCAAACTTTAAGGAACGACAATCTAGGTTTCTTCCCAAACCATAATTCATACGGTGTCGTTTCAACGGATTTAGATGGTGCCCTATTTAAAGTGAATACGGCTGTTTCTAATGCATAACCCCAAAATGATAGCGGTAAATATGTAAGTGACATCATAGAACAAACCATATCTAAGAGAGTTCGATTACGACATTCGGACACACCATTACGCTGTGGTGTTCCCGGCGGTGTCAATTGTGAAAGTATTCCCCATTTCTTCAAATGCTCGCCAAACTCGTAACTTAGATATTCACCTCCACGATCAGAACGTAGAAATTTAATCTTCTTGTTACGTTGATTCTCTACCTCACTTTGAAATTCCTTAAACTTCTCGAAAGTTTCGGACTTATGTTTCATGAAATAGATATACCCATATCTACTCAAGTCATCCGTGAAGGTAAGAACATAACGATAACCACCGCGCGATGCTACACTCATTGGACCACACACATCGGTATGTATGATTTCCAATAAGTCCGTAGCTCGCTCCATCATACCAGAAAATCGAGTCTTAGTCATTTTACCCATCAGACATGCTTCGCATCTTTCAAGTGATTCGAAATCAAGTGATTCAAGAAGTCCATCGGAATGGAGTTTCTTCATACGCTTCACTCCAATGTGACCAAGAGGACAGTGCCACATATAGGTTGAGTTATCGCTCGATTTCAAACGTTTAGCCTCAATGTTATTAATATGTGTATTTCCACTATCGAGATTCAACAAGAATAGGCCATCTATCAAAGGTGCATGTGCATAAAACATATTACTCATATAAATCGAACAACCATTATTCTCGGACTTAAACAAGTAACCGTCTTGCAATAAACAAGATCCCGATATAATGTTCATACTCAACGCAGGCACCAAATAACAATTATTTAAGTATAAAACTAATCCCGATGGTAGATGAAGGGGTAGCGTGCCGACCGCGATCACATAAACCTTTGATCCGTTTCCCACGCGCATCGTCACCTCGTTCTTCGCTAGCTTCCTTTTATTCTGCAGCACCTGTTTCGAGTTACAAATATGAGCAACCGAACCAGTATCAAATACCCAGGCACTACTACGAGTACTAGTGAGATACACATCAATAACATGTATATCAGATATACCTTTCTTCTTGATGTTGCCGTTCTTCAAATCCGCCAAGTACTTTGGGAAATTCCGCTTCCATTGACCTTCTCCCTTGCAGTAAAAGCACTCAGTATCAGGCTTAGGTCCAGCCTTGGTCTTCTTCGTCGGCGTGGTAACTTTCTTACCACCCTTCTTGAAGTGTCCCTTCTGCTTAGACTTGCCTTTCCTGAATTTGGTGGTCTTATTGACCAACAACACTTGGTGCTCTTTCTTGATCTCCACTTCTGCAGATTTCAACATGGCAAAGAGTTCTGGCAACGTCTTGTTCATGTTCTGCATGTTGTAGTTCATCACGAAGTTCTTGTAACTTGGTGGTAGTGATTGGAGGACATGGTAAATCCCCAAAGCATTAGGAATCACAATACCCAAGCTTTGAAGTTTGTTTGCGTGCCCAGACATCTTAAGCACATGCTCACTGACGGAGCTGCCCTCTTCCATCTTGCAGTTAAAGAACTTTTCAGAAGCCTCATAGCTTTCAATTGCCGCATGAGTCTCAAAGATCAATTTGAGATCCTCGACAATATCATATGGGTCTGAATTCTCAAACCTTTTTTGAAGCTCCGATTCTAAACCATACAAGATAGCACACTGAACTGTGGAGTACTGAGTCTTCCGAGTGAGGTAAACATTCTTTACTTCATCGGCAGCATCAGCTGCAGGTGGGTCACCTAGCGGTGCATCCAGCACATAGGTCAAATTACCAACTGCGAGGACAATCCTCAAATTGCGGAACCAATCCGCAAAGTTGCTTCCATTGTTTTTCAACTTTTCTTTCTCTAGGAACGCATTAAAATTGATGGTAGGGGTTGCCATTGATCTACAACATATTTGCAATAGTTTAGACTAAGTTTATGACAAATTGAGTTCAAATTAATAATAAAATTAATCTAGGTGAACTCCCACTCAAAACAATATCCCTCACATTGTTTTAGTGATCACACGAACCAAATCCACCACATCAACACCGATCATCACGAGAGTTGATATAGTTTGAATGGCGAACAATCGACATGTTCATCATATCTACTATATGACTCATGCTTTACCTTTCGGTGATCCGTGTTCCGAGACCATGTCTGTACATGCTAGGCTCGTCAAGATCAAACCTTAGCTTCCGCATGAGCAAATCTGGCTTGCCCACGTTGTATACACTTGCGGAATCTAACACACCCGATCATCACGTGGTGCTTCGAAACAACAAGCTTTAGCAACGGTGCTAACTAAGGGTGAACACTTTATGACTTGAAATTCATGTGCATGAGGGATCATCTTATAATGCTACCGTCGTCTACTAAGCAATACAAGATGCATAAAGGATTAACATCACATGCAATTCATAATAAGTGATATGATATGGCCTTTCTTCTTTGTGCTTCCGATCTCCATCTTCTAGCACGAACATGATCTCCATCATCACCGGCATTGCATCAAGGTCAATGACGCTGCTCCATGGTTGTCGTCCACCGGCTTCAACTATTACAACTACTTTGAATAGACACGCGGGTCTTAACAGAAATTAAAGACAACCATATGGCTCCTGCCGGTTGCCGACTTACAATAAGGAACATTGCATACATCATATATAATCACAATCATGGCCATATCACATCACTGCACACCCCTGCAAAACAAAGTTAGACGTCTCTACTTTCTTTGCATATTTTACGTGGTTTGGGGCTTTCAATAAGTGTCATTCTAACTTACGAACAAGAACCACAACATTGATACTAGTATTGTTAATCACCCGTTGTAAATTGGGTCTTAACTATGCTAGGAGAAACAGGCACCCGCAAAGCCACTTATGCAATACAAGTTGCATGTCAAGCGTGAAGCAAGTCTCATGAACGATGTCATGTAAGGTTAGCCCGGGCCACTTCATCCCAACATACCACAAGATGCAAAGTACACAAGAAGCAATCGACAATAAAAGCATCAACGCCCACAATGACCATTGTGTTCTACTCGTGCAACAGATCTACATATAGACACGGCTCTGATACCACTATAGGGGTTCGTAGCATGGAAAACAAAAATTTCTATCGCATACAAACAAACAAGCCAAGATCTATCTACTAGATTGTAGCAACGAGTCGATAGAGGAACTCACCCTCGAAGATTCCAAAGCGGTTAACGAGAGCAGATTCTTGTGGGTGATGTAGTCGTACTCTTTCCGATCTCAAGATCGCGTAGATGATCCTTCCGGCGCTGCGTTCTGGTAGCGCTCCCGCAGTCGGTCACACGTTCGGTACTCGACGAAGACCTTCCTCTCCCTTGTTCCAGCAGGCAGCGGCGGTTGTAGCACTCTCCTCGCGATTCCGGCAACACAACGACGTGGTACCGGAAGTAGAGGGGAGATCTCGCAGGGCTTCGCCTTAAGCCGGAGCGAGTATGGTGGACTATGAGAGAGATTTAGTGGTCTAGGGTTTAGACACACCAATTATAAGGCTCTAAACCGAAGGCTAGGGCAATTAGAAGCTCTAAACCAAAACGGCTCTAAACCGGAGGCTGTGGCTAGGGTTTAGATTTAGAGGATAGGAACTTGTGTCTTGGAGGGGCAGCCCTGCCCCTCCCTTTATAGGTGGGAGGTGCGTCCAAGGGGAGGGGAGTCCCTCCCCAACTCGTCTTGGAGGTGGGCCGCCGGTTGGAGGAGGGAACTCCTCCCCAACTCGGTTTCAATCAAACCTCCTTCTCCTCTTTACCAAAATTAGCCGTTTGAATTTTCAAACTAGCCGTTTGACTTTTCAAACTAGGATTTGAATAAATACTCTATTTGGTACAGCGATGACACTTAGTACATGATGCAATCATACCAACTTGATATAACACATTCATGTACCCTTCCCCCCCAGAGTGTCGGACATTCTGGAACCTTCTAGAACATTCCCGATGGAAACATCGGAATCATTCCCCAACTCCGAAACGGGACTTTCCTTATATGAATCTTATTCTTCGGACCATTTTGGATCTCCTCGTGATATCCCGAATCCCATCCGAGACTCCAAACAACATTCGGTCTCTTACTCATCATTCCATAACTACTCAAACAACGTCGAATCCTTAAGTGTGTCTCCCTACGGTTCGTGAATTATGCGGACATGATCGAGACACTTCTTCGAACAATAACCAATAGAGGAATCTGGAAATTCATATGGCTCCCACATATTTCTACGATTACTTTGCGATCGAATGAACCACTTACATACGATACCAATTTCCCTTTGTCTCACGATAGTTTACTTATCCGAGGTTTTGATCGTCGGTATCTCTGCATACCTAGTTCAACCTCGTTACCGATAAGTACTCTTTTCTCGTTCCCGTGATATGTGATCCCTTGTGAGCCAGTCACATGCTTGCAAGCTAATTGGATGACATTACACCGAGAGGGCCCAGAGTATATCTATCCGTCATATGGATGGACAAATCCCACTCTTGATCCATGTGTTTCAACCAATACTTTCCGAACACTCAATGCCACCTTTATAGCCACCCAGTTACGGTGTGGTGTTTGATGTCATCAAAGCATCCATCCGGCAAAGGTGATATGCATGATCTCATGGTCGAAGGAATTAGATTACTATGTATCAGAAAGCATATAGCAATTGAACTATTGAAATGACTTGATCTTTATGCTACGCTTATCTATAGGAGTATGTCCATCACATCATTCTCCTAATGATATGATCATGTTGTTAATAACATCTCTATGTTCATGATCAGGAAACCATGATCATATATTAACCAACAAGCTAGTTTAACAAGAGGCTTTACTAGGGACTCTTATTTTAGTTTACAAATCACACAAGTATTAATGTTTCCGGTTAATACAATTATAGCATGGTATGTAAACATTTATCATAAGTATGAAGATATGATAATAACCCACTTTATTATTGCCTCTTGGGCATATCTCCAACAAGGTGAGCCTATATAAACCTCCCTATAGGGCGAGTAGAGAGACGTTCCCTCATACACCCAAGCGACTCGCCGCCTAGCCGCCGAGCTCGCCCATTGTAACACCTCCATAATACAATCTAGCAGGAGTAGGTCTTTACCCTCCGGGGGGCCGAACCTGGGTAAAACCCTGTGTCTTTGCCCTCATCTCGCACCGCAGATGGCTAGCCGCCCTTGCCCCTCGTTCTACTACTCGCTGCCGATTGCAGCATCTGCCGTGACCATTCCCACGATAGTGGCGCCCACCGTGGGGCCTGGCCGGTCTAGCCGGTGTTCTGCGGCGAGATCCAATCTACCCATCAACGAGACGTTCGCCACCGGCCGCATGATAGCGATCGGCGAGATGCTCCAGATCTTGCTGAGCAGCTACGTCCCGGCGGCGCGACCCGTCACGCACAGCGTGATCCTGCCGATCGGCACGATCAGCCTCTTCGTCGGTCTCACCGACATCATCGCCTCGGAGGATTCGGCTCGCATCCGTGAGTCGCCGCCTCGCGATCGGCTCTTCGAGAGCCAGATCCGCACGATCCATCGCCTCGCCTCCGAGTACAACTCGGCCCACAGCAACGTGGCCGGGAATTCAGCGGCCGCAGAGGATGCGGCCCTCACCGACGACGCCGACTCGGCGACCCCGACGTCACTCGCCGGATCCATCACCGCGGCTTCGTCCGCGGGCTCCATCACCCAGGTCTCCAACATGGGGGACTTCGAGGACCCCTCCATCCTCGGGATCTTCGAATTCGACTCCAGATCGGAGAACTCCGCCGACCTCCGCGACGGAACCGGTCGCCACGCCGCGGCCTACATGGCCACCGGCACCGATCCGCCGGAGGATCCATTCTCCACCCCAATCCCTCCTAAAGCCACGGCAACGGAGGTCGAGGAACTCCGCCTGAAACTGGCGGAGACGGTGCGCAAGGAGCAAGCCGAGCGCGAAAAATTTCGCCTCGAGCAGGTGACCGCGCAAGAGCTATCACGCTACCACAAGCAGCGGATCAGGTCACGCCTGAACCCCACCGTTCAAGGGCGTGCCCTGAACTTCGACGACGAAAACGACCCGGCCCGCGTGGCCGAACGCGCGATCTGCGAGAACGCGCCACCAGGAGGAAGCGCCCGGCCCCCGCCAGGATCAACAGCGAGGGGCGCCCCACCTCCACCCAACCGCACCCCTCCCAGGGACCAGCCGCGGATAGTAGTCTCCTCCCGGGAGCGAGACGCAAACGGCCTCCCATTGTTCTCCACCCCAATGGACAACCTCGTGGCAGGCCGAGTAGCAGCCGACAGCATCACAGCCACCGGCGACGGCGCCCTGCAGATCCAATACGTCAGGGCCCTGCTCGCGAAGGCCGTCGAGCAGCAAAGAGCGGGCGCCGACTCAGCAGGTCGAGTATACTCGCGTTCCTCGGGAAGCAGAGTGGCCTCCAGCGGCCGCCCAGCGGCGGCAAACACCCTCAACTGCCCGCCACCAGAGCCACTGCAGCTCCAACACCGACCCGCGAACGCGGCACTATCCACCAACGACCCCAGACCAGCAACCAACCTCGTCGCTGCCAACGGGCAGCCCATCGACGCCCGCACCCACATCATCAACAACCAAAGTTGGCGCGCACGCCAGCCCGATGACCTGCGACATACCCTAACTAATCGCCACGACGGCGAGCCCATGGGGTCGCTCAGTCGACTCGGACCCAAGTGCTTCGGACCAATGATCCGAGGCGAGAAGTACCCGCCAAACTTCTAGGCGCCGAAAGAGATAGAAAAGTACGACTCCTCGTACGATCCCGCCGTCTGGCTCGACACATACCTCATGGCGATGGGGATCGCAGGCCACACTGACCTGCTGGCCGCTTGTTACCTCCCCCTGATGATGGAGGGGACGTGCATGCAGTGGATCAACACCCTCCCCTAGGACAGTATCGACTCCTGGGAGGAGATGCGCGACGCCTTCGTCAGGCACTTCGAGTGCTCCTACACCCGCGCCACCACCATCGAGGACCTGGAGCGATGCGTCCAGGGACCCCGCGAGTCGACCCGCAATTGGGTCCAACGGTGGCAAGAACTTTGGTACAACGCGGCCGGCATCCACCCGGACACCGCGATCCATTGCTTCAAGACCTCGTGCCGTTACGAGCCCCTGGTCGCCAAGCTGAAGCGACACTCCTGCACACTCGACAATATCCCCGACCTCCTCGAGATCGCCAAACAGTACGCCGAGGAAGATCCAAACCAGGAAACTGACGACGAGTCAGGAGGTCAACGCCGCGCGAGCGGAAACGACGGCGGACGCCGATCCGACTTATGCTACAGTGGTACTCGCCTCACCGGCAAGCATCGCAGTGACGGGCGAGTCGACTTCGTCGCCAACGTCGGGCACGCGTAGCGCGAGTCCAAAAGCTTCCGCCGCGACAGAGGACAACGCCGCGACGGCGGCAACTACAAGAACAAGCCAAGGTTCGACCCCGCGACCCTCCTTAACCAACCATGTGCGTTTATAGCAGGGAAGGAAAGCCCACAACGCACACCACCGCCGACTGCCACACCCTCAGAGAAATCGAGAAGGCACGGCGAGCGCGGGAGGACCCCGACAACGACCCGCCAAACGGCGGAAAATTCGGCAAAGTAGCCGGCTCGCTCCACACCTTCACATGCTTCAACACGAAGCGCGAGAAGAAGGTCATCGCCCGTGCCATCGCCGTCAACGCGGTGGCCCAGATAGACGTCCCCCAGTTCCTAAACTGGTCGGAGCAGCCCATCACCTGGAGCCGCCAAGACCACTCGCCACGCATCGAGTACCCAGGACGAGTCGCCCTGGTGGTCAAGCCCAAGGTCGGCGACTACTGGCTCCCCAAGACACTAGTGGACGGCGGCAGCTCCATCAACATCCTGTACCTCGACACCTATGGCGCCCCGCAAAAACCACTACTAGAAAATCGCGTTGTTTTTGTGCATTGCATCATCATGACCGCATGCTCATGTCATCATGCCACATTGCATTTGTCCATCGTCATGTCATCATGCATGTGTTTGTCTGAAACTATTTTCGTAAAGCCTGATTTTGTTTTCTAAACGCCCGTCTTGATTTCAAATTAAAACCCGGGTCTCCGGAATATTTTGTTTTGACTAACCACGGTTTGCAAAAGCCCCGTTTTAAATAAATAAAATGTTTAATTATTTTAGGGGGCAGCCGTACCGGGCCGATCCGACCCAGTCGGCCACCCCCAGTTCAAACCAGCCTGTCCAATTCCTAATTCTACCTAAACCTAGTCTACCCAGCCCCCTCCACCTCACCCCGACCAACCACAGCTTGCCACCTCACCGTTCCCTCCACCTCATCACTCGACACAGCCACCTCACCAATCCCAGCCGCCACCTACCGCCAGCCTGGGCCCACCCCGACCCCACCTGCGCGTGTCCCACCCCCACACAGCCACCACGCAACACCCAGCACACCACACGCACATCACACGCACGCGCTCGGACCCCCCTGGATCCCACCCCCACCGATCCCCACGCCTGGCCCCACCACCCGCGACCCACCCCGCGTTTCTCCCTCCCCCGTTCTTCTCTGCGCCGCCCCGATCCGCCCTCCTCGCGATCCCTCCTGTCGGGGCCCCTCCTCTCTGCTCCTCCGGCTGTGGCCGCTCCGCCCAGGGCCGACCTCGCCACCGCCCGGAGCTCCACTACCGCCTCCCGGCGCCTCTCGGGCTCCGCCGAACAAGCTTCCCCGCCTCCGTTCGGCCGCCTCCAGGGTCGGCGTCCTCCGCCCCGTGGTCCTCCCCAAGCAGGCCCCGCCGGCGCCTGCCTCCCTGGGCCTCGACCTTGTCCCGCCGCTGCCGGTCGACGGTCGCCTCGCCGAGCCCTCCTCCCCTTGCGCTCTGCAGCCGCGCCCTCTGCCTTGCCCGGACCTGCGCCGCCCTGGCCGCCTCTCCCGCCAGCGAGCACCGCCGCCGCCGTTCCTCCGGCGACGCCCCCCTCCGAGCCTGCACCGCCACCGGCTACTGCCTACCGCCCCTCGCATCCTCTCTGCCTTGCCGCAGAGTCGCCGCCACGACCATCCCCGACCGCGAGGCCCCTCCTCGTCTCCAACCGCCGTCGCCCCTTGCACCGACCACCCTGTACCTCGCTGCCTTGGGCCTCCTCTCCGGCAACCCAGTGCTCTCCCCTGGTGCCGCCCGCGTCGGTCGTCGGGCCTGTCCTTTTGAGGAGATCGATGAAGGCAAGGTGTAAATCGGGTCTTCCCCAACCCATGTGTGTCCTAGTTGGACATGTGTGTCGGCGTGACCTCTCCACCGCGGCACTGTTCAAGTGCTTCTCCTCGCGAACCAAGCCTATGTTGACGACAAGATCTTCCCGGCTACCACTCCTCGGTAATATGTTTTGAGACCAGGTGACACTGAGATTCTGCGCCGTCCGAAGACCGAAGCCGGATGTCAAGGACTTCTTCATGGAAAACCGAAGATCGATCACGGACCCTCGAAGCCAAACCACAAGTTTGCCTTCCCGGACGCCATGACCTTCTTCCCAATGTGAAGACTGATCCCCGAAGACCGAACCCCGGTGTGACAAGTACCCCTTCCCGGACGTCAAGATCACCGACACGGAACGGCAAGACCGATCCCGTCGAACCCTGAACCCTGAGACCGAACCCCCGGAACCAAGTTCTTTCGAACCCTAATGTGTGACCCCTTTCTCGAGCCCTATTTTTATAAATGTAATATAAAACTGTTGCATATAAAATTGTCATATTTGCATACATGTTGTGGGTTTGGGGGCATTTAGCCGATTCACCTTATAATTAAATATGGAGATCATATGCGGACATTTCTAGTCCCATATTGGTTCCATTTAAATTTGTGTAGCGAACCGGTGTTATCTTTTGCCTTGTTAAGACAACCTTTAATTTGCGGGGTAGATCAACAACATGAACCTATTAATTAATTGTCGGGACCCCCGGTTCCGTTTAATATTTCCTAATTGCATCGCATCTTTGCCATGTCGTGCATCATGCATGCATCATGCCCGATCTTTTTCCGTAGTATTAAATAGTGCATCCGGTGTTTCTTCTAGTGCTTTGCTTCTTCACGGACTAGGCCGATGAGTTGATGCGAGTGTCGACCCGATCTTCGGATGAACCTTCGGCAATGTTTTCAGGCGAGCACCTCCCCCCTTCTACCTATCTTACTTTTATAGTATTTATTCCCTCCTGTTGATCTATTGCTATCTGTGTCGCGTTGCTCTAGTTTTCGTACCCGTGATATCCCTTGCAGCCTTATATTGCCTTGGACACCTCCTATTACCTGTTGTTTGGTAGATAGTTGGACCTGCGCGTCGTAGTCGCTTGCTCAAGTGCTGTTGCGTGTCGTCAAGTTCCACAGTTGTTGGAGTATTGCCGTGTGTTTATTGTTGGAGATGATCAAGACTTTAATTACTGTTTAACAACTAAAATTGAAGTAGGTAAATGCAGAGGCACAGGTGGGCAATAGATGTTATTTGGTTGTTAACCGTCCACTTGTGTCCCGTAGGACCCCGAGTACTTGATACCTGTTCCTTGAATATTCGCGCTATCCACATCCGAGAGGATTATGGGACCCCCCTGAGCCAGAGCTTGATTCATTCTTATTTCTTGGGGCCACAAACTAGTTTGAGGTTTTATTTACTATCCTGTACTTATGCCACGCTTTACTGCTTTATTTAAATTGTGCGAGGTACTGCACCTGTACTGTTTAGGGAAGCGGAGTGTTTTCGCGGTATCGACAAGCCCAGTCACATTTTCGGGTTCGCAGTCGTTTATAGCCACTGACGCAAACCTTGAGTCCGTCTCGGAGTCAGCTAACTTCGTTGCGGGTAGCTTAATGGGGTGGCCCCCTGAAATATTTCTGAATCTGGTGATTGCTTTGTCGTGAAGGCCTCGTTGGGTTTTGATTTGGTTTTTCCGAGGTTGATCGAGTGTGTGTTGCTATTTGTGCACCCCTGCAGGGTAAAACTTTCTGAAAGCCGTGTCCGCGGTTATGGATGACTTGGAGCACAGTATCTCGATCATAGACAACTATAACTAAAGTAGTGCTATAAATTTGACTTTATAATGACTAGTAATCAGCTTCACTATAATGGAATGGCTAAATAAAATTGCCAACAATTGCTTGTTTGGGTTGTCGCTTGTTACCCTTGTACCTGACTAGTAAGTATTGCAACTATAACGGAATGGCTAAATAAAAGTACCAACAACTGCTGGGTTTTGGGATATCTCATCTAATTGTATCTGACTAGTAAGTGTTGCAACTACAACGGACTGGTTAACTAAAACTGCCCACTGCCTATCTTATCAGGATGACTATCTATACCTGACTAGTAATTGCTGCAACGATAACTGAATAACTAAAACTGCCAACTGTGTGAGTTCCTCGGTTGACTTCCTCGTTTGGTCTCGAGGGGGAAATACCAGGATGGGTATGTTTGGTGGTAGTATCAGATTGGTACCGAATAGGTCTTTCTTATCCCTCTCTGATAGCCGACAGTTATATCGAGTCTCTATAGGTTGTTTAGTGCATGCTGCGCTGCCGCTCAGTCCACCATACCTATGTGTTGGAGATATGCCCAAGAGGCAATAATAAAGTGGGTTATTATCATATCTTCTACTTATGATAAATGTTTACATACCATGCTATAATTGTATTAACAGGAAACATTAGTACTTGTGTGATTTGTAAACATAAAAGAGTCCCTAGTAAAGCCTCTTGTTAAACTAGCTTGTTGGTTAATATATGATCATGGTTTCCTGATCATGAACATAGAGATGTTATTAACAACAGGGTCATATCATTAGGAGAATGATGTGATGGACATACTCCTATAGATAAGCGTAGCATAAAGATCAAGTCGTTTTAAATAGTTCAATTGCTATATGCTTTCTGATACATAGTAACCTAATTCCTTCGACCATGAGATCATGCATATCACCTTTGCCGGATGGATGCTTTGATGACATCAAACACCACACCGTAACTGGGTGGCTATAAAGGTGGCATTGAGTGTTCGGAAAGTATTGGTTAAAACACATGGATCAAGAGTGGGATTTGTCTATCCATATGACAGATAGATATACTCTGGGCCCTCTCGGTGTAATGTCATCCAATTAGCTTCCAAGCATGTGACTGGCTCACAAGGGATCACATATCATGGGAACGAGAAAAGAGTACTTATCGGTAACGAGGTTGAACTAGGTATGCAGAGATACCAACGATCATGACCTCGGGTAAGTAAACTATCGTGAGACTAAGGGAAATTGGTATCGTATGTAAGTGGTTCATTCGATCGCAAAGTAATCGTAGAAATATGTGGGAGCCATATGAATTTCCAGATTCCTCTATTGGTTATTGTTCGGAGAAGTGTCTCGATCATGTCCGCATAATTCACGAACCGTAGGGAGACACACTTAAGGATTCGACGTTGTTTGAGTAGTTATGGTATTATGAGAAAGAGACCGAATGTTGTTCGGAGTCTCGGATGGGATCCGGGATATCACGAGGTGATCCGGAATGGTCCGGAGAATAAGATTCATATAAGGAAAGTCCCGTTTCGGAGTTCGGAAATGATTCCGGTGTTTTCATCGGGAATGTTCTAGAAGGTTCCGGAATGTCCGGCACTCCGGGGGGGAAGGGGTACATGAATGTGTCATTACATATTGGAATGATTGCATCATGTACTAAGTGTTCTTGATGTTCCAAATAAAGGATTAAATTGAATCCTAAAACTGAAAAGTCAAATGGCCAGTTTGAAAGTCAAACGGCTAAAACAGGAAACTGTGGAAAACAAGCAAGAGGAGGTTGAAACCGACTTGGGGAGGAGTCCCTCCTCTCCAAGCCGGCGCGCCACCCAAGGCCGACTTGGGGAGGGACTCCCTCCCCTTGGTCGCCCCTCCCACCTATAAAAGGAGGGGCAGGGCCTCCTCCTCTAGACACACAAGTTCCTATCCTCTAATCTAAATCCTAGCCCTAGACTCCGGTTTAGAGCCGTTTTGGTTTAGAGCTTATAATTGCCCTAGCCTTCGGATTAGAGCCTTCTAATTGGTGTGTCTAAACCCTAGACCACTAATAGTTCTCTCTCATACTCCACCATACTCGCTCCGGCTTAAGGCGAAGCCCTGCGGGATCTCCCCTCTACTTCCGGTACCACGCTGTTGTGCTGCCGGAATCGCGAGGAGAGTGCTACAACCTCCGCTGCCTGCTGGAACAAGGGAGAGGAAGGTCTTCGTCGAGTACCGAACGTGTGACCGACTGTGGGAGCGCTACCGGAATGTGGCGCCGGAAGGATCGTCTACGCGATCTTGAGATCAGAAAGAGTACGACTACATCACCCACGAGAATATGCTCACGTTAACCGCTTTGGAATCTTCGAGGGTAAGTTATTCCATCGACTCGTTGCTACAATCTAGTAGATAGATCTTGGCTTGTTTGTTTGTATGCGATAGAAAATTTTTGTTTTCCATGCTACGAACCCCTACAGTGGTATTAGAGCCGTGTCTATATGTAGATCTGTTGCACGAGTAGAACACAATGGTCATTGTGGGCGTTGATGCTTTTATTGTCGATTGCTTCTTGTGTACTTTGCATCTTGCGGTATGTTGGGATGAAGCGGCCCGGGCTAACCTTACATGACATCGTTCATGAGACTTGCTCCACGCTTGACATGCAACTTGTATTGCATAAGTGGCTTTGCGGGTGCCTGTTTCTCCTAGCATAGTTAAGATCCAATTTACAACGGGTGATTTACAATACTAGTATCAATGTTGTGGTTCTTGTTCGTAAGTTAGAACGAGACTTATTGAAAGCCCCAAACCACGTAAAATATGCAAAGAAAGTAGAGGCGTCTAACTTTGTTTTGCAGGGGTGTGCAGTGATGTGATATGGCCATGATTGTGATTATATATGATGTATGCAATGTTCCTTATTGTAAGTCGGCAACCGGCAGGAGCCATATGGTTGTCTTTAATTTTTGTTAAGACCCGCGTGTCTATTCAAAGTAGTTGTAATAGTTGAAGCCGGTGGACGACAACCATGGAGCAGCGTCATTGACCTTGATGCAATGCCGGTGATGATGGAGATCATGTTCGTGCTTGAAGATGGAGATCGGAAGCACAAGAAGAAAGGCCATATCATATCACATATTATGAATTGCATGTGATGTTAATCCTTTATGCATCTTGTATTGCTTAGTAGACGACGGTAGCATTATAAGATGATCCCTCATGCACATGAATTTCAAGTCATAAAGTGTTCACCCTTAGTTGGCACCGTTGCTAAAGCTTGTTGTTTCGAAGCACCACGTGATGATCGGGTGTGTTAGATTCCGCAAGTGTATACAACATGGGCAAGCCAGATTTGCTCATGCGGAAGCTAAGGTTTGATCTTGACGAGCCTAGCATGTACAGACATGGTCTCAGGAACACGGATCACCGAAAGGTAAAGCATGAGTCATATAGGAGATATGATGAACATGTTGATTGTTCGCCATTGAAGCTATGTCAACTCTCGTGATGATCGGTTTTGATATGGTGGATTTGGTTCGTGTGATCACTAAAACAATGTGAGGGATATTGTTTTGAGTGAGAGTTTAACAGCAATATGATTAAAAGTTGAACACTATTTATCATAAATTAAATCAAAGTGAATTTTCATAATTGTTGTAGTCATTGGCATCCGTTTACCACCTTGCGCTTAGTTATAATTGAGATGATAGAACTATAGAATTCTGGTTAGTTACTTTACGAACTGGTATCGTATTGTTTTGAAGTGTTAATCTAAAGTTTAAAAGTCCTATTGCAAACTTTCAGTAAGTTCCGGTTACTCCATGAAGTTTAATAATTGGTATTAAAACAAGAGTGACAATTCCTAGTGTTAGTGTATAAGTATCATGTTTGTCTCCATGATTCTTGATATTCAAAGGATTGTCTTAATATCAAGGTTATCTAGGATCTGAAAGAGTTGTTTCAGAAACCATGATGTGTGGAAGATATTGTGATATCTGAAACGAAGTTTTGGTTACAACATGATAGAGTATAATATGGCAAAAGTCATGTTCTCATATTTGATGAGAATTTGCAAAAGGTTGGAGACACTAGTTGTCCTAATCCTACAAAAGGGTTTTGGAGAGCAACATTATACTCGCGATTCACCATTATAAGCTAAAAGTAGCTTGATCTTGGATAATTCCATGATAAAGGTGAATGTTTGATGTAGGTAAAATGTTTACTACACCAAGAGATTACTAAAGAAAGGAATTTGAAAGAACACCAAACATTTGATGATGGTGATCTACTTCAAAGTGCAAGTCCAAAGACATTGGTATTTAACTATACACGCTTTGGATTATGTGTCATATGTATGACTCCACTATTGATGTTGATAGATTCTTTCAAACAGAAAAGGAAATACTGAAAGAGAATCTCATAAATATATGGCAGAAAAGAAAAGATTAGAATTGTTCAGTTTAAGTATATAGATGATATACATGTTATGGCTATATTCTTTGCTTATTAAACAATGTGGTTCTTAAGTATATGATACTGAATTTGTTGGTGTGAATCGTCATACGAAACAACACAATTGTTGGGGAGGTAACCCCGGATAGGGTAAAGACGGGCAAAGACGAAGAGATTATCCCCCGTCCAGTTTCCGAGTTATATTTCAGGCCGGCCGAGTCTTGTAAAGGTCGGCCAAGATAGGAAGAGGCACGACCGCAACAATAACGACAAAACACTACCGGGCCGAGGTAAGTAGTAACTCGGCCAGGTCGACTCCTATGATTCTGATGCAGGTGAAGGACAGGCCGAGTTATACGAGGAAGGGCCGAATCATACGAAGCTTGCAGGAGAAGGAGAAGCCCAAAGTCAAACCCCAGTCTTGGAATCTGGGCAGAGCCAAAGGCTAAAGACAAATGTGCAGAGCGTCAGAGGGGCAGAAGGAGGTCACGGAGGTGACGGTCCAGAAGCCCGAGGCACGCAGGAGGGGCCCTCTGGAAACTTACCGCAGTAAGAAGGGGGACAGGGAAAGCGGCGCGCCGAACTACTATTTTGGGACAAGCATATTCCACGAATATGCTTGCCTCATCAGCCCTAAGGGCGCCCAAGGTACCCCTTTATAAGGGGAGGTTTGGACCCTGAGGGGAGGATCGATTCTTGGGGCACCGTTAGGCTGGGGAGATTCACATTGTCCCCCTGTAAACAGCTCAAGGAGCACTTGTAACCCATCAAGAGAGAAATAAATTTCATCACTTTGGCAGCTTGAGTGTAGAGACAGTTGCATCTTCCCTCCCCAGATCCCACTAGCATCCATTGGCCCCATACTTTAGCCTACACATGGCATCTGCCGTGCCACCACCACGACAGTTGGCGCCCACCGTGGGGCAGGCAGCGGTGCTAGCTGGAGTTGTGATCCGGACGGGAAACTTCATCAACACCGGCGAGCGCGTTGTTTCTGGCTTGGTCCAGAGATTTGGTCTCTGCGACTATGTCAGAGACAATGCAGGGAGCTTCAGGGGGAAAACCCCCCCGCGCAACGGGATCTTCATCGGCCTGGGCGAGCACAGGGTCTACGTCGGCGTCGACATCACCGACATTTATCCTCACCAGGTTGTTGTTGCAGGGGAACCACCTCGAAGCGCGACGAGCTGTCCATCAGGAGAGCATCTGGCAGGCAGCGTCGAGGTGATGGTCGCAGCAGGGACTCAAGCGGGAGCAGCATTAGCCGGGTCAAGCAGAGAACCCGCCGCAGGCGCACAGGGTCCGCCCAAGCAGATCACACTGCAAACCGTCGAGGTAATTCCGCCAGTGACAAACCCGGCCGAGCTACATGACACCACCCCAAAGGCACCAAGAGTGAGAGGACCACCTCTGGAGAGACCAGAGAACATTCTTCAGGCAACTATAGAGAACTTAACTACACCTGTAGCGCCGATACTTGATCCGGCAAATGCTCAGGCAGAGTTAGAGGAAACCAGGCAAAAGGTGCTGGTAGAGGCCAAAAAAGTATCAGCCCTGCGGGAATCCTTGAACAGGACCCTGAGAGAATATGCAAAAGCTAATAAGCTTGATATCGCACCCGAGCGGGTGGACGAACTGAGATTAAGAGGAAAGAACCTCATGAATGATATTAACAAAGAGCATGAAGCTCACAGAGCCGAATCAGGAGATTTGGGTTTGCCGAGGTACAGTACCCCGGCGAAAAACCTGAGAGCGGCAAATGCCGCAGCATTGGAATTAGAGGGGTTGACAGGGGAAGCTCGGCAGAAGCAACAAGAAAGAGTGAACGAGCTGGTGCGCATCGCGAACCAGCAAAATGAGGAAATGCTCAAAGCTAACCCGGCAAGACCAGGGGCTTCACGGATGGTTCATTCGGCAGGGGCAGCACCTGCTCTATCTGCGGCAGCGGCATCCTCACCCGGAAACAACGCTAGAAAAGAAAAAGCAGTAACCTCAGGGAAGAGGAACAAACAAATTGTTCCATATGACCCGGCAATAGCTGGAAAGGCAAATGAGAACAGAGGCAATGCAAGCCGAGGTAACAGTGGGGAGAGAAACCACGGCCGCGTGGAAAAGGATGGCGGCGGCCGAGGTAATGGGGAGCACGGCAGGAAAGAACCTGCAAGAGACAATCATGAAAACCAAACCCCGGCCGAAGTAAGAAGAGAAGTGCCGCTCAACCAGCAACCAAGACATGAGCCTCGGCAGGAAAGAGAAGTGAGGCCAGCTCGCTACAATCAGATGAATGAAAGGTATAATGATGGATATTCCGAGGTAGAATACGCAAACCAGGCTGGAAACAATCATTATGGGATGCAGGATAGAGTCCTGTACAGGGATTTGCCGGCAAATGATGCAAGAGTAAAGTTGGATCGGCTATACCGGTCCGAGCTATTGGAAGAGCAAGGTCCACCAGGTCCGGCATGTTTCGGACCAAGGATCATGGGCGAACCACCAGTGCCGAATTTCCAGTTGGCAAGAGGCACAAAAACGTACAACGGAAGTACCAAACCACAAGACTGGTTGATTGATTATGCCACCGCTGTGAAGATAGCAGGTGGAAATCTGAGATGGGATGTGCGGTATGTCCCACAGATGTTGGAAGGACCAGCCAGGGTATGGTTGAATAATCAACCAGCTGGCAGTATCAACTGCTGGTTGGATTTCGAAGAGATGTTCGTTAGCAACTTCACCAGCACATACAAGAGACCGAATAGACCACAGCAACTAGCCATGTGCAAGCAGAGGCTGAATGAAACAGATAGAGAGTTTTTAACTCGATGGTGTAACTTGAGAAACTCGTGTGAGGGAGTTATCGAATCGCAAGCAATCGCTTGGTTCGCGCAAGGCTGCCGTTATGGCAGCGTACTGTGGCAACGCCTGCAGAGAGATATGCCAACCACACTGGCAGAAACAATCAGAATAGCGGACTCCTATGCATTGGGTGACCCAACCCAACCGGAGTTAATGTCGGCAGACCATCGTGAGCAACAAGACCAGTACACGAGAGAATTGGTCGGGTCATCTAGACGTGATTTCAGAGGAAGAAGAAGAGAAGAGAGGCCGGATTATAGATATAATTCAGCCCAGGTGGCGGCTGTAGCACAGGATCAGCAGAGTCACGGAGCAATTCAACGGCAGAAAAATGGACCTCAACAGTGGACATCAAGGAATGAAGGAAAGAGGCAATGGACCCCAGAACAAAAGAAGCAATGGCAAGAGAGGCCGAAGTATACGTTCGAATCCATGTTGGATCAACCGTGTAAATTTCACACATCAAACCCATCTAGACCAGCCAATCATACAACCCGGCAATGCGCCTGGATGAAAAATGCGATGGGGAACCCGGCAGGAGTTCAGGCTCCCCATCAGGTGCAACAGCAGCATCAGCCGCAGTTAACTGGAGCAAATACACAGCAACTGATGCTACCGCCCCCTCCTCCGAGGTACGATAACTCGGATCAGAGGGATGCAGTGCCTCAAGTAATGAACCAGGGGCAGGACGGAAGGATAAATCCGGCGAATGCTGGACGTAATGATTACAGGGAACATCACCAGTCTTATTGTGTGTTCACGACAGAATAGCAGGACAAGCAGAGTGTGCAGCGCCGGCATATGGAAGTGAATGCAGTTGTACCAGCAGTGCCAAGATACCAGCCATGGTCTGATCAGGAGATGACCTGGAGCATGAAAGACCACCCCAGAATAATGCCGAGTCCAGAATCATACGCACTTGTGTTGGATCCGACGTTTGTGGGACCAAGCATCAATGTGAAATTCTCAAAAGTACTCATCGATAATGGAAGCAGTATCAACATCATGTACAAAGATACCATGCACAAGCTCGGAATATCACAGAATATGCTGCAGTCCACGAGGACAACTTTCCATGGGATAGTGCCAGGGCTTTCATGTGAGCCCATCGGTAAAGTCCGAGTGGACGTGTTATTCGGTACAAGAGATAATTGCAGAGCGGAAAATTTAGAATTTGAGGTGGTCGATCTGGAAAGTAGTTATCATGCTCTACTCAGACGGCCCGCACTGGCCAAATTCATGAGCAGCTGTCATATAGGTTATCTAAAGATGAAGTTACCCGGACCACAAGGGGTGATAACAGTTGCAGGGGATTACAAGAAGTCAATGGAGTGTGCTTCGGCCGGGTCAAATTTGGCCGAGTCATTGGTTATAGCAAGAGAAAAGAAAAGGATTCAGGAGGTAGCAGCCCTCGCTCAGTCAGCACAGTTAAGCATGCCGGCACTGGCCAACCCACATGGCAGTGTTTCTTTTCAGCCGACAAAAGAGACGAAGAAATTTCAGATTGATGAGCAATTCCCAGAGCGCACTGTTACTATTGGTGCAGGCCTTGACGCTAAATAGGAAGGCGAGCTCACCAACTTCCTCCGTGAGAATCGGGACATATTTGCATGGTCAACTCAAGATCTGCAAGGTGTGCCGAGGGAGTTGGCTGAGCACTCTTTAAACGTCAGGCCAGGAGCAAGGCCGGTGAAGCAACCTCTCCGCCGCTTCGCCGAAGACAGGAGAAAGGTAATAGGGGATGAAATAGCTCGGCTTCTCGCAGCCGGGTTCATCATGGAGGTGCTGTATCCGGATTGGTTATCAAATCCGGTACTAGTGGAAAAGAAAAAAGATGACCCCAATGTAGCCATTGTGTGGCGAATGTGTATCGACTACACTAACCTGAACAAGGCATGTCCGAAAGATCCTTTTCCTTTACCTAGAATAGACCAAGTCATCGATTCTACCGCGGGCTGTGAGCTGTTATCATTTGTAGACGTGTATTCTGGTTTCCACCAGATACCGTTAAATCCGGCCGATCAAATAAAAACTGCATTTATTACCCCGTACGGGGCTTATTGCTATCGCACAATGCCATTCGGCCTGCGGAATGCAGGAGCAATGTATCAGAGGTGCATGCAAAAGTGCCTAGATGATCAGATAGGAAAAAATGTACAAGTATATGTGGATGACGTAGTCATCAAAACTAAGGAGAGCAAAACTTTGCTAGAAGATATACGGCAAACTTTCGCGAACCTGAGAAGGTTCCGAATGAAACTTAATCCAGAGAAGTGCACATTTGGCGTGCCGGCAGGAAAGCTACTCGGGTTCCTTGTGTCCAGCCGAGGTATCGAGGCTAATCCAACGAAGATAAGAGCAATAGAAAGAATGGAATTGCCGAGATGTTTGAACGATGTACAAAAATTCACGGGCTGCCTGGCCTCGCTTAGTCGATTTGTATGTCGGCTAGGAGAAAAGGCACTGCCACTTTATCAACTGATGAGAAAGTCGGACAAATTCGGCTGGACTCCCCAGGCCGACCTTGCGTTTCAGGAATTGAAAAAGATGCTAGTTACGGCACCCATCTTAGCTTCTCCATTATCGAAAGAACCTATGCTACTTTATATAGCGGCTACCAATCGAGTAGTTAGTACTGTGGTTGTAGTGGAACGACTTGAAGAGGGTAAGTCAGTTCAGAGGCCAGTATATTATCTAAGTGAAGTATTATCCACTTCAAAGCAGAATTATCCGCACTATCAGAAGATGGCCTATGGAGTATATATGTCGGCAAAAAAGCTTAAGCATTACTTTGAAGAGCACCCCATCAAAGTAATATGTGAGGCACCCATAGCCGACATATTGAACAACAAAGATGCAAGTGGCCGAATAGCAAAATGGGCGATCGAGTTATCACCGTATGCTCCACAATTTGATAGAAGAGATGCAATCAAATCTCAGGCTGTCGCCGACTTTCTCGTAGACTGGGCCGAGGTGCAATATGAGCCACCACTGCCAGATCCAAATTACTGGACAATGCATTTTGATGGTTCCAAACTAAGGAACGGTTTGGGAGCGGGAATAGTGCTAACCTCGCCTAAAAAAGATCAGTTGAAATATGTACTGCAAATACATTTTGCCGCATCCAACAATGTAGCTGAATATGAAGCACTAGTTCACGGATTGAAAGTGGCAAAAGAAATTGGTATACGCCGAATCCTATGCTACGGGGACTCGGATCTAGTAGTGCAACAAGTATCAGGTAATTGGGACGCGTTAGATGCTAATATGGCTTTATACAGATTCCATGTGCAAAAAATCAGTGGATATTTTGAAGGATGTGAATTCCACCACATACCACGAGCAGAAAATGACGCTGCCGACACATTGTCAAAATTAGGATCAACCCGGCAATCAATTCCGCCAGGTATTGCCCTGGAGCACCTCAGGAAACCATCAATAAACCCATCACCAGAGTCCGAATCAATCTTTATCCCAGCAAGTTCTACAGAGAATCATACGCCAATGGAGGTAGATCCGCAGAAAGATTCGGAATCCCTAAAGAGAGGGACAGCCGAGGTAATAGCAATCATGGAGAGAGCTGAGGTATATACGTCGGCAGAAAACATGGAGATAGACAGGGGGATCACTGCAGAAAGGGTAACGCCGATATGGGCGCAACCCATATTTTCGTATCTAAAAGACGCGATATTGCCGAGTAATGAAGTATTAGCCAGACAAACCATCAGAAGAGCAAAAGCTTATACAATCATAAACAATGAGTTATATAAGAGAAGCGTAACAAACATATTGCAGAAGTGCGTGAGTTCCACAGAAGGTCAGGAAATCCTTCTAGACATACACCAAGGAGAATGTGGGCACCATGCCTCATCTCGCGCTTTAGTAGCCAAGGCTTTCAGGCATGGATTTTACTGGCCAACAGCGTTAAAAGAGGCAGAAGAATTAGTTAAGAAGTGCAATGGGTGTCAGAGATATGCAACCAGAGTACATATGCCGGCGGCCGAGTTGAAAACAATACCCATCACGTGGCCATTTTCCGTATGGGGTTTGGACATGGTGGGACCTTTCAAGCCGGCGAGAGGAGGAATGACCCACATTTTGGTTATGGTAGACAAATTCACAAAGTGGATTGAGGTAAAACCAATCAAAAAGTGTGATGGGAACACAACAGTGAAATTTCTCAAGGATATCATCTTAAGATACGGATACCCACACAGCATTATTACGGATAATGGCACAAACTTTGCAGAAGGAGCTTTCGCTAGGTTTTGCCGAGAGAAGCACATAAGACTAGATATTGCCTCGGTGGCTCACCCAGCATCCAATGGACAGGTGGAAAGGTCTAATGGACTGGTGCTATCAGGAATAAAACCACGACTTGTTGAACCTTTGCAAAGGTCGGCAGGATGTTGGATCGAAGAAATCCCAGCCGTGTTATGGAGCCTTCGCACTACTCCGAATAGGTCAACAGGTTACACTCCATTTTTTCTGGTGTACGGGGCAGAGGCCGTGCTCCCAACCGACATAATGTATGACTCGCCAAGAGTTGCCCAGTACACAACCTCGGAGACAAATGAGATAGCTCGGCAAGATGCCGTAGACCTGTTGGAAGAAGCCAGAGAGTTGACATTGTCACGATCGGCTATTTATCAACAGAACTTACGGCGGTATCACAGCAAGAAAGTGAATCCAAGAGTATTCAAAGAAGGAGATTTGGTCCTCCGACTAGTGCAACGCACGGCCGGCATGCACAAGTTGTCACCCCCATGGGAAGGACCATTTATTGTGAGCAAAGCATTGCACAACGATGCATATTATCTGATCGACGCCCAGTCCCCTGGAGAGAACAAGGCAGACAAAGCTGATGAAGAAACGAAGCGCCCCTGGAATGTGGCTTTACTTCGGCCGTTCTACTCGTAGCACTGTATCTCAAGGTCAAAATCCAATAATGTATTTGAACCTCGGCACCCAGAGTAGTCACTCGGGGACTGCCATAGGTTACGTTATTTCGCATTATATGTTTGAACCTCGGCACCCAGAGTAGTCACTCGGGGACTGCCATAGGTTATGTGATTTCGCATTATATGTTTAAACCTCGGCACCCAGAGTAGTCACTCGGGGACTGCCATATGTTATGTGATCTCGTATTATATGTTTGAACCTCGGCACCCAGAGCAATGACTCGGGGACTGCCATGTGTTATCCGAATTTAGCGTGAAATTGGTACTTCGGCACCCAGAGCGGTAGCCCGGGGACATCTATATGTTATTTCCACTTTATCCTATGCACTGCACGTCGGCATCCAGAGCAGTAGCTCGGAGACCGATATATGATATTTCCATTTTGGTCCTATATGCTATATGTGATGCTTTGACATTTAGAACAATGCCGAGGTAATGGTTAGCTTTTTAATAGAAAGAAGCGTCAAAACTTGGTGCTCAAAATAAAAATAGCAAAAATTTCGTGTAAAATTGGAAACCCATACCTAGAGCAAAGGGCTAAAACTAAGAAACACGAAGCCAGACGCACATCCCAAAAGGGAAAAATGTCAAACAATCAAAGCCAGAATTCGGATAGGCGAGATCATGTAAAGGACATGATAGCATCTACAAGCGTACATATCCCGGAAGCATACAGCAAAAGAAAAGTGTCATTACACAAAGCGAACAGAGGTTTTACGCACATCATACGCCTGGCATACCAAGGAGAAAAACAAATTTAAAGGTCCTTGGCGGGGGAGGCAGTGACTGGGTCAGGAACTGGGCAGTCCGAGGTAGGCGCTGCTTCGGCAGAGGTCGCCTCACCTTCCACTGAACCAGGCGCGACTTCGGCAGAAACCCGAGGCTGTTGAGGAGCATCAGTCTGTGCAGTGGAATGCCCAGTACCCTTGGAAGAGGATCGTGCATCACCGTTGCCGTCCGAGCTTGAACTGGAGTCGCCAGAGGAGGCAGAATCATTGTCCGATGCGTCCTCTACTGCAACCTCGTCCTCCGGGTTCGGCAGGAAACTCGGACCTTCAATCCAGGTATGCACGTCGGCATACTCAACAAGCTGGAAGGCACGAGCTTGCCGAAGAGCAACAAAGGCGGGGTCTTCAACCCAGCGGGAGCCTGTGCGCAAGTTCCTCAGGATATCAAGGGAGATGTCTTCATACCAGGACATAATAACAGTAAGGGCCATATCCGCGCCTGCCCGCCCAGCTGATTCCCTCCAAAGACTTAGCTGTTTTTCAGATTTGTTCAATCTGGTCACCAGCAACTCAATCTCGCGGATATTAGGTGTCCCAGAAGTATTCAGCCAGAGAGCATGATAAGCTCGGATAGCGGCTAGCACCAAGTCCCTGCCCATAACTTTCATCGGACCAAGGGTAGAGCCCACAGCGACCAAGAAATCTTCTAATTCATACTCAAAGTCCATATCAGTAGGGAGACCTCGGCGTGCACGAGCAGCAAGGACTGCCTTAGAGCTCACAGGCTTAACTTCTGGGAAATGACCTGCATGAAACTCGAACGCGTCAGGAAATAGCAAAGACGGAGAAAAACATAAGCCAGCCATGATAAGAAACTTACAATGAATATAACTCAACATCATCTGGAGGTCTTTAGCCCAAATACCCTTGCTCTTCTCAAAAGAAGCAATTTCCTCGCCCATTCCCCGAGTTTTTAACTCGGCAGCCTCCAGGAGCTCCTTATTCTTCTGTAGCTCCAGAGCCAGCCGATTCTTCTCTTCAGAAAATTCCTGGTCGATTTTTTCTAGCTCGGATTTCTGAGAAAGCTTAAGGGCCTCCACCTCGGCGCTCAGGCGAGCTATCTCATCATTTTTCTCTTTTAGCAGCGCCGAATGAGCGACACCTTCATCTAAAAAATGCAACGTCACGTCAGACATCGGCGTGCAATACAAAAGGTTTGTATCTCGACCTTGCCAAGGCCAAGCAAAGTAAAAAAAAAACTAGATGCATGTTTCAGAAAGGGATAAGTACAAAGGTAGAGAAAAAACTGACCTTCCAATTTCTTGACCTTTTTCTCAAGATGGATGTTCAAGTTATTGATATCACCTATTAACGCATAAAGTAAGTCGGCATTACAAATACGAAATAATGACAATATCAGAAGTAGCAAGGAGAACGGTCGAATTACCTGTCTTTTTCACAGCAGGGAGAACTTTCTCATATTTATCTTGCAACTTCCTGTGCGAGAAAAGCAGTCGCTGGAATTCGGCAGTTCGCCGATCATGAGCAATCTGAGCAATAGAGCAAACAATAAGTGGATATTCAAAGCTACAGCAGATCCGAGTTAAGCAAGAGTTTAACCCGGATCTAGGTGGCTGGATATTCGAAGTTACAGTAGATCCGAGTTAAGCAAGAGCTTGACTCAGATCTAGGCGGCTGGATATTCAAAGCTACAGCAGATCCGAGTTAAGCAAGAGCTTGACCCGGATCTAGGTGGCTGGATATTCAAAGCTACAGCAGATCCGAGTTAAGCAAGAGCTTGACCCGGATCTAGGTGGCTGGATATTCGAAGTTACAGCAGATCCAAGTAAAGCAAGAGCTTGACCCGGATCTAGGTGGCTGGATATTCGAAGTTACAGCAGATCCAAGTAAAGCAAGAGCTTGACTCAGATCTAGGCGGCTGGATATTCAAAGCTACAGCAGATCCGAGTTAAGCAAGAGCTTGACCCGGATCTAGGTGGCTGGATATTCGAAGTTACAGTAGACCCGAGCTAAGCAAGAGCTTAACTCAAGTCTAGATGGCTGAATATTCAGAGCCACAGCAGATCTAAGTTAAACAAGGACTTAACCCGGACTTAGGAGACTGGATACCTCAAGGAGCAGCTAGACGCTTAGCAAAGTATAAGATAAGTCTACTCGGAGACAAATCCGAACACTAAACTAAGCTGGGTTGGATACAGCATGATAAAAACTTCCAAGCGATTAACAAGTTACTCACTTTCAAGTTTCGGGGACTAGTGCATATATATGGAATAGTCAAAACACCAAGACAGAATATTTACCTCGTTCATCTTGTTACTGTCCAAAACAATCTTGGCAGCTTGATCCAAACGGCTGCTGATGTCGGAAAGCTGAAAGGGCTGATTCATGGGATTACCCTCAAATTGGTCAGCCGCATTCCAATTATTGGCATACTCCACCAGCGAGCCGAGGCTTTTCCCACTAGACGTCCGGGTTAAAACTTTACCCCGGACATGCTCTGTAACCACGGCGACCGCAGGACTCTTATGAAGAGCAAGTTGGGAGCTAGCGGCCGAGGTAACAGGAGCCTTGGTGGGAGCAATCCCTTTGCGCAGCACGTCGGCAATATTAGGCTGGGAAGAGCCAGCAAGGCCTTTTTGAGAGATGGAGACTTTGGTGGAAACGATCTTCTTTGCCTTAGAGGTACCAACAGGAGCCGATACCTCGGTAATAGGAGCAGCAGGGGTCACGGTCGGAGGAGGCGCCGAAGTAACGACCTTCTCGGCCGGGGCAGGAGCTGCTGTGGAGAGTACTGGAGCAGATTGAGGCTCAGAAAAAGCGCTGGGGCGTGCAAGAGGGGCAACGGGGTCAACGGAGACCTCGGAAGGCCGAGTAGAATCGATGTCGGCAAGAGGAGGTTCAGGCAAATCACTATGAGGGGGCGACGGACTCAGAGCAGGAGAAGCCGAACGGGCAGGACTAGGAAGCCTAGTATCATCAACAGGCGGAGGAGGCGGCCGACTAACAGGGCTGGTCATACTGGGACCGCCAGGTTTAACGGAAAGAGGAGCGCTGCAAAAGCAAAAAGAAAAAAAAAGAATGTAAGATTGGAAAGCAAAAAAGAGAGGAACAAGAAATACGAGGAGATAGAGATTACCCAGCAACTCCTGGCATGGCCTTGCGCCGAGGAGGATTCGGTGCGGATTTCTTTACTCGTTTCCTGGGAGCCGCGTCCGAGGCACCAGCAGGAGCCCCACGTTTCCCCAAGGTAGCTGGGGGCCGCGAATCAAGAGGCTCAGCGTCATGAACCTGACCGGCCGGATTAGCTGGGAAAGCAGAAGCCGGAAATGCATAAGAAATAGGCATTGCGGCAACTACCTCAAGGACTTGAACCTCGTCCGAATCACCTTCCTCCTCGTGGGCCGAACTCTTGCCACGAGCGCGGGTCGGAGCGGAATCCGACTTAGGGACGAATTCCTCGGAGTCCGGCTCCCCAACATCCGGAGTACTCCGATCAGCAGTCCACGGGAGCGACAAGACCTCGGCATCCTCGTCCTTCTGCTTCGCGAACCGCTGTGAGGCGAGAAAGGAAATGTTAATCCAGAAAGTTAAGAAAATAAGAATAGATCAAAGCATGAACAGTTAAACTTACTGCAGGAGGAGGATGCTCGCGAGTATACGACTTTAATCCCCAGGTCCAGTCTTCAGGCATCTCCGTCTTAAAAATAGCTCGGACGCGCTTGTAGACGAGGTAGTGGTCCAGCTCGACAGTCAAGACTCGGTTGGGATCGAGTGGACCACTCATATAGCAAAGTTTATGAGTCCTTTTCTGGAGCGGGCAGATTCGGCTACTGATGAAAGTAGCCATCAAGTCCTCACCGCTTAACCCGGCCCGTATCAGCTCCTTGAGCCGAGTCTCGAAGAGCTCAGCCACCACGAGACCCCTCCTTGGATTGTAGGTCCAATTCACCTTGGAGGGCGGGCCAATGGAGAAAGCAGGGAGCCGAATCCTATCTTCAGTTCCTCTATTCTTGACATAGAAAAAAGATCTGTGCCATTTCTTGCACGACTCTAACCCAGTGACGCGGGGAAACACAGATTGCCTCCGAGGTGTGATAGAGGCCGCCCCGCACTGAGTGAGCAATTTCTCGGAGGGATGCAGAGATTTATCCGGGACGACATTAGACCGAATCTGAAAGAACTTCGACCAGATGTGCACCGATGGCCAAAGGCCGAAGTAACCCTCTGAAGCAGAAATGAATGCAGAGAGAGAAGCGATAGCATTCGCAGGGAGATGATGCGGCTGGAGGCCGAAGTAATCAAGAAAATCCCTCGCGAAATCGCTGAGAGGGAGACCAAAACCACGGGAGAAGTGCGACATGAAGACGACGAACTCACCCTCCCTGACTTCAGGAGATAACTCGTCGCCGGGTAAACGACAAGAGACCTCGGCGGGGATCCTACGAGTTCGAATAAGCCACTCGATTTCCCGCCGAGTAACTGAAGAACCCTGCCACGAGCCTCGCTCGGGCCCAGAGACAGCGTCGTCTTCCTCTACCATGGCGCCACTAACAGAACTAGACATGACCTCGCCGGAAAGATCGCCGGAGGAGAAACTGACGGCGGACGAAAACTTAGAACTACGAGGCCCTGTCGCGGTTCTACGCGACAGCGGCGGCGGAGAAGTTACGGAACCGCGGCGCAGAAAGGAAATGGAAACAAGGAGATCTAGGGGGAGACCAAGACGGTGAAACCGAGGGAAACTCACCAGCAGTGACACCGGGGCTAATGAGCGCGGTTGACGCTGGCCGAGCGCGCGGCGGAACCTTCACAGTCAGAAGCTGTGAGGGATGCGCGGCGGCGGAGCTGCAAACGAGCGCGAGGAAGCGAGGAAGAAGAAGGTGCGGGCAAGCGATTGGGGGAAAGTGAGACCCCCAAGAGCCGCGCCCCCCTTTTTGTAACCAACGCTCCTGCGCGGAGGTAGGATCGTGCGTGCAGTTGCAGATCGTGTAGACGATGGGTGATGCACCAACGCACGACGCTGAGTGGAACCACACCAGGGGCCGCACAACAGCATAGAGGGCCATGATCCCCAAGGAGACGGTTCACGAGGCGTCGCAGCGCCAGCGCGTCAGGCGCAGTGTTAACTGTAGCCTGACAATAAACAGAGAGGAGGAACAAAAAACTAGAAAATCAATGATGGGAATGACACGTAGGACGAGGCGTACGAGAGAAGGAACGGGAATACCCCGAACGGAGAAGGAATGACTCGGAAACAGAACAGAAGAAGGGTGATGAAACTGATATGACCCGGCCGAAATTATCAGCAGGGCCATATCAGCTTCGGGGACTAATGTTGGGGAGGTAACCCCGGATAGGGTAAAGACGGGCAAAGACGAAGAGATTATCCCCCGTCCAGTTTCCGAGTTATATTTCAGGCCGGTCGAGTCTTGTAAAGGTCGGCCAAGATAGAAAGAGGCACGACCGCAACAATAACGACAAAACACTACCGGGCCGAGGTAAGTAGTAACTCGGCCAGGTCGGCTCCTATGATTCTGATGCAGGTGAAGGACAGGCCGAGTTATACGAGGAAGGGCCGAATCATACGAAGCTTGCAGGAGAAGGAGAAGCCCAAAGTCAAACCCCAGTCTTGGAATCTGGGCAGAGCCAAAGGCTAAAGACAAATGTGCAGAGCGTCAGAGGGGCAGAAGGAGGTCACGGAGGTGACGGTCCAGAAGCCCGAGGCACGCAGGAGGGGCCCTCTGGAAACTTACCGCAGTAAGAAGGGGGACAGGGAAAGCGGCGCGCCGAACTACTATTTTGGGACAAGCATATTCCACGAATATGCTTGCCTCGTCAGCCCTAAGGGCGCCCAAGGTACCCCTTTATAAGGGGAGGTTTGGACCCTGAGGGGAGGATCGATTCTTGGGGCACCGTTAGGCTGGGGAGATTCACATTGTCCCCCTGTAAACAGCTCAAGGAGCACTTGTAACCCATCAAGAGAGAAATAAAGTTCATCACTTTGGCAGCTTGAGTGTAGAGACAGTTGCATCTTCCCTCCCCAGATCCCACTAGCATCCATTGGCCCCATACTTTAGCCTACACATGGCATCTGCCGTGCCACCACCACGACAACAATTCATGAACTACAATGGCCTAAGTAACTAGCAAAAGAATATGTGATGATGTTCATCGAGAACAAATAAAGGGTTATTGTGTTGCTCATTAAACATCAAAGTTTGCCTTCAAGATTTGTTTTATCAGGTATTATGAGAACAAAAGGGTTGTTCAAATAATTGCCGTAATCCATAAAAAATGGATGATTTACAAATCTCGTTGGAAAAATCACATCCATAAAACTAGTGCTAAAAATGTCGAAAGACAAATTGATTGAAAGATCACTTAGGAAGTGACATCGCCGTTTAAATTATATTGGAAAGAAAACATGAAGAAACTCCATGTGTATGGAATTTTGGAATCTTTTGATTTTGATCAAATGACGCTTGTGAAACTTTCCTAGAGATAATTAAAACTTCGTTCATAGGCCAAAAGGGAACGAATGACTAGCTTATTGGAACTTGTACATATTGTTGTACGAAGTCCATTATGTGTAGTCAAGAGCGATGTATTTCAACTTCATATGCTTTCTCCGAAAATTTGAGTGAATATATGAATATTTACTTAATAAGGATGAAGTGTGAAATATTTGAAAAATTCAAAGACTTTCAACATGAAGTGCAAAGTCATTGTAACAAGAACATAAATAGTTTATGATAAGATCATAAAGGAAGATATTTGAGTTACAAGTTTAGCATAATACCTAAGATTTAAGGAATCGTTCCGTGGATTTGCATTTCCCGAAACACCATAAGAGTATGGAGCGTTCGAGATATGTAATTAAACCTTGTTTGACATGGTAAGATCGAAGGTGTAATTCATAAAACTGCCATTGTATTTTAAAGATTAAAAGCTTTAGAGATTACCGTTTTTCCACTGAAAAGAGATCCATCATAATCCGTTGAAATGACACCATATAAAGTTATGGTTTGGGATAAAACCCAAGTTGTCCTTTCTTAAACATTGGTATGCTATGCATAAGAAAGATGTTTGCAACCAAAGTCGGATGAACCTGTCTTTGTATGTTATTTCGAATAACTGTTCCTCCATAACATCGGAGATAAAAATGTTAGAACGTCAAGTTTCTTAGAGAAGGAATTTTTCGTGAAAAGTTAAGTGGGAGGACAAAAGAACTTTGATAAGGTTAAAAGAACCTTAGCTATATGTGCAGAGTTGCGCAGCGCCGAAAAGTGTTCCGGAGGCAGCAATAATGCGCATGGCTCACGTGCCTCAAAGGTTGTGGTCATGGAGATCTAAGTTCCTATTGAAACAAGTAGGTCGGGTAAACAATCAAATACCAAGATTTGAGGGTTGAATCATTATTTGAGAATAATGAACCGACTACATGCAAAGAAGCGATGATGAGCCCTGACTCCGTCAAATGGCTTGAAGCCATAAAATCCGTGATAGTTCCATACACGAGAAATCAAGTTTTGAACTTGAAGGACCCTCGAGAAAGGTGTAAGACCTTACAGTTGTGTTTGGATCTATAAAGAAATGGACATGAATATAGTCGACATGTTGGGAAAGAGTTCACAACAATGTTCAAAGGTTGACTATGACAAGATCTGATCTTTCATAGCGATATTTAGTCTAGACGGATTAATGTAGCAACCACTACATATAAATTTGTTATGTGGTAGTTGAATAAACAAAACAAGTTCTTCTAATAGAATTGTTACCTAGGACATGTGCGTAACACGGTCCATAGGGTTTTGTTAATTCAAAGGATGCTAAAAGCATATGCAAACTTCAATGGTTGAAGTAAGCACAGCGGAGTTGGAATCTTCACTATGATGAAACTGTTAAAAGAGTTTAATTTCATCAGAGACAATGAAGATGCTTGCATTTGCAAGAAATTAAGTGGGAGCGCTAAGACATGTTTCTAATACATTATGTGGAAGACATATTGTTGATTGGAAATAATGTATCTTTTATTAACACATATTAAGAATTTCATCCCGATGAAAGACTTAGGCAAAACCCAAATATTTGGCATCAATATACGCTAATATGGTTGTGCCAGAAGTACATAGACAAGATATTGAATGAGTTCAATATAGAAACTACAAGAGAGGTTCTTGTCGCACAGAAAGGATTGAATGAGTTCAATGTTGATGATATATTCAAGTGTATTGACATTTGGAAAAGTGAAACAAGATTCAAGTATAGATTGATACTTGATCACAAAGAGTATTTATATCAATCATGCTGTGATATGTACAAATCCAGATATGTCCTATGCTCTAAATGTTATGAGCATATACCAGAATGATTCATAAGATGATCATTGGACAATAGTAAGGATATTCTTATGATCTTTTGGAAGAACTAAGAATATATTGTTTGTAGAAGTGACAAATAGATGGTTAGTTCATTGTAAAAGTACTACATTGATACTAGTTTTGTCACAAAGTGCAAATTAAGTTTATCTCAATCTAAACTAAGGGTGGCACAATATAATGGAAAGTAAGTTCCATAATGGATTTGGATGAGTTCCAAAGTTAAGACATTGTGACAGATACTATAACAAAAGGCTAAGTATATGACTACTATTATAGCAGCTAAAGAGGGCATTTGGGTCAAGTAGTTTGTTATCAAACTAGGTGTAGTTCATAGCGGGATAATACTATGAATATATATTGTACGACAATATTATCAACATGTTTTAACCCTAAAGAACTAAAGGTCTCACCAAAGGACCAAATTTATACAAAGCCATCTCATTAAAGAATGAGTGATGCGTAGAGACGCAAATACATGCAATTACACATGGACCTGGAAGTGTTAGATCCGGAGATCAGTTGACCACTAGCGGACGTGTACTTACAACACCAGAAAGCCATAGGTGTTGAATACACAAAAGTTTGAAACTAGATTATAAACTCTAGTGCAAGTGGGAGACTGTTGGAGATATGCCCAAGAGGCAATAATAAAGTGGGTTATTATCATATCTTCATACTTATGATAAATGTTTACATACCATGCTATAATTGTATTAACAGGAAACATTAATACTTGTGTGATTTGTAAACATAAAAGAGTCCCTAGTAAAGCCTCTTGTTAAACTAGCTTGTTGGTTAATATATGATCATGGTTTCCTGATCATGAACATAGAGATGTTATTAACAACAGGGTCATATCATTAGGAGAATGATGTGATGGACATACTCCTATAGATAAGCGTAGCATAAATATCAAGTCATTTTAAATAGTTCAATTGCTATATGCTTTCTGATACATAGTAACCTAATTCCTTCGACCATGAGATCATGCATATCACCTTTGCCGGATGGATGCTTTGATGACATCAAACACCACACCGTAACTGGGTGGCTATAAAGGTGGCATTGAGTGTTTGGAAAGTATTGGTTGAAACACATGGATCAAGAGTGGGATTTGTCCATCCATATGACGGATAGATATACTCTGGGCCCTCTCGGTGTAATGTCATCCAATTAGCTTGCAAGCATGTGACTGGCTCACAAGGGATCACATATCACGGGAACGAGAAAAGAGTACTTATCGGTAACGAGGTTGAACTAGGTATGCAGAGATACCGACGATCATGACCTCGGATAAGTAAACTATCGTGAGACTAAGGGAAATTGGTATCGTATGTAAGTGGTTCATTCAATCGCAAAGTAATCGTAGAAATATGTGGGAGCCATATGAATTTCTAGATTCCTCTATTGGTTATTGTTCGGAGAAGTGTCTCGATCATGTCCGCATAATTCACGAACCGTAGGGAGACACACTTAAGGATTCGACGTTGTTTGAGTAGTTATGGTATTATGAGAAAGAGACCGAATGTTGTTCGGAGTCTCGGATGGGATCCGGGATATCACGAGGTGATCCGGAATGGTCCGGAGAATAAGATTCATATAAGGAAAGTCCCGTTTCGGAGTTCGGAAATGATTCCGGTGTTTTCATCGGGAATGTTCTAGAAGGTTCCGGAATGTCCGGCAGTCCGGGGGGGAAGGGGTACATGAATGTGTCATTACATATTGGAATGATTGCATCATGTACTAAGTGTTCTTGCTGTTCCAAATAAAGGATTAAATTGAATCCTAAAACTGAAAAGTCAAATGGCCAGTTTGAAAGTCAAACGGCTAAAACAGGAAACTATGGGAAACAAGCAAGAGGAGGTTAAAACCGACTTGGGGGAGGAGTCCCTCCTCTCCAAGCCGGCGCGCCACCCAAGGCCGACTTGGGGAGGTACTCCCTCCCCTTGGCCGCCCCTCCCACCTATAAAAGGAGGGGCAGGGCCTCCTCCTCTAGACACACAAGTTCCTATCCTCTAATCTAAATCCTAGCCCTAGACTCCGGTTTAGAGCCGTTTTGGTTTAGAGCTTCTAATTGCCCTAGCCTTCGGATTAGAGCCTTCTAATTGGTGTGTCTAAACCCTAGACCACTAATAGTTCTCTCTCATACTCCACCATACTCGCTCCGGCTTAAGGCGAAGCCCTGCGGGATCTCCCCTCTACTTCCGGTACCACGCCGTTGTGCTGCCGGAATCGCGAGGAGAGTGCTACAACCTCCGCTGCCTGCTGGAACAAGGGAGAGGAAGGCCTTCGTCGAGTACCGAACGTGTGACCGACTACGGGAGCGCTGCCGGAATGTGGCGCCGGAAGGATCGTCTACGCGATCTTGAGATCAGAAAGAGTACGACTACATCACCCACGAGAATCTGCTCTCGTTAACCGCTTTGGAATCTTCGAGGGTAAGTTATTCCATCGACTCGTTGCTACAATCTAGTAGATAGATCTTGGCTTGTTTGTTTGTATGCGATAGAAAATTTTTGTTTTCCATGCTACGAACCCCTACACTATGTAGGCGAGGACCGCCGAATTCTAGCCTCGCCGTGTACTGGCCTCAGTACTGACCGCTGTCTCTTTTTCCTTTGCCCTTTGTCGGCACCCCTTTTGTTTAAGCAGGTTTTGAGATCGACGTCGTTAGCAGGGTTACCCTTCCGGCTTGGCCTGGGCAGGGTTATGGACACCATTGGTTATTCTTCAGGGCTCTTAGCTCAATTTGCATCTTGTCCATACTCGGACGCTGTTTCGTTTTCCAGGTGATTTGGATCTTTGTATTGTATATCTGTATTCTTGACTCATGGAGTCGTGTTGTGTATATATCTGTTCTGTGGGTTCCATCGTGGACTATTGTGTAATGATATTACTTCGTTCTCCACCCGCACGAAAGTGCCTGGTGGGCACCTTTGAATCGTTTCTATGCAGGTTTGGCGGGTTTCGCTGAAACTTGCATAGGGTCGATTCTGAGGGTGTTACAACACCTTCAGGCGGCTGCGGCTCCTGCAGTCGATGATCGAGACGACCCACACCACATTCCACGACATCGTCCCCGGTCGGAAGGCGTACCCGATCGGCAAGGTCACGCTGCCAGTCACCTTCGGCACACCGGCAAAGTTCCGCACCGAGCGGATCGTCTTCGAGCTGGTGCCCTTCGACAGCCCCTACCACTGCGTCCTGGGGCGCCAGGCGTTCGCTAAATTCATGGCAGCGCCCCACTACGCGTACAACGCGATGAAGCTCCCCGGGTCGTGCGGCGTCATCACCATCAACGGCGACCCCGACATGGCCGCCGAATGCGAGGCCAAAGGAGCCGAGCTCACCGACGCCGTCATCGCGGCGGAAACCAACCACGCCGATGAGCTCGCCAAGTACGCGAGCGGGGTCAACAACGACGACCCCACCATACTCAAGAAGCCCAACTGAAAGGGCGCAAACACCTCAACCTTTGAGGCCACAACGCACACCCGCACTGTCGAGCTGGTCCCAGGCGACTCCAGCCAGACGGTGACGATCGGGACGGGCATGAGCCCAGCATAGGAAGACGCGCTCATCGAGTTCCTCCGTGAGAACAGGGACATCTTCGCATGGAAACCCTCTGACATGCCCGGTGTCCCTAGGGAGCTCGCTGAGCACAAGCTAAACGCCGACCCCAAAGTGCGACCTGTCAAGCAGTCGCTGCAACCCTTCAATGAAAAACGCCGTCGAGCAATCGCCGAGGAAGTGCAGCGTCTACTCGCTGCCGGCTTCATCCGGCCAATCAAGTACTCCAAGTGGCTGGCAAACCCAGTCCTGGTCGAAAAGAAAAACGGGACCTAGAGAATGTGTATCGACTACACAAACCTGAACAGCGCCTGCCCAAAGGAGCAGTTCGTCCTCCCGCGGATCGACCAGATAATCGATTCAACCGCGGGCTCGGAGTCGCTATGTTTCCTCGACGCCTACTCTGGGTACAACCAGATCAAAATGGTTGTCGAAGACGAGGAGAAGACGGCATTCATCACGCCATTCGGAGCCTTCTACTACACCGCCATGACCTTCGGCCTCAAGAACGCCGGGGCGACCTACCAGCGGTGCATGCAAGAATGCCTCGCGAGCCAAATTGGCCGCAACATCCACGTCTACATCGACGACGTAGTCGTGAAATCCGCTCGCCAAGGCGACCTACTCGCCGACCTGGCGGAAACATTCGCCAACTTGCGACGGTATAAGATAAAGCTCAACCCAGGCAAATGCACCTTCGGTGTACCCGCCGGACAACTACTGGGGTACGTCGTCTCCAAACAAGGGATCGAGGCGAACCCCATGAAGATCGACACGATCGCCTGGCTCGGCAAACCCGAGTGCCTGCACGACGTCCAGAAGCTGGCCGGGCGAGTAGCGGCTCTCGGCTGCTTCATTCCCCGCCTAGGAGAAAAGGCGATGCCCCTATACCGCCTAATGCGCAAGAACCCCACCTTCCAGTGGGACAAGGAGGCGGACAACGCGCTCCGCGACCTCAAAAAGGTGCTGCTCGCCGCCCCCGCCGACAAAGAACCCATGCTGGTTTACGTCGCGGCGTCCGAGCGCGTCGTCAGCGCCGTGATGGTCATCGAACGACCAGAAGAAGGAAAGGAGCGCCCAGTCCAGCGGCCGGTGTACTACATCAGCGAGGTCCTCACCGATTCGCGCCAGCGGTACCCACAGTACCAAAAGCTAGTATACGCGGTCTTCAGAGCTCAGCGGCGACTGCCGCACTACTTCCAGGAGCACCCGATCACGGCCGTCTCCTCAGCACCACTGCAAGACATCATCCGCAATCGCGAGGAGACTGGGCGGGTCGCCAAGTGGGCCGTCGAGATCGGCGTCCACAACATCAAATACGAGCCACGAAAGGCGATCAAGTCTCAGGCACTGGCAGACTTCATCGCCGACTGGGAAGAGGCCCAGCAACCAGAGAAGCTGCCGTACCTCCATTACTGGAGCCTACACTTCGACGGCTCCAAGAACGCGGACGGTGCAGGCGCAGGGATAGTGCTGACTTCACCAAAGGGCGACAAGCTCCGCTACATCCTCTGCCTCGACTTCACACCCTGTACCAACAATATGGCTGAGTACGAGGCCCTACTCCACGGCATGCGAGCCGCCAAGGAGATGAACGTCAATCGCCTGCGCTGCTACGGAGATTCCGACCTTGTCGCACGGCAAGTAGCTGGCACATGCGACGCCGTTTCCCCTACCATGGCGGCATACCGCCAAGCAGTGGACAAATTGGGCGGACATTTCACCGGCTACTCCGTCGAGTGGATCGACAGGCGGAAGAACGAGGAGGCCGATGCCCTCTCTCGCATCGGGTCGGCTCGACTCGCACCACCCGCCGGCGTTTTCCTCGACACGATCTCCAAGCCATCAGTCTCTCCCCCGAGGGAGATCGACATCGGAGTCCCACTCCAACCAGAGGCAGCCTTGGTCGCACTCGTCACCGAGCCAGACGACTGGACCAAGCCCTACATCGCCTACCTGGAAGCCGGCACCCTGCCGACGGACGAGACGGACGCTCGGATGATCGCTCGCCGATGCAAGTCCTACACCATCATTGACGGCGAGCTCCATAAGCGCAGCGTCACCGGCGTATTCCAACGTTGCGTCCAACCAGCTGAAGGACGCAAGATCCTCCACGACATCCACTCCGGTGACTGCGGCCACCACGCCGCTGCTCGCTCCCTGGTCGCCAAGGCTATGCGACACGGCTTCTACTGGCCTACCTCACACGCCGATGCTGTCGATATCGTCCAGCGGTGCGCCGGGTGCCAGAAGTACGCCAATCAGACGCACGTACCGAGCTCGGCGCTCAAAACAATCCCCATTACCTGGCCATTCGCCGTATGGGGCATGGACATGGTAGGCCCCTTCAAGAAAGCCCCCTCCGGCTACACCCACCTGCTAGTCGCCGTCGACAAATTCATGAAGTGGGTGGAGGCCAAGCCAGTCCGAAAATGCGACGGGAAGACCGCCACTAAATTCCTACGCGAGCTCATATATCGCTACGGGTTCCCAAACAGCATCATCACGGACAACGACACCAACTTCGCCAAGGGAGCCATGGCCGAATTCTGCGAAGAGCACCACATCCGGCTCGACCTCGCGTCAGTCGCCCACCCGGAATCCAACGGCCAGGCGGAACGGGCCAACCAAAGCATCCTCCACGGCCTGAAGCCGCGACTCCAAGTACCAATCGAGCGCACCGCCGTGTGCTGGGTCGAGGAGTTTCCCTCTGTCATCTGGGGAATCCGTACCTCAGTCAACAGATCGACGGGATTCACTCCCTTCTTCATGGTCTACGGTGCCGAAGCAGTCATGCCCACCGACCTCGAACACGACTCGCCGCGAGTCGTCCACTATACAGAGGCTGCAAACGAGCTAGCCCGCCAAGACGGGATCGACCAACTCGACGAAGCACGCGACCTCGCTCAGTCACGCACCGCCATCTACCAGCAAGGACTCCGCCGTTACCACAGTCGGCGGGTGAAAGCTCGCACCTTCCAGGAGGGCGACCTGGTGTTACGCCTCATCCAGGACAAGAAGGGCATGCACAAGCTCTCCCCTCCGTGGGAAGGCCCATTCGCTATAGGGCGCGTACTCGGCAACGACGCCTACTACCTCATCGACGTCCGCGGGGACGGCGAACTCGACGTCAAGCGACCATGGAATGTAAACCTCCTCCGGAAGTTCTACTCCTAGAACCCCACACATGTACTCTCCAGTCGCTATGAAATAAAAAGAAACGGTTACCGCAAATTGCGCCTACTCTCCATGACTTGTGCCACTCGCACTCGTAATAACAGCGTTACGCTAAATGTAGAAGTCAACCTTTGGTACAGCGATCGGCACGGCTAAGTAGTGCGGTGTAAGAGCACTGAATCACCTCAGGTCTTGCATCGTCCATGAAAAACGCCAACCCGGAGCCCCATTGGAGTCGCCTAGCTCGACTGGTTCTACGAGCCAAGACAACTGCCCTCGCTTCTCACAGCGACCTTGGTCCTCCGCATCCTCGGCATAGCGACTCGAACGGCTAAATACCACGCTCGGGGACTGGAGACCAGTTCGTCGCGAGCGGGGAAAACGCCAAGTAAGAGAGCATGCCCAGGACTCGCCACGCGACTGACCCCACGGGCCAGGCAGGAGTGACGCGCCCACACCAACGCGCTAAGTCCTCAACCACCCTCGAGTCGCGCCTAGAACTACCAAGTACCACGCTCGGGGACTCGGCCACCCGACCTCGTTCACGCACGGGAAAACGGTAAAGTACAGAGCACTCAAGGGAGTCGCCTAGCGACCGGCTCTTCGATCTCGGGCGAGTCGACCAAAACATCAAAACACATGACAACAACACATACATCATATACGAGGTGAACCCCACAAAAAGGGCGGACGCGCTCGGGGACACGTTCACAAATCAATCACAAACACACAACAAATACCAAAATAGACACAACGTCTCATTCAATTGGGTATTGCATTGTTTCGTGCTAACAAAATATGCCCGCGTGGCAGACCTGCTGCTAACGCCACAAGGCAAACCATCCTACTTTGCAGGCTTCGATGACGACTCGCCAACATCCCGGCGATTGCGGATGAACGCCGTGTACGGATTTGACGGATACATCGTCAGCTCACCCGCCATCGCCGCGCGAAAAGGTTGCTCGACTTTGAAGTCACGATGCGGCGGCTCGGGGTCGTTCGGCACGACGACCGTCTCCTGGTACGGAAGGAGGTCGCCCATTGCCCAGACACGTTCTGAGTACGTGGCGGCACGCTCCTGTAACTTGAGGACCTCGGACAGCTCCACCGCGCCAGTCGACAATGGATATCCACTCGTCACATCGTCAATGTCGAAATCTTCGGGGAAGTGGGCGAGTCCAAGGCTCAGGGCCGTCGACGCTCCGCGCCGAAACGCCGACCGCATCATGTACTCAACAACCGCAGGCGCCTTCTCCAAATATTTCCACACCTCAACGAGGTCGCTGGGAATCACCTCCGTGGGCGATATCTCTTGGAGATAGGCACGGATGCACGTCGCCGACAGTGTCGCCGAGTCGACAAGCATACATACGCACTGCCTCGCGTCGAGCGAGCTCGCCTCTCCTTCGCTATCAATGATGCGACCTGCGAGTAGAAGACAATAATGAGCACGACGGACACCACAAAAGACACAACCACAGGAAAGGGAAGGTGTACTCACCAAGCAGCGGACGAGCGAGTTCCGTGATGAAGCATTGAAGTGATGTATGGTCGTCCTGAAGACCAGCAATAAAGACTTCCGACACCTTGCGATCCTCCTCAGCGGCTGCAACGGCGGCCTTAGATCGCTCGTCAGCCGAGCTCGCTTCTTCCTTCGCCTCCCGTAGCTCGCGCTCGAGGTTTGCGATCCGCTGTTTAGCGGCACTCAAGGCCGATTGCGCCGCCGCTAATTCACCAGCAGGGACAAGCCCCTGGCGAGCTTCCTCGGCCTTCGCAGCAAAAGCCTGAAGCCCTTTGGTTGCTTTCAGGACGATGGCCAGCTCCTTCTCCGCGCGCTGCTTCGCGGCCAATCGGTCCGCCGACTCAAGCTGCAGACCTTGCATATCATCGAAAAAGTTAGTCAAAACGAAATTCCTAAGTGCCCACCTGCTGAAATTCAGCGAGTGTGCACTCGGGGACTGGCGATCAAGAAATTCCTAAGTGCCCACCCGCTGAAATTCAGCGAGTGCGCACTCAGGGACTAGCGATCAAGAAATTCCTAAGCGCCCACCCGCTAAAATTTAGCGCGTGCGCACTCGGGGACTGGATGCGAAAATAAAAAGACGAGAAATTATAAGAATCAGGCCGCTGCAAAGCACCGACCTGATCCTCGGGGACTGGATGTACCTGGATGGCTGCGCCAAGCATGCCATGGAGTTGTATCGCGTCCACGGACGCGAGTAACGCCGGCGTGTGCCCACGACGTTGGTCGACTTCAGCATCGGCTGTCCCAGGAGCGTGGCTCGAGGGCGCAGCTCCACTCGCCGTGGCCGCCTTGGTCACGAAGCGTGGGAAGGTAGCGATAGAGGCACCCGCTCCAAGGGAGGTCGCCTCCGCCGTTCCAGGCAAGGAAGCGACCTCCTTCGTAGACGCGGCTGCCTCCACCGCGGGCCCGGCCGGCGCGACCGCCGTGTCGTCAGAAATTGTGACGACGTCATCACCCTTGGCCTTCTTGCTGCCATCCGCCGAGGCGACGACCTCGTCCGCCTTCCTCTTGCGGGAAGGGTCCTCCTCGCTAACGACGGGTGGCACCTTAGCCACGGTCGGATGCCCCATCCTCTTCACTCCGGTCCTATGCATCAATCGAATAAGCAAAAACAATCGAACTGGTTATGAAAGGCAAGGAAGGGTAAGTGCACTCACTTGGCGACTGGGATGAAACGTAGCCCCGTACGGAGGCCGGCCGGTTTTTCCAATTCAGGGCCCAGTCGGCGACTGAGCCCCATCTCCAGGACGTCGCGTGCCCAAGACACGGACGGCTTCTTCGTCGTTGAGGTCGCGGCTGGAGCCTCTGGGACATCCTCGGCAAGAGCCTCCTTGCGAGGCGAAGTCGTCGTAGCCGGAGCCTCCTTGCGAGGCGAAGCCGCTGCAGCTGGAGCCTCCCCCAGCCCAGAGACTGGGGCGAATGGCGGAGGCATTGAAGCCAGCGGCACTTCCACGGTCGCCGCGTCCAGCGCGGCTGTCACTGGTGGCGTGTCATCATCGGTAGGGCTAGGAGCATCAGAGCTGCTCGCCGAGTGCGGCGGCGAGGCCGGCTTTGATGGCTTCGTCTTCTTCTTCGGGGAGCCCTTGCCTCCCTTTCCTTCTTCTTCTTCTTCGACGGAGTGGCTTAACGGCGCGAGGAGGTCTCTGGGAGCTCGTCGTCGTCATCATGGCGCTCGAGGCTTCTGCTTGCCTCGATCTCGCGCTGTCGTTGTCCGCGGGTCTTTCGGACCAGTGGGGCGACCTCCTCCTCGGACTCGTCATCGTCGTCCTTGTCACCCTTCGTGGGCGGCGACTCGCCCACGTCCTGGGCGGATGAGCCCGAGATCTCGTCGTCCGAAGGAGGGAGCCACCCTTCCACCACTTGGAATAGCTGCAACGAATACAGAATGGAATCAGAATTACCGCGACTGCATAGACTGCGACTGCGAGCAAAGTAAGGTGATTACCGTCGGAGCTGGACGCTTCGCGGTATAGGGGGCGACCCCAGCCTGCGCATCCAGGTACACCGCCTGGGTAATCTTCTTCAGCGCTGGGAGGTAGTCCTCCAGTTTCCAATCGTCGAGGCGGGCCTTCGTTGAGTCACCCCGGCCCGTGTACTGGTACATGTAGTGGTCGCGTTGGGCGAGCGGAACCAGCCGCCGCCCGAGCCAGCAGTTGTACAGATTTATCGTCTGGAGGCCCTTCTTCTTCAGACCGCGGATGGTCTGGAGCATCTCGTCGACGACCATCCGCTGGTCGTTGGGGATCTTGCCGACTTGGAGATGGCGCGGCTCGGACCGATTGGCGGAATACCGCGGGATCGCCGCCTCGTCCTCCGGGGTCGCCTCGGCCACGTAGAACCACGACTTCTTCCACTCGCTTGCCGCCTTGGCGGGCAGCATCAGATCAAAGAATGACGCTTTGGACTTGAGTTGGAATGTCAGGCTGCCCGCGGCTAGCATTGGGCCGCCTGCTTCCTCGCGGCTGATCCGTCCGTGGAACAGATCTTGCCACAAGGGGAAGTAGGGCCGGCAGCCCAAGTAGCATTCGTAGAACGCCACGAAGATGGCGAGTTGCTTGATGCTGTGGGGACCCAGATCTGAAGGCTAGATCCCGTAGTAGGCGCAGAAGCGCCGGAAGAACAGGGACGTAGGAAACCCTAGCCCCCGCTCGAGATGACTGGTGAAACAGATGAATTCCCTCTCTCGCGGGTTTGGGGTCGTTTCTCCGGCTGCGGGGATACGCCAACAGCTGGCTCGCAGGATCCCGGCCTCCTCGAAAGAGGCCAGCTGCGCCCTCGTACATTTGGACCTACCCCACGGTTCGGTGGAAAGGGCCATGGTTGAAGGGTTGATTGGGGTCGGAGGATTTTGGGTCGGCTGGATCGCGATGCGAGGGAAGGAAAATGCGCGCAGTCGGAAGAAGTGATGAGAAGTTGGCTCTCTGATCGCATGCCATTCCCCTTATATAATGGATGTTACCCGCCAAATCAGGAAGCCGTTACCGCGCGATGATTACGCCAAAAGTTACTGTTGGATTACCCCAACGGCTAGTTTGACCACGCCTGACGGTCCAACTCCGGCCACTCGGCTCGCCGACCCAATCACTATGACAGTATTTCGTCGACTCGACTCGCCAAAGCCGCGACTTGGATCACTAGGTTTCTCCCTTGTACAGGAGCCCGCCGGCAATTCGACTGGGTGCCTACTCTAAAGCCGTATACTCCGACTGCCAGCAGCCACCTACGCCTAATCAACGACGGCCTCGGGGACTACTGATGGGGATATGCCTACTGGGGTATACCCAGCAGGACGTTTCCGACTGGCCCGTGAGCTGGCGAGTGGGCCTGCATAACGGCGAGTGGATTGAAGCCCAACAAGGCATCGAGCGACTGGAAGCTGAAGGCCCAGGCGAGTAGATAGGCCCAGTCGGATCAGGTTAAACGACTACCGAAGCTTTAACTGAATCGGTTGAGATGTGTAAGCCCTAGGGGAGGTGAGACTATATAAACCTCCCTATAGGGCGAGTAGAGAGACGTTCCCTCATACACCCAAGCGACTCGCCGCCTAGCCGCCGAGCTCGCCCATTGTAACACCTCCATAATACAATCTAGCAGGAGTAGGTCTTTACCCTCCGGGGGGCCGAACTTGGGTAAAACCCTGTGTCTTTGCCCTCATCTCGCACCGCAGATGGCTGGCTGCCCTTGCCCCTCGTTCTACTACTCGCTGCCGATTGCAGCATCTGCCGTGACCATTCCCACGACAGTGGCGCCCACCGTGGGGCATGGCCGGTCTGGCCGGTGTTCTGCGGCGAGATCCAATCTGCCCATCAACGAGACGGTCGCCACCGGCCGCATGATAGCGATCGGCGAGATGCTCTAGATCTTGTCGAGCAGCTACGTCCCGGCGGCGCGACCCGTCATGCACAGCGTGATCCTGCCGATCGGCACGATCAGCCTCTTCGTCGGTCTCACCGACATCATCGTCTCGGAGGATTCGGCTCGCATCCGCGAGTCGCCGCCTCGCGATCGGCTCTCCGAGAGCCAGATCCGCACGATCCATCGCCTCGCCTCCGAGTACAACTCGGCCCACAGCAACGTGGCCGGGAATTCAGCGGCCGCAGAGGATGCGGCCCTCACCGCCGACGCCGACTCGGCGACCCCGGCGTCACTCGCCGGATCCATCACCGCGGCTTCGTCCGCGGGCTCCATCGCCCAGGTCTCCAACATGGGGGACTTCGAGGACCCCTCCATCCTCGGGATCTTCGAATTCGACTCCGGATCGGAGAACTCCGCCGACCTCCGCGACGGAACCAGTCGCCACGCCGCGGCCTACATGGCCACCGGCGCCGATCCACCGGAGGATCCATTCTCCACCCCAATCCCTCCTAACGCCACGGCAACGGAGGTCGAGGAACTCCGCCTGAAACTGGCGGAGGCGGTGCGCAAGGAGCAAGTCAAGCGCGAAAAATTTCGCCTCGAGCAGGTGACGGCGCAGGAGCTATCACGCTACCACCAGCAGCGGATCAGGTCACGCCTGAACCCCACCGTTCAAGGGCGTGCCCTGAACTTCGACGACGAAAACGACCCGGCCCGCATGGCCGAACGCGCGATCTGCGAGAACGCGCCACCAGGAGGAAGCGCCCGGCCCCCGCCAGGATCAACGGCGAGGGGCGCCCCACCTCCACCCAACCGCACCCCTCCCAGGGACCAGCCGCGGATAGTAGTCTCCTCACGGGAGCGAGACGCAAACGTCCTCCCATTGTTCTCCACCCCAATGGACAACCTCGTGGCAGGCCGAGCAGCAGCCGACAGCATCACAGCCACCGGCGACGGTGCCCTGCAGATCCAATACGCCAGGGCCCTGCTCACGAAGGCCGTTGAGCAGCAAAGAGCGGGCGCCGACCGTCCACGTGTCAATACAACAGTGAACCGTCGCTCACACGTCATCCACTACGCGCGGAAATCGAGGCGACACCATAATTATCTCCACGCCGCGCGTGACCGGTCAATTCAAGGTCAGAAGGTGGGACCCATGTTCGTTCAGTCACGTCATCTCTGGCACAACAGACGTTTGAGGTCACTGATCGTTAGCACTGACATCATCAAATGCTATACTAGCAAAGGCCACGATTCTTCGGCTACAAAGCTAAGAGTACTCACTCGAATCTGCGATTCGACTAACTACTCGGGGGCTACTCCTATCAGGAGCGCTGGTCGCGCACCCGAAATTGAACAAAACACTACAGCACTGAACTATTTCTTCGAGTCCTACGTCGAGTCTGCGACTCCACTACGGACTCGGGGGCTACTCCCATAGGGAGCATGGATTCAAGCATCCGAAAAAATTGTGTCCTACAGACCTGAAGCTGAACAACGGCTGAATCAAAGTCTCTGCTCGAGTCTACGACTCGAACAGACACTCGGGGGCTACTCCCATAGGGAGCGCTGGTCGCGCACCCTATGAATTCTTCGACTGCGATCCTTCGGATCAGCATGCAACATTTTTTCGGCAACTTTGCCCTAATTAAACGCTAAGTGATCAACATTCTCCTTGGCCACCCGAAACACCTCCGTGGTGATAAACATTCGGATGTTGTGTCTGCGACGCAAAGATAAGACCTACAGATATTATCTGATGCCCTGGTAACGCACATGACTGCGCTATGCTAGTATGAATCCGTGCCAACAGGAACGATGAAAAATCCCGACGGACGCGTTGGGTACATCATTTAAATTCACTGGAATTCCACTCCTGTAAGTCCTCCGCGGCCTGAGTCGAATTACGCCAGCATATGTTCCGGGTTCGAGTCGAGGGACTCGAACCTGAAGAAGATCGTGTTGTTTTGTCCTAAGACAGTTAACTGACCCTGACCGTCGGGAGAGTCAGGCACACGCATCAACAATCCCTAGACATTCTCTTGAAAGACAGAGTTGCACCCGAAGGATTGAAGAGTCCTCAGCCGAATCTACGATTCGACTGAACACTCGGGGGCTACTGACATGGTTATACCCCGCAGGTACACGATCTCAGCATACCTGGTCCAGCCCAAGGAAGGCCCACGGCAAATATACGCCGGCCCATGAAGACTTTCGGGTGGCCAAGGCCCATGACGTCTTCGGATCCTTGGAGAGCAAGACTAGGGTAGATAGGAAATTCAAAGGGGTAAACCCTAAAACCTGTAACCGACTCGATCTGTGTCTGGGACCTATCTATCTCTATATAAAGGCCAGGAGGGCACGACGATGGGGTCTCTTACAATCTCTCGCACACCACTGCATACACACCTCCACGCCAGATTGCATCTGCGCACCCCTGTAACCTTCGGTTCCGCCGTAATCAAGATCATACAAGCAGGAGTAGGGTTTTCCCTTCGGGGGCCTGAACCTGGGTAAACCTCGTGTCCCCATGTTGCTTGTTTGCTAATCGTTCCGTGACCTCCAGCATCCCCATCTTCTCCAAAACCCAAGTCCATAAGAATGGGCATTAACGAGATTAAACCTTGTCAGTACCATTAGTCTGCTCTAACCACGGTGTCATTGTCAACCAAAAATAGTATAGGGTTAAATACCCTTTCAATCTCCCCCTTTTTGGTTGGCGATGACAAACCGAGCTAGAGTTCTCAAGGATATTATAAACAACAATAGACATAGTCATAGCATAATATAATTATCCATGGTTCACGCACATAGCACAAACTTGTCCAACAGACGGAATGAAAGCAAATAGTTCATACACAAAGCGAAGGGGAAAGCACAATGCCATAAGAAGCAATGAGAAAGCGAGGGGCATTGTGCTAACGGCGAACCCCGGAAAACCCTGACAAGGAACCCGTAGAAAACTCATAGAACTCTACTCTTCTCCCCCATTGGCATCGAGACACCAAAAAGGAAGAGGAGGAGAGCGATGCTAGCTCAGCCCAACTAGAAGAACGACGGAGGATGCGGAATTGTGACATCTTCCTCTTCCGAGTACACATCACTATCAGCATCATCATCATTGTACTTGTCATCAACGTTACCCTGAGTAGAGGGACCACTAGGAGCAAACTGACTAGGGAAGTAACCATAGAACATAGCATCATCAAGAGGTGGCATCTCATAGTTGACATAGGGAACATGAGCCATCTCAGGACCATCTGGTGGAGGAGTGACATTCTGGGTCGCAAGAAACTCATTGTGTCGGCGCCGAGTCTCCTGGCTCATCTCCAAAGCCTTGTGTCTCACATCATAGGAAGAACGGCATATATGAAAAAGCCTCTTGAAAAACTTGGCAGCACCACCCTGAGGCCTTGGGTGAGAGGAGGACTCGCCAACAGGACGATGAGAACCAGCCCGAGTAGAAAAAGATGGCCGAGGATCATGAGAAGCTTTGGTGCGGTGATCAGGAGGCCGCATCCCAGGAATCTCAGGAGTGTGGGCACGGAGACAAAGATTAAGCATTTCTTGTTCCTCTCGCTCGCCCACCATCACACCAGGCGGCACCACCCGATTGAGCAGCTTCTGAACATACACGTAGAAAGTGGGAGTCATCCTATCCAAAGAAGCCCACCGCAGCTCACAGTACACAAAGTCACATCCATCAATCTTCCTCAGCCGATCAGGGTGACAGTAGTGCAACAGGTTGGCAAAATACCCACGACAGTTAGTGGAATCTCCAACACAGGGAACAAGGGACTGACGTAAGATACTGGCCAAGGTATGATAGTAGTAATACATGCCAGTCATGCACGGAGGACTCCATTGATAATCACTGGGGTAGCAGAAAGCAAGAGTCTCGGCAGGCTTGACCTTCTCAATGTGAACACATAAGCCTCCTCCCCTACCGGTGTAGCCCATGGCATCGAACAAATCATCATAAGTAGCCTGAAAATGCCGCGTGCCAGTCATCCAAGTCATAGTGCGATCCACATCATCATGAAAATAGACCGTGCAAAAGAACTGACGAATGAAGTCAGGGAAGTAGTCCTCCTTGAGACAGACGAGGTCGAACAGATCCATTTTCCTCAGAGCTTCATCAATATGGAAGTAATCAAAGGCTGCATACATATTGAACCACTCTAGATTGAGAGCTTGAATGTGGCCACAAGGAGTGACCCAGAACTGAGTGTAAATGTGATCCCACATCATAGCCTGAGTCTCAGTCCAAAATTTCTTGTCAGATCATGTATAGGTGCGATGCTTGAAGCGATAGGGATTCTGCTTGCGGAGAGCCCAGTACTGACCAATCTCCATACGCTTCAGATTTTGACAAGGCACATCCTCAGCCTCGGCCTAAGAATCTTGCTGCTTACCCCTGTTGGCCTTGAGTTTGATACGCCCAGAACGAGTGTTACCCTCAGGCTCATGCTGCACAGAATGAGTGTTGCGATGAGCCCGCTTGATCCTGTTAGCTACCTCGGGCACATACTCACTACCAGGCACATACTCATCACCAGCAGAATCAACTTCTTCATCTGTGAAAAAGAGAGAGAGGTTGGAGAGCACAGAGATAAGTACACATGCCAAAGGGAAGGATGGGAGGGAGAAAAAGAAAAAACTTGGATTTGGGCAAGTGCATGGTAAAATAGAGGGCATTGCAGAGAGGTCCGGTGCCAGGGCCGGAAAAACCGGTTCCAGAACCGGATGGTCCGGTGTCAGGGTCGGTTGGACCGAACGCAAACCGGACGGTCCAGTGTCAGAGCCGGAAAACCAAACTCAGACCAGAGGGTCCGGTGCTACAGCCGGATCAACCGGATGGCAAACCAAGATCCAGGATGGCCAACTATGCAATGTAAAAAATCTTACCAATGACTCAAGTACTTGCACAAATACAGTTCTAAGTAGAGCGAGTAGGACATGGAGGAACGAGGGTGGAAAACAAGAACAAGGTGGACCCCTAACTTGTCAAATCCAACAAAATGTATAGCAAAACATAGGGATTTGAGAAGTACAAGAGGATAGGGAGCAAAGGGAGTACCCGAGGACATGGATTCCCGTGAAGGAAAGCACGAAAGAGCCCTTGAGGAAGAAGCGCACCAAAAAGCTCCCAAACCACCGCGGGATGAAGAAATTCCTTTGGTGAAAAGCCTCCAAAAGTTCTTCCTCACGAAATGGTGGCCCGATCTATGGATCCTAGGGGTGAATCACCCTAGGAGAGGAGGGGAGGGGGAGGGGTGACAATGGAGGTGGAAGGGTCGGGGGAAGTGAAAGGGGACTATGGGAGGGAGGGGTGACCAGGAAGAAGAGGGAGAAAAGAAAAAAACAGATCTGAAACTCGTTTTAAGTCCGGTTCAACCGAGATCCAAACCAGATGACCCGGTCCACAGGTCAGAAAACCGGAAGCCAACCGAAAAACGATACTGACACGAGCTTCGGATAGACTCGGTATAGTATAACCGAATTTTCCGGTTCATGTCCGGTTTTCTGATGCTGGCACTGGACCGTCCGGTCTGTGAGCCGGTTCAACCGGGCCAAAAACCGAACAACAGAAGAGACACCAAAAAAAATTCAGAATTTTTTTTCGAGGATGGCATGTGCATGTAGAGGAAGATAGTAGACTCCAAAAGGGTAGAGGAAGCAGGTGATCTAGGCATGCCTATTGGAAAGAACCAATTTCAACCTCACAAAGAGCAACAATAGGCATGATTCGAGGATATCAAGAGATAGAAATAAAATCAACAGAAAAACTCATAGAGCCTCAAGATGGAAACCATTGAGATTCAAAGGAGTCTAGGAGATGGCAGGGGATTTCTCCCCTATGTTTAAGCACATGTGTTATGGCGCCTCAAAGATGCTTGGACTCATATCATGACACGAGATCAATTTATGTTGCACACATAGGTATGCATCAAACCAAGACATGGTAAGATGGCTATCCCTACATGTGTTGCGCAACTAGGCTACATAGCATGTTAAGAGTAAGAATATAGTGCAAGAAGCAAATCAATCCAAGTTTTAAGGATCTAGGATACCGAGTTCTCGCCTCAACATGACAAACCGGGCTTCATCCAAAGGCTTCGTGAAGATATCGTCCAATTGGAACATCGTACCCACATGAGTGAGATTGATATCACCATTTGCGACATGGTCACGTAGGAAGTGGTGGCGAATGTCAATATGTTTGGTGCCGCAATGTTGGACGGGGTTATTGGCGATCTTTATTGCGCTTTCATTGTCACATAGAAGAGGCACCATACCAAGAGACACACCATAGTCTTTCAAGGTTTGCCTCATCCATAACAACTGAGCACAACAAGATGTCGCGGATATGTATTCGGCTCCAGCGGTGGATAGGGCTATGGAGTTTTGTTTCTTGGAAGACCAACTCACCAACGACCAGCCAATGAATTGGCAAGCCCTGGAGGTTGATTTCTGGTCAACCTTATCACCTGCCCAATCGGCATCCGAATAGCCAACAAGCTCAAAGGCTGACCCCTTTGGATACCAAAGCCCGAGAGTAGGAGTGAGAACAAGGTACCTAAAAATCCGTTTGACCGCCATCAAGTGGCACTCCTTGGGAACGGATTGAAAACGAGCACACATTCCAACACTTAACATGATATCCGGCCTAGAAGCACAAAGTAGAGCAAGGAACCAATCATAGAACCGATATACCTTTTGGTCCACGTCCTTCTCACCAAATCCAAGGCCAAGTTATCCATTTAGTTGCATGGGTGTCTTCATAGGATTAGCCTTGGCCATCTCGAATTTATTGAGCATGTCCTTAATGTACTTCTCTTGAGAGATGAAATTGCCATGAGGAATTTGCTTTATGATGAAGCCTAGAAAGAACTTCAACTCCCCCATCATGGACATCCTAAATTTCATAGTCGTCAACTCGGAAAAAGCTTTGTTGTGAGATTCGTTAGTTCCACCAAAGATAATATCATCAACATAAATTTGAACAATAAATAAGCCACCCCTTTAACCCTTTTGGTGAAAAGGGTGGAATTGACCTTACCCACGCTAAACCCATCCATGAGTAGAAAATCCCTAAGGTGCTCATACCAAGCACGAGGAGCTTGCTTTAGTCCGTAGAGAGCCTTATGAAGTAGATACACATGGTTGGGATAGCGTGTGTTTTCGAAACCCAGGGGTTGAGCTACATATGCAACCTCTTTCAAGGGACCATTAAGAAATGCACTTTTCACATCCATTTGATAAAGCTTGAAGTTATGGAAAGAAGCATAGGCAAGCAAGAGACAAATAGCTTCAAGACGATCAACAGGCGAAAGGTGTCCTCATAGTCAATACCTTCTATTTGGGCATACCCTTGCGCCACTAACCTTGCTTTGTTTCTTGTGACGACCTTGTTCTCATCTTGCTTGTTCTTGAACACCCACTTGGTCCCAATGACATTGATGCGATGATCTTTAGTCCTCTCCACTAGAGACCAAACTTCATTGCAGGTGAAACACTCGAGTTCTTCTTGCATGGCAATGACCCAATTCGGATCCTTCAAAGCCTCATGAACCTTAAGGGGCTCAAAGTTGGACACAAAAGCATGATGCCCACAAAAGGTTGTGAGGTTATTCTTCTTGGCATGGGTCTCGATCCCTCTTGATATGCTTCCAAGGATATTGTTGACTTGAAGTCCACTTGCAATGGAGGCGGCCTTGATTTTCTGAATTGTGCCTTCATGATCAACGAATTCATCTTTTGAGGGGCCTTGATCATTGACACCATCTTGAGATTGACCTTGGGATGGAGGAGATTGATCTTCTACTTGGTCTTGCTCAAAGGGTTGAGAGCTTGGTTCTTATTCTTCGGTTTGCATGGCATCTTGAGTGAGATGTTGATCTTGTGGTGCATTTGATGGCTCTACTTGGGTAGATCTCGGCTCTTCTTGCGTTGAGCTTGATTCTCCCCCATCATCTTGTTGAACATGAATGTGAGACTCGGTGGGCAAGATATGCCCAATACCCATCAACTTGATGACTTGAGAGGAATCCACATCACCTACATCACGAGAAGAAACTTGCCCCTCGTGGGGGCCATTATTCTCCAAAAACTCGACGTCACAAGATACTTCAACACAACCATTGGTTTTGTTTTAGTATCTATAGGCATGAGAATTTTCCGCATAACCAACAAATATACCCTCTATAGTTCTAGATTCGAATTTACCGAGCTTTTGCTTTTTGTTCTTGACGAGGCACTTGCATCCAAAGACATGAAAGTAATTGAAATTGGGATTCTTACTTGTGAGAATCTCGTATGGAGTCATGTCAAAGGGAGCTCGGAGGAAGAGCCGGTTCGTGTAGTGGACCGCGGTAGCAATGGCTTCTCCCCAAAAATTGTGGGGGGGACTTGAATTCACTCAACATTGTTCTTGCCATCTCAATGATTGTCCGGTTCTTCCTTTCAACAACACCATTTTGTTGAGGGTATAAGGAGCCGATAATTCATGCTTGATCCCCTCATCTTCAACAAATTCTTACATGGTGTAGTTCTTGAACTCGGTGCCATTGTCGGTTCTAATGGACTTGATCTCCACTCCATGAGTGCGTTGAGCTTGCTTGGCGAAGATCATGAATTTCTTGTAGGTCTCATCCTTCGTCTTGAGAAGAAAAACCCAAGTATACCTTGAGTAATCATCAACAATGACAAGACCATATCTTCTTCCACCAAGGGAGTCATATGTTGATGGCCCGAAGAGATTCAAATGGAGAAGTTCCAAAGGTCTTGACGTGGCCACCTTGGTAACGGAAGGATGATGCTTCCCAATTTGCTTTCCTAAAATGCAAGCACCACACACACGATCTTTCTCAAAGGAGACACCGGTTAGCCCAATAATATGCTCACCCTTTAGGAGTTGATTGAGATTTATCATGTTGACATGACCTAGGCGACGATGCCAAAGCCATCCCTTGTCAGCCTTGGCCATTAGACATGTATGAAGAGATTGTCTCTCTTTCGAGAGGTCGACCACATAAAGGTCGTCTTCCACGTGTCCAATGAAAACCAAGCTGAGATAATCACCCCTAAAGACCTTCACAAAAGTTTTAGAGAAATAGGAGTCATAGCCGGCATCCGCAAGATGTTTAATTGAACGCAAGTTGTAACCAAGGTTTTCAACATGTAAGACGGTCTCTAGAATCAAAACCTTGGAGATCACCAACTTACCATAACCTAACACATTTCCTTTAGAGTTGTCTCCAAAAGTGATGCTTGACATTGAGTTGACATCGTGAATAAATTGGTCAAGCCCACTTCTACCTCCGGCCATGTGATTGGTGCATCCACTATCAAACACCCATTTTGATCCACCGGAGGCATAACCCTACAAAATCAATTCTTTGATTTAGGAACCCATTGAGTAATGGGTCCCCTAGCATTAGCAACAAGATCCTTTGGTACCCAAATTGAGTACCATCTATAAGCATAACCATTTTGAGGGCCAACATATTTGGCATATACATCTCCTTGAGTGCCCTTACATAGCACATAGGAAGGATTAGTCTTTCCCACATACTTATGATTGGGATTGCCCCTCATGGCTCCCCCATTCACAACATTCCTTTGACTTGGTCAACCACCTTGTCACCTTCTTTTACAAAGGTTATCTTCTTTGGTGGAATGGCATTGCTCGTATTGTTCTTTGGATCAAAACTGACACGTTCCTTGGAAATTTTCGTCTTTTGACGGGATAAAATCTCATCTAGGATCTTTCCCTTGGAGGTAGGTGCACGACGCTCTTTCTCAAGTTGCTCTTTCAACTTCTTATTATCCTCAATGAGGATAGTTTGATAAAAGATAGAGTTAGAGGTACAAGAATCATTTTCAACAATAATTGGATCCTTCAATGTACCAAGAGCCTTCTCATAGGACACCCGAAATTGGTCATGGTTCTCTCCAAGTTTTATGAGCTCACGCTTGACAAGAAAACTAGCCTTTTCAAGGTGCTCAAGGTCCTTGGTAAGATAAGCATGAGCAACCTCAAGCTCTTTCTTTGAGGCATCAAGCTCTTGGGACAAAGAGTTAGCCCTATCAATAGTGTCCATGTCTTTTGCTTTATCAATTTCAAAAAATTCAACTTGTAGTTTAAGAAATGAATTTGTATTATTTTCCTCACAAAGCTCTTGCTCGAGAAGATTGAATCTTTGTTTCTCATCATCAATATGATATTCCAAGCTATCAATGGTCTCATCACGTGAGCTAACAAGTTCCATTAATTGCTTGACTCTAACACGAGCAATGGGAGGAAGAGACTTCATGATATCATACATTTCTTTTATATATTCTTCACCAAATTCATCACTATCACTATCACTATCATGGTTACTCTCAAGATCATCCAAGACGCTAGATAGGGATGGAGGATAGACAATTACCTTGGAGCTTCTTGCCATAAGACAAGAGCCGGTTAACTTGGGAATAGGAGAACTCTCGATGTAGTCCTTGGCGTAGTCGTAGGTGAGAGGTGAACCGGGTTAGACATATGCCAAACCGGTCACACCCACCACTTTCTCCTTATCCTCCCACTCCACGTCGGACTCGTCCTTGGAGCTCCTTTCCATGAGGCAAGTGGCGGTGACCTTGGGAGTAGGGGAGTCGTCGGTGTAGTCCTTGGTGTAGTCGTAGGTGATGAGAGACCCGGGTTCGGCGAAGGCCAAACCGGCCACTCCAACAACCTTCTCTTCTCTCTTCCTCCTTGTCGGATATGTATTCTTGACCTAGGAAGCCCTTGCCATCACGCCTATTGTTCCTCTTGTATCTTTCGTTGATGGGGTTGGGCTTCAATCTTGATTTGGCGCCCTCTTCATACTTGGGCTTGTCAAGCCTCTTCTCATATGGACATTTATCGGCAAAGTGGCTCGACTCATCACATTTGTAGCACGTCCTTTTCTTCTCACCTGATCCCATTGAACTTCTCCTTCTTCGGAACTTCATGTTCTTGGTGAAGAGGGCAAGTTGAGAGAGCATATCATAAACTCCATCAACATCGCTTTCCTCACCACTAGCAACATCTTCTTGCACATGCTTGGCCTTTAGTGCTAGAGAGTGAGAAGACCCAATAGCACGGTTGATCTCCTTGATCTTTTGCCCTTCATCCTCCAAGTTATCCGTGGCAACAAGATAAGAGACTAGATCATCAGGAGTGAATTGATTAGCTCTATCAAGGAGTTGCAAGTTCAAGGCAAGCTTCTTAGCGGTGACCGCGATCATAGAGACAATCCTGGACTTGATGAGCTCATCATTCAAATTGAATCCATCATCATACTTCTCACACCCTAGGCCACCAATCTTCACGCGGAGGGCAACAGGTCTCTTGTATGCTTCGGCAATAGTCTCACCATCATGGTTCATGAACATGTTCATCTCTGACTTGGCAGCTTCATACTTGGACTTTTGGATAAGAGACGTTCCCTCTTGGAGAATGACAATACTATCCCAAAGATCCTTTGCGGTGGGATTTCGCTGACTTGATCATGGAGAGTGCGGTGAATGTCACTCCTTATCTTGTCACAAGCTGTTCCATTTTAGTTGACGGTCGTAGTACTCTCCCGGAGTGAGGTTGGTTGGATCATGAGGGTGGAAGCCGGTGCACACAATCTCCCAAAGCTCAACGCTGCAGCTGCGAAGATGAGATTCCATAGAAGCTTTCCAATGAGAGAAATGAGTTCCATCATAATGAGGTGCAGGACCCGAACCATTAATATGAGGCATGATGTTCTTTTGCTTAGGATAGACATAATGAAATTGATTATGGGGCGTGGAGGTTTTTGACGAGCCACTCTCATGAGCGGACTCGACATCCTTATTCTTTCTGGTGTCCATTGTTCTACCTTGAGGTACTACCAATGGGTTACCAAGAAAATCCCCATAGCCAATGGCCTTAAGTTGTCCTTCTAGGTAACTCATTCGAACAAGGAGATTGGAATCGGTCTTGGCCTTTTCAAGGGCACCCTTGGCTAAGATTTTGCGAAGCTCCTTGACCAAATAAGTCTTATCCTCCTCATCATCGGAGAAAACCATCTTTTCTCTTAGGCGGTAAAGCCCTTAAAAGAGGCATTGGCTTTGATACCAATTGAAAGTGTAAGATGGTTAACCTAGAGGGGGGGTGAATAGGTTTCTACAAAATTCTTTATAATCTTTTGAAAGTTTTAGGCTTTGCGGAATATAAGTGAGCCTAAATGCAAACTAGGTGAGGCAACCTAGATGATAAACAAGATACTTCAAGCTCGAAGGCTATCACAAGGTAAACAACACAAGTAAGAGATCGGTTAAGAAATAATCGAAGCACGCGGAGACGAAGATGTATTCCCGTGTTCACCACCTTTGGGAAGGGTGATACGTCACGTTGGAGAGGTGTGAGGTTCCACGAAGGATTCCTCACGCGCCACAAAGGCTCACCTTCTTCTCCGAGCCTATCCCACGAAGGAATAGCTCACTTACTCGTGGTAGACTTTTAAGGTAGTCTTCAAACCCTCACAAACTTTCCACGGAGCAAATCACAAGCCGAAAGCCTCCGGGCGACCCTATCCGCCTAGGGTTTCCCACAAACCCAAGAGTAACAAGCTAACTCGATGAACTCAACGGGGAATGAACTTTGGCTTGGTGGAAATGTAGATCAGGACCTCCTCTTCCTTTCTACCAAAGGGATTTGGATTTGGTTGGGTAGAATGGGAGATCCTCAAGCATTTATGTTTCAACAATGAGAGAGAGAGAGAGCTTCAAGAAGGATATAAACTGAATGCCTAGCCTGCTCAAGGTGGAAGAAGGGATATTTATACTCAAGGAGAAAAACTAGCCGTTTCAAGCCAATTTCGTAAGTTCCGGTTTTAAGTTTGGTTGGACCGGTTCACACACCGGACTGTCCGGTTCTCAGCCCGGAAAACCAAACTTCAATCGAATCTGCTCACTGTACCTAGACCCGGATAGATTCGGAGTAAGTAACCCGGAAATCCCGTTTGGGGTTCGGATTTTCGGTCCTGACACCGGACGGTCCGGTCTAGGAGCCGGTCTGAAAACCGGATCTGCAGAAAAGGGCTTGATGGATATGTTTTCTTCTCTTCTCTCTTTGGTGATGGATTAAGTAGAAGAATGGGATGTGTATATGGCTTAGGTAATCATCCCCAATAAGCTCATCGAGAGAACCCCTCTTAATAGTGCGGAGTTCCTAACCGGACTCAAATTACATAAAAGGGAAAACTCCGGTGCAAAGCTTCGATATCAAAATGGGGGGGGGGTCTCCAATGACCTTCCATCATAGCATCGGACTAGAACCTGTGTAAGACACTAGAAGTACCATTTGTCCGCTATAACCACGGTGTCATTGTCAACCAAAAATAGTATAGGGTAAAATACCCTTTCAAAAGGTAAAATCATAATAGATCCCAATTTTTTGTCACTGTCCAATTACTACTACAAGTTTCTCCATCTAGTGCACACTTCTCCTCTCAAGTCTAGCATACTAGTTTGATCAGAACATGTATACAAAACGGGATAAACATATGCATCTATCAATACACCAAACATATACTGGAAATTTGCAACCTCATATAATCAACTCATAAAACAAAGATCCGCCATAGAGGAATTACATATATATGACCGTGATCATGTTAGGTGGCACAGTGGCGGGCTCAAGAATTTCACAATGGGTATTCATAATAAAAAATGAAGGAAAAACAACAAAAAATGGCGCAAGAGTAGCACTTGATCTTGTGATCAATTGGCTTATAAGCATGTGTCCTACCCAACTACTCCTATGCGTACTTGTGATGGAATTTCAATCAGTTTTCTATACAAGTAGACTAAAATATAAGGCACACCATATAATTTAAAAGTATTCAGCTGAATACCTTTGATACAAGATGGGCTCGCCCTGGTGGCTCATAGGGCTCTAAACAATCATAGCAAGAGAGAGAGAGAGAGTTCCAAAAACTCATAGTACGAGGGGTGGACTACTCCTTGTTCATCATGGAGAAGTTGTTGGTAATGTTGGAGAGGTTGGAGAAGAAACCGAGGATGACTCTTACAACATTTCCCCCTCCAATCTTGAGAAGCCCCATGATTTTTTATCTGGTTCTATATGTTTTATCTTTTTGCTTTGTATCCTTGTGAGATCACGAAAGGGGCCATATATATAATCGGTTTTAGGTCAAGACGAAGAGATAGGTGTGAAGATGGACAACATCGAACCCGTGAGGCGCCAGGTGGGCCCCATGGCGCGACAACCAGTTTTGGCCGCCCCATGGGCCTCAGGTGTCCTTGTTTAGGTCCAAGTGCTCCAGGCCTCCATATTGATGAAAGACTTCTGGAGAAAAAATCTAGGTTGAAAGTGCATGTGTGCCCCACGTGTGGTTTTGGTAATTAATGACAATCTCTATATACTAATATTTGCATTGAGCTATACTTGTAATAATTGTCCATTAGCATCGCTTTAATAATTTGTTGGCTTCAAGGTTGAAGGTTGAATAAGTGAAGAAGAATAAGCAATGACCAAGAAGATATTCATGGTGTGATACAAAGAATGATCTTGTGAGAGTTGAACTTATTGGAAGCATTTCTTGAAGGGGAAGATAGTGTGAGCATTCTTGTATTTTTTCAACACATCATGTTGAAGAAATAGGAAGATACAAGGTTGATCAACACAAGTGCAAAGAGCGTTTCAAGTGGATCAGCACTCAAGAAGATGTGAAGAAGTGCAAGTTTAAGATGGACCATCTTGAGAAGATGTAAGGGTATTTTACCCTTAAACTACCGAAGCTAAAGTGTGGACTAATGTTACCTACTAGCGTTTACATAGATTTTAGTACACAAAGTGTTGATGGAAGGTGGTATGAGACCCCCTATTCTCTTTTCTAAAGAAGAGTCGATGTTTTGGTTTCATTTCTCTCTATTTACATTTAAGTCTAATAAAAAACACCACACTATTAAGAGGAATGATTTCGATTAGCTTAATATAGATGTTTACCTAATCCAAAACACATCCTACTGCCATATATTGTCATCACACGTAGAGAGAAGAGTTTAGCTTGTGAAACAAAATGCATTTTGAGACATCACTACGAAATTGGTCCTACAATCGGTGCATATTCTTTCTTATGGCATGGCGGACTCGTCATCAATCATCGTTTTTCATGTCAAGTGAATTCTGAACATCGGTGCATATTCTTTCTTGGCCTCGTAAGCATATTGTAAACTTAGTGTTTTTATTATGCTCTGAAATTAATTTAGAAAACTCTATATACTTTCTCCATTTTAAAATATAAGATGTTTTATCTTTTGTCTAAATGTATCTAGATGTTTTATATTAGACCGTGCTACCCGGCAGGCGGTCTAGCAATTGGCAATTCCGGCGGACGTCGCACAGCTAACATCAGCCCCGCGTATAACCTGTCTAATCGCTAAAGGACAAAAGTTGATGATGCATTACTTTCCTACGCAAGCGATCCACAATAATTTGGTAATGAACTCGTGATGATACAGCTCAAAAACTAATTGGTAAAGGACAAACCGAGTGGATCGAATACGAAAATTCAAAAATTCAAATGTTTTATAGGATAAACCGTTCATTTGATTTAGGATCTGTTTTTCAGTCGTGACAAGATTTTTAAAACTAGATCCTATGTTGATATATTTTGACAAGTTTTTTTTACTCAAAAGTTAGTCACATGTAAGAAATAAGTTATCTAGGGTGTAACATATAATATACTCATACCGTAACATGTAAGTTATCCAGATATATAGAATGGTCTATACAGCCTTGCCTATATGCATGCAGAAAAAAGATAAAGTGATAACATTCTTGCCTGTGCTTGGGATCAATGTTTTGTATAGATGTTTCGTCGTATCATTAAGTATTCTTTGTTCGTTTTTTTCTATCTAGAAGTGGAATGGAATAACCCGGTTAAAGATAGGACCGTGCTACCCGGCAGGCTGTCTACCGATTCGTAATCCTGGCGGACATGCACAGCAAGGACGAACACGGGTTTGTCTAACCGCTAAAGACAAAAAGTTCATGGTACATCTTTTCCGTGCGCCATTATTGAGCCGTGATGATTCAGCTCAAAGACTAATCGGTAAACAAATTGAGTGGATTGAAAACAAAAATTCAAAATATTCTATAGGGTAAACCGTTTATTGGATTTGTGATCCGTTTTAACCGTTGAACAAGTCGTCGCTAGATCTTCGAAATTACTTTGCTAACTGGCAGGCGTTCTATGGATTATAAACTCTGGCGAATCGGACAAAGATTGATACGCCATATGCGCGCGAGGTTCCGATAACAAATAGACCGCGTGGGTGAGCCATGCATACCGAGGATGCCAACAAATAACACAAGTTGAGCACTCGCGCAAGAGTATATCTGCTAGTAAGGAAGTTATCCACCTATAATATATGAGTTATTTAGACTATACACAACTATCATTCTATAGATAAGAAAATTTGGCGGGCGTTCGACCAAAAGCACGGCAAACAGATCCCCATATCGCGACAATGAACACCCCACACTGCCGCCGTCCGTCGTCCTATCATCGAGTTAGCAAGTTTAATTCTCACATGGAGCCACACAGGCATATGAGTATAAGTTATCCACCCAGCTAACTCTATAGTTATTCAGGAATATGAGTACAAGTTATCCACCAGCTAACGCTATAGTTATCCATACTTATCTGTAGAAGTTATCCCACAAATGATCAATAGACATATATCCAGATGTGTTGTTGTGACTAGCCAACTGCATTAAAAACTTGACAGTAGGAAGAAAGTAAAAAATCATAAACATAGGTAGGAAATCACATATGGGGATATAAAAATCAAGTTATCCATCAGTTTATATAACAGTTATCCAGCCATATGAGTACAAGTTATCCATTAGCTAACACTGCAGTTATCCAGGCATATGAGTATAAGTTATCCACTCAGCTAACACTATAGTTATCCAAGAATATGAGTACAAGTTATCCACCAGCTACCGCTATAGTTATCCATGCTTATATATAAAAGTTATCCCATAAATCATCAATAGACATATATTCAGGAGTGTTGTGTGTGGCTATCCAACTGCATTAAAAACTTGACAGTAGGAAGAAAGTGAAAAATCATAAACATAGATAGGAAATCACATATGGGGGTATAAAAATTAATTTATCCATCAGTTTATATACCAGTTATCTAGCCATATGAGTATAAGTTATCCAACATCTAACACTGCAATTATCTAGGCATATGAGTATAAGTTATCTACTTAGCAGCTAATACTGCATTATCTAGGCATATGAGTATAAGTTATCTACCCAGCTAACACTATAGTTATCTAAAAATATGAGTACAAGTTATCCATCAGCTACCGCTATAGTTATCCATGCTTATATGTAAAAGTTATCCCATAAATCATCAATAGACATATATCCAGGAGTGTTGTGTGTGACTAGCCAACTACGTTAAAAACTTAACGGTAGGAAGAAAGTGGAAAAGCACAAACATAGGTAGGAAATCACATATGGGGTATAAAAATCAAGTTATCCATCAGTTTATATAGCGGTTATCCAGTCATATGAGTACAAGTTATCCAACAGCTAACACTGCAGTTATCTAGTCATATGAGTATAAGTTATCCATCCAGCTAACACTATAGTAATTCAGAAATATGAATACAAGTTATCCACCAGCTACCGCTATAGTTATCCATGCTTATATATAAAAGTTATCCCATAAATCATCAATAGACATATATCCAGGAGTGTTGTGTGTGACTAGACAACTACATTAAAAACTTAATGGTAGGAAGAAAGTGGAAAAGCACAAATATAAGTAGGAAATCAAACATGGAATATAAAAATCAAGTTATCCATCAGTTTATATAGAGGTTATCCGGCCATATGAGTACAAGTTAACCAGCAGTTAACACTGCAGTTATCTAGGCATATGAGTATAAGTTATCTACCCAGCTAATACTATAGTTATCCAGAAATATGAGTACAAGTTATCCACCAGCTACCGCTATAGTTATCCATATTTATATGTAAAAGTTATCCCATAAATCATCAATAGACATATATCCAGAAGTGTTGTGTGTGACTAGCCAACTACATTAAAAACTTAACGGTAGGAAGAAAGTGGAAAAGCACAAACATAGGTAGGAAATCACACATGGAGTATAAAAATCAAGTTATCCATCAGTTTATATAGCGGTTATCCAGCCATATATGTACAAGTTATCCAACAGCTAACACTGCATCCAAACGGGCGACTTTACAACTTAGGGAGCAGCAGGCCTTGTGTTTGTGGTGAAGGTACAGTTATCCAGGCATATGAGTATAAGTTATCCACCCAGCTAACACTATACACTTTCTTTGCATCATTTCCATATGCACGGCTTTTTTTATTCAAAACGTACGATAGCTAGTACTGTCAATCACAAAAAATCAATCACTCAACATTACTAATATTTGATTTAACTAGAAATAGACAAGTACGGTCACTGCGGAGTAATAATTGGTTAACACTATCACACTTGCTTTAAGAAACACACTAACATCATTCCAGTTAAAAAATAAGATAAAAGACACAATCTTTCAGGGAGAAAACTCCGATTTGCTTGCAGTGGTTGAACCCCTGAATTCTCATATTAGCACATGAAACCATCGTTTTGAGATTTCATTTTAGGTTACATACAGAAACTTAGATCCACTCGTCAGTGATGTACACATATACAAGGCAATTCCCGATACACATACACAAGGCAATTCCCGATAGAAAGCTGCGTTGAAGGCAGTGACTCAGTGAGCATCCTAGATCCGTGTATTCCTTTCTACTACATGCTAGCGAACATCTTCTCAGAAAGCAACGTAAGACGTTGCCGAGCAGACAAGGCACGACAAGAGTGAGAGGAAGGGGACGCACCATTGCTAAGCTGGGCCTACTACTCGAGCGCCTATCGACCTCCGGAATACGGGTACGGCCGCCAACCCCGCCTGGAGGAAGCGCGGCGTAGAGGACGAGGACCGTAGATTCCTCTCCGTCCGCCGCTCGTGCTGCACCATTGGAGGTCGGGGAGGTTGTCTCGTAGAGCCTGCGCCAGTGGAGGTTAGCTGAGGACACAACATCCCCGCGTTGGTATCTTGAAGACGCCAGCCAAACCACCACTGCGCTGGCACCGGAGATACGACCTGGCACTGGTGGGGCGACGCAGTGGATGTGGGATGCCGGGGGCAGCGCTATCGAGGCCAGGTCGCGGCATGCTGGGAGATCTCCTTGGCAGCGTGCGGAGACCCGCGAGACGGCCTATCACCGGTGGGGCGGCGCGGTAGAGGAGGGATGCCGGGGACGGCGCCGTCAAGGCCAGGTCGCGGCGCTCGAGTAAGGAGAGAGGTCGGGGGCGGTGCGCCAGTCGCCAGAAGATCTCCTGGACGACGCGCAGAGGGATGAAGGAGGGGAGGTTGGGATCGAATGAGATGGGGACCTGCGAACGCGTACTGTGGTGGATGGGATCCCGATCGCACAACTCTAATCGTGCGGTTCACATCAGTTCGTCGGGATTGACCAATTTCAGACCTCTCTGAACGTAGAATTCCCGTTTATATTTTTAGAAGTGAGGGAGTATTAATGAAGCGCTGATGTTCCTAAAAAAATAGAAAAGTTCTCGCTGAAAAACGGCCTACTGGGCCGTTATCGCTTGGTTCCAGCCGCTACGAATTGGTGTGGTACTACCGAGAAGTAGTTACACGGGCCTTATCCGGACACTATATTTGCGCGAAATGGCTCATCCTTCAGGAGCCCGTCAAGAGCCTAGCGCTTTCCAGTCCGTCTCGAGAGGCTCTCCTCGTCTTCCTCGGCTTCATCGGCGTCTGCAAATCCGTCCGCTAAAAAAAAGACCAAATCCGCTCCGCCTCTCGCCTCTGTGACTCTGGCCCGGGGAACCCGATCTTCTCCCGCTTCCAAATCCCCACGAGCTCAGACCTTTCTCCGGCTCAATTATCGCAGCCCAGCACTTCTCGTGACTATTTCCTGCAGGCTGCAGCGTAGCCGGATTTGCTCGATCCCACAAGGCCACAACCGAAGTCTGAAGGTGCAAATCTTCTATTCTCTCTCATGCTTGGTTTGGAATTTTGGTCAATAATCTTGTCAATCTTAAGCATAGACTGCTCTTCGCCTCCGGTGTTAGGGTTTATATATGTGTTGTGGACATTTGGGTACAGTGGGTACAGTGTGTCTACTGGCCAGGTGATGCTGTTTGTCGTTGGCAACCACCGTAGCAATGCGCCTAGAGGGATTCGTGTGGTAGCATGGTGCTCGGCTTTCTGGTGACTCTCTGCTCGTGCTTTAAACATTTATGATTTGGCAGGGGAATTCCGTTGTACTAGCATATTATGGAAAGTCCATATGGATAGCTTGGGTTATGTAGAAAGTGTGAACAAGGGAAAAGGGGGAAAGTTTGCGTTTGTCCTAGCAATTGTGTGCTTATGTTTGAACTGGTAAGTCGCTGTATTGAGATCAACTCAGATGGAGACATCCTTCCTGTTGTTCTGTCAAAGCCCCAAAATGTGCGGTATAATTTGATGAAGGTTGATGTCAACACCCGCCTTTTATGCTGCAATCTCCTGGCTGTGTAGTTTTTTTTTTCCTTCTAACAAGCACATTTCCTGGCTATATTATATGTTGTAGCAGTTTTGTAACAATGGTCTCATGTTCCACTAATGTCTAATTCTTAGTTCTGTTTCTCCAAACCTCTTTTTTTTTCAGTTTATACTCGGTGCTACTTAAAGCAGATGCTACCTTGCGCGCCTGCTGTATGTTTGCAACGCTCTACTTATATCGTGTATTCTCATCCTAGTCAATTACAAGGAGGGTTGTCACAGAGCATGACCTTCTTGAATTACTCTCGTGCACAAGCAGTCAGTTATCATGCAAGTACGGGTTTAGTTAGTTTTTCTCCTAAGAAGAACGTAGCATCATCTCGATTGCAAAATACGACATGCTTTGGGTGTTTGGGTCAACGATCTGGATGTGGATTATCTGTGAGACATCAAATCCTAAATGTAAAGCTTGATAGAACCTCACGCCACAAGTTTTCAAGTGCTAGCTGGAATCCGAGAAGTTTTGCAATTTCTGGGATGGCAAATGCTGATGGTCCTGTGGATTCACACACTTCAGAATCATCAACTAGTTATGCTCATGGGAAGAAAGTTTATACAGAGTACTCTGTCACTGGTGAGAGCATGGAAGATTCTGTTTCTTAGTACTTATATACACGTTTTTAGTGCATAACATCGTCTGGATACTTATGACTTTCAGTGTGATCGACAGGCATTCCTGGAGATGGGAGATGCTTGTTCCGTTCTGTCGCCCATGGTGCATGCATTAGGTTAGGGAAACCGATACCTAATGAGGATCTTCAGAAAAAACTGGCTGATGATTTAAGAGCATTGGTATGTTTATAATGCTCATGCTTTTGATGAGCAGTGTTCTAAAGACTAAGATATGCTCATCTAGTGGTTAGTCCTGACTTCGTATATAAACCTTTTCATCGTTAGGTTGCTGATGAATTCATCAAGAGACGGACAGAGACTGAATGGTTAGTTCCTCATCATGCTGTTGTTCTTCATGTAAAATAATGCTGAGATCATGCTTATCCCTTGTTGTAACATCAATTTGCAGGTTTATTGAGGGGCTCTTTGATACATATGTCTCACAGATTAGGAAGCCACATGTGTGGGGAGGTGAACCAGAATTGCTCATGGCTTCGCACGTTCTTCAGTGAGTAGTTGGACTATTTTCTCCTGAGATAAGCATTTCATGATAGTTTTTAGCCATGATTCTCTGAACATTGTTTAAGTGTTTGCTAGTTAGTTGAAATTTACACTGACGCAGTACTGTCTGGCCATATACATGCACAACTTATAACTTATGGAATATGGAATAAATTGATTATTGTTTAGCTTTTTAGCATTATTAATGCATCATCTGGTATCAGTTTTTTTCCCTAACCTGAACTTTCCTGGTTGTGCCCCTCTTCTTCAGTTTCGTTGAATCTGTACTCTAGGGTATTGTGTCTGTGCTTATATATTTTCACCTGAAAACAGAGGCCGTAGATATATCACTCCCTTGTAGAAAAAGAAATAATGGAAAATTGTTCAGCAGTCATGACAGCTAGAATCCATCAATGTAGTTCTGAATAGATCATAGACATTGCCGTCTGTAGTTTGGATCATCAAGTTTTGCCCTTTGCAACATTGAGGTGCCAAAGCAGTAAGAATACATGTACCGTTATTGTGTTGCCAGGATGCCGGTCACTGAGTAATTGGACCATGTACTCCCAAGATAAGCATTTACATTATTACATGACAGTTATTAGCCATTATCTCTGAATATTTCCCAACTGTTTGCTAGTTAGTTGAAATTTTCATCGGTGAAGTATCCAAATGGAGCACTTGCACTGTCTGGCCATATACGCATAGAACTTAAAACTTATATGGAATTAATTGATTTCACGTTTAGCTTTATAGCATTAATACATTCATCTGGTATATCAACATGGTGCCCTAACATGAACTCTCTAGGCTGTGTCTCTCTTCACTTTGCTTCTTCTTCGATTTTGTTGTATTTGTACACTAGGGTGTTCTATCTGTTGTTTCATGTTTTCACCTGAAACAGAGGCCAGAGATGTGTCGCTCCATTGTAGTAAATAAAATAATGGAGAATTGTTTAGCATTCATTTCAGCTGGAATCTATTAATGTAGTTGCGAACAGATCGTTGACGTTGCTGTTTGTAGTTTGGATTTTTAATTTTTATTTTAATGCTGAGGCGCCAACGCACTAAGTGTACCGTCACTTTGTTGTCAGGATGCCAATCACTGTTTACATGCGGGAAGAAGCAGCAGGTGGTCTGATAGCGATCGCGGAGTATGGCCAAGAGTATGGGAAAGAGGACCCTATCCAAGTCTTGTATCATGGCTATGGCCACTATGAAGCGCTGCAAATACCAGGAAACACTGATCCCAGGTCAAGATTGTAAAGCATCTGGAGCTCAGAGATCATGTTGTAAGTTTTTAGGGCTATTCGTTCTCTTCTTCCCAGCTACATTTTCTGATAAAGTATAGTAAGAATCACTGGGCTTGTTCCGTTCAGCTAACTGAACAATTTGTTTGTGCCAGCAGTGGTCTTCTTTGCAGACAACGCTACAGCGGCGGCGTTGGACAGCCACGGACGTGTGCTGGAAAAAGTCTGGATTCACGCCCAACATACGGCGCATGTCGCACGCTCCTGAGATCCAGCGGATCGATCCCAGGTTCTCAACAAACTACAGCCTCCTTGGCAATGCCAATGTTCAGATGCACATAGTAGTCAAATCTTGTACACCTCTCAAGCTCCTCCATAGATATGTTGTACGCATCGTGATCAATGAATCTGGGTGGAGATTTTGTAGTATCACGGCATCTTTCCGACCGGTTCGTTCGCCGCCGGCCTGGGTGCTTCTCGGACTCTCTGCCTGAACTCCCCAGCAATGTGTTTCAAACTTTGTTAATCATAGTTAAGAAATACAGTTGGTATCGAATATGTCTCGTTGTGAATCATGACGCTTCAGTGTGTTTCAGAATTCAGTTTTGTTAACTTTGAGCTTGTTCAGAAGATATCATCAGAGCGAAAACATATGTTCAAACGGATTGTTATTCTGGTATTTATTCGGACACGTTTCGAATCTGAGATTGAAAATAGATAAGAGAGTGACAGAGAGCATCGATGGTGCACCAATGCAACTTGTCTAGAGTTCACTTTCTCATTTACTGACGAAGTATAGTCAGAATCATCGGTTTTGTTCCGTTTGCCTGTCTAGACGATTTATCTTGTACAGTATACTCCAGCAGGCCATCTTCTTGGCAGACAGCAGCGTTCGACCGCGACGGACGCGTACCTGGACGCTGCGAAAAGTGCGGATCGATTCTCAACAACCTTGAACCGCCTCCTCCGGCCGCTAGCTGCATTGCTAACGGTCAGGTGTACTTGGTCAAATCGTGTAGCACCTCACGAACCTCCTCTATAAATACACGCGCAGTCGTGTGCGCATCGCGATAAACGGATCAGCCAGTAGGTTTTTGCACAGTTCAACTCAGGATCAGAGTAAATCTTTCCTCACCACGTTCGCCATGGACGACGACGACGACCACGAGCTGGTCGACGACGAGGAGCAAGACGAGGAAGAGGAGCAGGACGAGGACTTGGACGTGGGCGAGGAGCTCCGCGACGCCGAGCAGGGGGAAATGCCCGTCGACGACTACTGCTGGCGCCTCAAGGCGCTGGCCGACGCCCTCGCCGAGCAGGGCGACCCCGTCGACGACCGTCTCCTGACGCTGCACATGCTCCGCGGCCTGAGCCCCAGGTTCCGGGTCATGGGCAGGCTGCTTCTCGTGCAAGCCCGCCTCCCCAGCTTCATGGAGGCCTTCGCAAGGCTGCGCATGGAGGAGTACGACCTGGACCATGGCCAGGACGCGCTGTGAGGACTCCGCCCGCGGCCCGCCGCCGCGACGACGACACCGATCGGCGGCGGCGGAGGCGGTGATCGACACTGATGATCAGGTCGCGCCGTCGTCTCTTCTGTCTCTTCCCCCTCTCATGTAATACATGTACGTGTCGTGATCGGTGAGATTCAGCGAGCGGTATAGCCAGGTTGATTCGACCCAGCACGCACTCCATGCGTGCGCCTGAATGATTATGATTGCCGCTTTCATGTTAAGAACAGACATAACAGCAGTGTTACCTGAACCAGTTCATGTCTCTGCAGCTGTCGACGTGCTACCTCAGGGCCTCCAGATTTTTATTTTTTGCACAGGAAGGGCCTCTAGATTAGATGCGTTTGATTTAAGTCCTGGAGCCCCATGAGGGAGTCAGGTCAGGTGGAACAGCTAACGTAGATTTATCATCTAAAAAAAGCTACTCGTAGATTCGATCCGTTCTTTTAGTCACTTATTACTGCAGCCTGCGCAATGGTGTACTATTTCGTTTATTAAGTGATGCCTCCTGTCTGCAAATATATGTCCCTCTAATCATACTTGCCTCTCATTCGAAGGCTACCATCGTGCAAGCCCGGTAGCACAAGGACGCTAACCCTAGGCAAGACACGGGGCGACTCTGGCACCGGCCTTGAGCTCCCATTCCCCCCGCATCTTCTCCCCCTCGCCTCGCTCCCAATGGAGGACTCCGGCGGCGAAGGCAGCGGCAAGCTCTCTCTCTCTCTCCCTTGCGCGGCTGTGGTGCTTCCTTTGGCTGTGACGGTGGAGCGTGGATTGGTGGAGAGGTGCTACAGAGCCCGATGGTGAGTGTGACACGAGTGCGACGTCGACGACACGAGTGCGACGTCGACTTCTGGACACCGTGGTGGTTCCGGGGATCGTCCAGGAAGTGGTGGGCTGGATCCCTACCTTGCAACCCCCATTTTCGGTGGCGATGGGATTGTTGTCGGTGCCTCCTGCTTGTTGACAGACATGGATCGCCTCTTGTCGGCGGTAAGGTCAAGACGACTCCTTTCTGCTAGAGTCTGAGGTCACCGTCACCTCCTTGGAGGCTTTTTCATAGAGCTGCTCGTACTTCCCCGCCTCGACCACTAGGGGAAACCCTAGATTCGATCATCAGATCGGGCGGTGGTGGTCTGGTTGTGTCATTCCCCTAGTTGGAGTTGTCTCCTAGGTGGTTGGTCGAGTTATCGATGCATAGTTGGAGTTGGTGTCGGCCGCCGCCTAAAGCGTGGGCTTTCGGGGCTCTATGTACACTATCCTCGGCACTTCTTGGTCGTTGGTTGCCTTTTTTAGCACTGTACAAGCCTGTCCTGGTCTCTTCTTCTATGAGATTAATACACCTTCGAGGTCTATTGTGGAAAAGTTTCAGCCTTCACTCGTACAGTTTAGAAGTTTTTTTATCACACCTAGATTGTTTGCTCTTTTGCTGTTTGATTTCAGGTATAGTAATAAAGACCGAGTCAATGAGCAAATTATACTACGTTCTACACGATGTATTTTTGCGAAAGTTGTATTCGAAGCAAAATCGAGTAGTGAAAAAATTGGCAAAGAACACCTTTTTTTCTACACCCTAAAATTATGTTTGCTAACCCGTACTTTATGTTTTGCTAAATTATTCTAGGGTTAGAATAAACCCTTTTCTCCCTCTTTGTTTTCAAATAGAACCTAATACTAGTAAAGTTTTGGATTTTGTTGCAAAGTTTGTATTGAAGTCATAACGAAGTTTCCAATATTTTAAAATGTGATTTGAACCTTTTCCAAATTCCCCGAAGCTCCAATCCATTCTCTTCTAGTTTTCTGAAATGTGTTTTTTTTAAAAGAGAAAATAAAATACCCCTTTGTGCTGGAGTCTGGACCGGCCAAGCCCACCAAGGCCAACCAGCCAGCCCAGTCGGCTGACTCCCCTACCCAACCCTAGACACCCCAACGCACGCGAAACACCTTCCCTCTCTTGCGCTCGACGTCTCCCCTGTCCCCGCCGCCACACGCATCCCGCACGCGGCACGCGCACGACGCGCATCGTGCTCACCGGATCAAGCAGATCTGCACAATCATTCAGCTCGGATCAAGAGTAAATCTTTCCTCCGTGTCGTCGACCTTGTTCTCGCCATGGACGACGAGGAGCAGGACGACTTCGACGTGGGCGAGGAGCTCCGCTACGCCGAGCAGGGGGACATGTCCGTCGACGACTACTGCTGGCGCATCAAGGCGCTGGCGGACGCCCTCGCCGAGCAGGGCGAGCCCGTCGACGACCGTCTCCTGACGCTGCACATGCTCAGCGGGCTGAGCCCCAGGTTCCGGGTGAGGGGCAAATTGATGCTTGTCCAAGCCCGCCTCCCCAGCTTCATGGAGGCCTTCGCGCGGCTGCGCTTGGAGGAGTACAACCTGGACCATGGCCAGGACGCGCTGTGAGGGCTCTGGCACGCCGCGCCCTCGTCGCTGACAACGACAGCGGCGGTGATCGACCTTGCACGAGTAACATCTGTGATCTGTCTGTCTCTCCCCTGCTCGAGTAACACATGTACGCATTATGATCGATGAAATCTGTAAGCTCACCGTTTATTAATGCAGTGTCTTTCGGGACCGATCTATGTTCAAAAAAATTACTATAACGAAGTAGAAGCTGCACGATTCAGCGAGCGGTATAAGATAGGCTGATCGATCCAGCATGCAGACCGTGCTCCTGAATGACTGTCAATCGTCGTGCTTTCAGTTTAAGAACAGAGATAACCCAGAGTTATCTGAACCTATTTCATCCGTTCTCTTTCAGTTAGGGCCTCCAGGTTAGATGCGTTCTTTAATTTCCTCTCTGCAAATACATGTCCTTCTAATCATACTCGCGTCTGGTTTCAGTGACTACCATGTAACTCCACAAACAGTAGCAATACCATCGAGCAAGCCTCGGTTGTTTGTTCTTCTTTCACCTATAGATTTCAGGTCATGGACATTGAGGTAGTGAGCAAATTGCGACGTTCAGCTGGATGTTTGCTTGTGGAAGCGGTATTCAAAGCAAAAGTGAGTACTCTACTAAAAAAATTACCCCAAAATACGCCTGGCCACAATTGTACACACGCCGAGGTGGACATAGGTTCCAACGGTATGATTTGTCTTCTCCCGCTCTTTCCTATACCGTTGTCCTACCTCCCTCTCATGGCATGTAGCTTCACCAGATCCTCGAGTCCTGGTCAGTGGCGGACCTACAAGGTATGCCAGGTATGCCCCGGCATACCCTGCAGCCCACCGTGCTATGCATAGTATTGAGCTGATGAATGCAAAACTGCTCAGCTGATTTCGACCAGCCCAGCCGTGCGCGCATTGTGTAGTACTAAAAAAATGGGCAACTGGTAGCTTGATTCAAAGTTTCCAACGACTACCCCGCCACCGCGCCATTACCCTATCGCGAACGATTGTTTGCCGAACTTGGCGTTGCCGCACGCCAGGACCTGGGCTCCGCAAGGTTGAAGAACCAGCTCGCCGTTCGCCGGCCGCCACGATGCCATGCCGACCGTTGAGAGCCCACGACCATGAGACCAAAAGGTAATCTACGCCAGCATGCCTTGTCCACACCGTAATTATCCAAGTAGATGTTTTCTAGTATTTTAGTTCTAGAATCATATATGGATAAATAGTTAAAAAGACAAATCAATTGTGAACATATATTATTTTATTGATCGTATTCTTTACTCCGAATTGTATCCTCTATAATTATGAACTATGAATCTATCATAGAATGTAAGTTTTGTTACCCACATGGTCCATACTATCAGTTGATGCATTTATATGCTTCTGAATTATTTGGATATGAAGAGAGTCAGAGACATTGCATCCCCTTTTAAAAACATGTTTAGCAAAGAAGGTTGCCTCTGGCCCAAATCCTTATCCGGTTGAAATTGTGGTGTAAGAGCACACTGAAGAGCATGAAAGCATAAATTCAAAAAATTGTGAATCATATACCCCCACTTTATGCATACTTCGAACTATTAATAAGTTTGATATTTGTAATTTATGCAACTTTCCAACTTGATATTTCTATTACATATTGCTTCTATACCGTATTAAATGTGAATTTTAGAATGATGTATTGTATAGGTTAGTGTATTCTACCAAAAAAAGGCTAATATTTTGGTGTGGCATACCCATTGATTAAATCCTAGATCCGCCACTGGTCCTGGTTGTGTGCGGTGACCTAGCTTGAACAACCAGATCGACCTCCATCTAAGTGCGGCAGGGCGACAGCGTGACAACCTATGCCGCCGGGTTCGTGCCGCGGCTAGTGCTCTAGGGGCTCGGACCACCCCTCATACCCGCTGGAGGAGGAGGGGATGCGTTCCTCAAGGTTTTTTTAGGGTTGCGTGATGCCACACGAACGAAGGCATCCGACGGCCACGATGGTGAGGACGGGGTGATGTTGCAGACGCTCCTCAATCCTCGTCCATTACCGTCATGCCACGTCAACCTGACGACGTGCTCCGCTAGTCAGAAATGGTACCAAACTACACTTACTGATGGAGCATTGCAATTTCCAAAAAAATGCTGCATTGTCTCAGCGGTGGTCTTCTGTGAATAAAATATAGTGAAGATATGTGGTGTTCTCAAACCCTAGACTTAATTATGCTGTTTTTTTCATGTTTCCATGAGTAGTCTTTCTAGCACCCGGCGGCGTAGCACACAAGTCGGAATAATGGATTGACTATGTAATAAGTACAATGCTTGAAGTATGAAGAATAACTAAGCAAAATGAATAAATATCATAGTTAATATTATTTTTGCCAATTTTGCATGTACTCGTATCTGTCCACGAAAAAGTGTACTTGTAAAATTTGATCAACCTTATAAGAAAAGTAGCAATATTTATAGAACTAAAGTAGTATCACTATATCGTCCTAAAATGTACTTTCATAATGTATCAATTTAATATATCATAATGTTACTACTCTTTTCTATAGAATTGTTTAAAAACTTAAAGAAAAAATTGGAAGTTTCATAGACAGTGGGAGTAAGTCTTCCCTCTCGCTCGGCCTGGATATGCGGTGGAACATTGGCACTATGGCTAGGAACTTAGGATTGCTCGTTCACAACGTCTATTCAACGCATACGCAATGCCTCCTAACCTGTGGAAATTTCAAGCTTATCCCCAAGAAAGAACCATATGACGTGATCTAGGTAGCGAGAGGAATAGATGTCTTGCTAGAATCACGTTCTTAATTGGTTGCACAGAGTACCTTCCGGTACGACTTTAAGAGACACAACAAAAATTGCATCTGCTATCATGATTTAATAGATTATTCTGACTGGAATATATATCATAGAACATTAGTGTTAGGCCTTTCACAATGGGTTGTATCTTAGCACGTTTTTATATGAACAACTAAAACTTAAGAAACAACTAGTACAATGTATTGTTTTTTAAGTGGAGTCTCTATATTTAATGATTTAGAGGGCATGCATGCATGTGATTGGTCTAGAAATGTTTTTTGCCTAAGGTTCCGTGCAAGTGGTGTTTTTTAGCTAAGATACAACATCACTCTCTTTCCTCATTAGCTATAGTGTCACATAAGCAAAGTGCCTGGGATATGGAGCTAAGGCCTTTCACGTTGGGGTGTCTCTTAACTCGTTATCCTAGGTAGTGGTGTATCTTAAGAAACAACTAGTAGTACAATGGATCGTATCTTAAAAGTTGTATCTATATTTAATGATTTTGGGTAGATGCATGCATGTGATTGGGCTAACAATGTATTTTGCCTATGATACCGTGCAAGGCTTGTAGCTAAGCTAAGACTAGCCCCAATGGGGGTATCATAGGTGGTATCATGCACCACATACATGCAAAATGCTTATATGTCATAGCAATTAATGATGAAAAAGATTGTGTTGATATCATATATAGATACGGTATCATAGCACATAAAACTAGAAAAAATAATTCTAAGCAAATCTTATCCACAATTTTACATTGAAATTCTATAAAACAATAAATACAACAAGACTATGATACTACTATATGATACTATGCATTATAGAAATGATATTATATACTAGTACCATATGCATGATACTACTATATGATACTCCACATTGTGACTAGTCTAAGATACAACCTCACCTTCTCTCTTCATTAACTATAGTGCCACATAAGCAATTTGTCTATGATACCGTGCTAAGAAACACCCATTGGAAAAGGCCTAAGACCAGCCACACTGTGGTGTAAAAGCGATTCATAGCTTAGTTTGAACCGGTTCCACACGGTGCAGAGCATCGGTTCAATTGATCTGACAAGAAAAGCGATTCTAGTTTTTGGTTCGCTTCTTGCATGCATGTGCAGCCCCGTGTGGCAGAGTTGTGAAGAAAAATAATGGAGAAAGTAGCAAAAGGACAAGAAAGAGTGGGGTCTAGTAGGACCCACGACCGACTCCACACACTACAGCAAAGAGAGCATCGGTTCAAAGAATTCTACCTTTTGCTTCGAACCGGCGCCACAGTGTGGCTGGTCTAAGAAACTCCATTGTGAAAGGCCTTAAAGGCTTATGTGTACACAGACAGCTTCATGTAATTAATAATTGCAGAGATATTCTTGCGTTTCGTACTAAGCCAAAATATCATCACATTCATGGGGTATAGGCATTATTGCAGGTATTTCCGCCGGTGGGAATACCGGGAACACATCGGATTCGGAACAATGGTCGAAGTTCTTGTGACATGCATGGCTACACGCATTCCACAATTATTATTTGTAGCAATCTGCTGACGGAATGATGGTATTATACTATTCTTTTATTTTGAAACGAGGGTATTATACTATTCTCGCAGATAACTACGGATAAATTCTTGTTTACGATCTTCACCCCATCCATGCATGATCCACGCAGCTTAGCACATGTTCCAACATTTCTTTTCTTTTTTGTTCCATCCATGCAGGCCTGGCGACGTCATTCTCGTCGATCAAAGATACCTTATGCCCTCCAAGAGATCCTTATCACGATCGGCAATTATGCTATCTTATTATGCAGATACACACATAGTACACACTATGGGGGGCCTTGTTACGTCCTTGGGCTCTTGAAGAATATAGCATCCTTGGATATGGTTCATCACTTTAATCAACAGCACACGGTTCCTGATGTGCCAATTCTCGAGAACTGATTCACCGGAAATAAACTTTGGAGACATGAGTTCTCGTACGTTATGTAAGGATGGTCAGTTTATGGATACGGATGTAGCTTCTTTCGGTCATAGTGCAATATCACATTTTTAGCTTGGATCATAACTATGCGTGTAATTGTTAGTAGAAGTGAAAAGATCATTACAAGAAAGGTAGGAATGGAGAAAGGACAAAAGAATAGTGAAAAATAAACATACTGCACACTCAAATGCAAAGAGAACATAAAGTGAATCCATTGAGTATGTGCCTTGTTTCGAGCAAGAGATGATTCAACGCCCATTTTTTGAATGTTGAATAGCGCAAGTCACTTAATTGGGGTGTGTTCTCCTTGTCCTTTAGAGTAACTTCCCTTTGGAGTGTGTTGTACATTTTTGGTTTATGGCTAGGTGGTGTGGATAAATCTCTTTGCTCTTCAACCCTCATAAGCGCGGCGATGATCTTTTGTTGTATCTTGTTATCTTGTATTAATACTCTTTTATATATATAAAAAGTGTGTGCTTCTCATGTATCAACCGGTTGTGGTTATGGGATATGCTGCATCGGGAACACATGTGGCAGGACAGACGAATCTAACCTTCTCATGAAACTTCAGTCCAAAATAAACCCCTACCAATTTTTTAGCGGATTCTAACACTTTTTTTGGTACCGCTTCAGGCCTCACCTCTAGTGGTAGAGTTAAATGGGCTACCTGTCTTATAGTTTAGCTGCTTTATCTCTCTTTGGTTTTATCGCTTGTTGTTTTGTTTTGCTATGTAAATAAATTGCAAATATGGTCCAAGTAATAAATGCCCAAGTTTCCTTAGGATCCCAATTTCAATAGGATCCCCACGCCTCATTAGCCCATACTGCTCCACAAAGAATACCTATGGTTAAAAGGGTAAATCCTAGACTAATGACACGATAACTCCAAGAATCCAAACGCTCCGTTAATTGATATTTGTAATAATTTGGAAATGAAGGAACAAAGGTGCTTTTTAAAGCACTTCTTTTTGCATTAAAATCACTACAGTACAGCCGGAGTTGTTGCCGATATCATGGCCATATGCCAAAACCCGTGGTGATGCCATGGTGATACCTCCCAAGTACTTGGAGGTAGCCATTTTAAAATATAAGATGTTTTAGATTTATGAAAAAAAAATATATCTAGACTACTTTTAGGAGTGAACTTATATACTGAAAGTAGTCTAGATACATTTGCTTCACAAGGCTAAAATATCTTATATTTTAAAACGGAGAAAGTACTTAAAATAGTCAAATCTTGTTAAATTTTCTGAAACAGTATATTCTGTGATGAAGTTTCTGAGAAATGTCATATTTGTCTAAGTGTCCCACAAATGAACATTACAGGGACCAAATGGAGCTTGGTGCCAAGAGTTGGAGTGAATTATCTCGGAATTTACATACCCCGAGATGATGTGAATGTAATAGGAATTTATTGACGGGAAACACCCATGAAGAAGAGAAATTTATTGTTGACATTATACTCCGTGTCTCCAAATTGCAAGGTCAACCTCGTGACAAGACTCCCCTGGATGCGCTAGTGGCCACAGCTTGCATATGCCTACCCTACCCCCCCGTGCCAATCAAACAAACCCAGCCGCATATCACACTTTTTCCCATCACTTTATGCTGTTAACCACAAAAGCTCGGTGCTGTTTTTTTTGTCTCTATGTTGGATGGAGCAAACAAGAATCGACTTTTCCTGCACGGACAATGCGAACAGTGAAGCACAAGCTTGGCACAAAGGAGAAGGAGCATGGGGCTCATCGTGGAGCCACATAACACATTAAACTAATCTTTTTAATGATAAACATCTTGTACATAAGTTTGCATTGAGATTCTAGAAATAATATACTTTCTCCTATCCAAATTAGTTGACTCAAATTTTTAAGATACAGATGAATCTAATACTAAATCATGTCTAAATACAATTAAATTTAACAAATCTAAATCGACTAATTTGGGTCGGAGGGAGTACTATAAAATTATAATATTACTAGATGATACCATGCGCTATAGAGAAAGTATTTCCTCCTCACGGCAACCATGAGAAAAAAATCCAAAATCAATCTGGTGAATCAAGATCGGAAAAACCATACCTATAGAACTTTAATCTTATAACACAACCATTGACTCCAAAAAGATTTCGTCGTCGAACGAAGGCTTGTTATATATTTTTCGTTATAGTTATGATTATGTATTTTCCAAAACCAATCAAGGGAGTAGACGATTTTACGTTGCTAAATAAATGCAAAATGTTTTTGAGAGAAAGATGACCCCAAACCAATAGTTTTTTGGTAAATAAACATGGGGTTTAAAAAGGTAAGATAATGTAAAAAATCTATGGGGCCCTTCGAAAGTAAAACACAGATTTACGGTTACATCTTTTGCAAAAACAAAATTGGCTTGTCTAGTCCGAATAAATTTGAATTACCTGAGAGAGAAATGGCTAGTAGTAATTATGCATGCTATCGAGAAATATTTAGGCCGATTCAAAAAAAAAAACTTAGGCAGAGGCTATGATATCGATTAACTCGGGCAAGTGAAACACCCGTAAAAATGAGGAATTTATTGCTCACGCTATATTCCCGCGTCTCCAAATTGCAAGGTCAGCCTCCTGACGAACACTCCCCGGACGCGCTAATGTCCGCAGTTTACCCACGCGACCCAGGAGCATCACCTCATATTCCACACTTTTTCACATCGCTTTGTGCCCTTAACCACAAAAGATCAGTGCTGTTTTTTTTTGTCTCTGTGTTTGGATGGAGCAAACAAGAATCGACTTTTCCCCTACGGTGACGCGCAAGCTTGGCACAACACAAAGGAGGAGCATGGGCCTCATGCGGAGCCACTTGGTTCACAAGATCATCTTGGTGCGCCTGCTGATAAGCATGGGGTGTAGGGTTCTCTAGCGGACCGACCCATTCGATCGCCCCTTGTCCAAAATGGTTCAGACGGTGGACTGAAAAAATCCCTACGACCATGGTCGCGTCGTCATCAGGTGCAGGGGGCCAGGGATCTCGGCTGCCCCGACGCCAACCACCACCCCGGGCGACCCCGACGTATATGGTACCCTCCTAGACTGAGCATGAACCTATGTCTGATTAGCATGAGGCCTAGGTAATCTTCACGAGAAGTTGGGAATGAGCTCCGCTTGCTCCTGGTTGCATCGAGGGGGGAGTTGGGAATGCGTGCAGACTGGCGACGGGAGGGAGAGAGCGCGCGGGGCCGCGACAACTTGGGTCGACGACGAGGGTAGAGAGTGTGAGAGGGAGTAGAGCTAGCTCCAGTTGACAACGGCTGGTAGACGGGAACCCTAGCCGATGGCCTTTCTCGTCTTGTGTGGATTACGGAAAAATGAGGAAACCGACTGACATGGGAGGAGTTCTTCTCGTCCCCTTTCCCCAAAAATAAGTGCACCCTAAATTACTTGATCACACATTTTTTTCTTTTACGAATAGGACTCTGGCATTAAAAGAAACATCGAACAGTATAAAGCAGCTCAACAAAAACAACACTTGCTATTGCATCGAAATTATTGGGCAAGAGCATGATATAGATTAACACGTGCGTTTTTTTTTTGCGGGGGGCTTAACACGTGCGTTAACAGGCTAATTCTGCCTGCAATTAAGCGCAACACCCGAATGCTGCCGGAAAACAGGCATGGAGGGGAGAGGAATTTATCGATCACACTGCACTCCGTATTACAGTGCCTCCAAATTGCAAGGTCAACCTCATTCAAAGAAAAAATTGCAAGGTCAACCTCCTGACAGACTCCCCTGGATGCACGAGTGGCCACCGTTTGCATATGCCTAAACCCACGTGCCAATCAAACAAAACCCAGCCGCATCATATTTTTTCCCATCACTTTATTCCATTAACCACAAAAGCTCGGTGCTGTCTTTTTGTCTCTGTGTTGGATGGAGCAAACAAGAACCAACTTTTCCTCCACGGATAATGGGAACAGTGAAGCGCAAGCTTGGCACAAAGGAGGAGCAAAGCATGGGGCTCATGTGGAGCCACATGGTTCACGAGATCGTCTCGTGGTGCGCCCGCGCCCGCCGAAAAGGATATGGGGTTTACATTTCCCTCCTTCGATTCCTTTAAGACGGAATCGGAATATGGGCTCAAAACTGCCGGCCGGACCGAGGTAGATGCGGCAGTTGATCGTGTCATCGCGTGGTGATTAATTAAGCTAGTAGATGGAGCCTCAATTACAGTCAGATTGAGGATTTTAAGATGCGAGCTGGACTTGGTAAGCTGCTACTAGAACTATTGAAGGTAGTTAGAGCATCTTTAGCCAATCCCTTATAACGCATGGAATCTTAAATTGGACAAAAAAGTGACAAAGGAGGTTGTCCTTTAAATTTTTTGAGAGGGCGGAAACCGCCCCTAACTCGCATAAACACGGGTCTGGAGGCCGAACCGATGGTGCCCTCTATTGCGCAGAAACCCTTGGCGGGACGGAAGTTTTGGGCCACGCTTGTTCTCCCTCTCTTCGTCTGCCGTGCACTGCCATTGGTTCTGGCCACGCCCTGCCGATTCTTGCCGCATAGAAGGCGCTCGTCGGCCGCCGCCACCATTCCCCACCGACGGTAGGTCGTAGGTGGTCGCACCAGTTGGATCCCGATCGCGGCGGAGATGCGATCGGTCGTGGCCGTCTTGGATGACACGCACATATAAATTCAAACTTCTCCATCGATTAATACATAATATGGTATAGATACAAAGATAACCCCTAGTCGAATATGCTGCTACTGTTGTCTTCGTCATCACCACCGTCTTCGTCGTCGCTGCCTTCCTCCTCCTCCGATTTGATGTGCACGACCCTGGCGGCGTGTGCCTCCCTATTGAGTTCTTCACGGTGTGCAACATTGATGACGTAGATTCCACGGCCCGACACAGCCCAGAACGACTGCGTCCCATCGGTGTTGGGCAGATCCAACAGGATCTCCCGCCAGTGAACACCACATATTCCAAGGGCCGCCTTTCGCTCCTTGGTGAACCGCTTTGGCAGTACTCGCTATTGGGAGAGTACCAATCCATATCCCTCTACCACTCAAGCAGGTGGCGGTGATGCTCCTCGATCTTGAGGGCTAACTCGTTACCAAGAAAGAGCGGCGTCATGGGCACCCCGACGAAGCTGATTTCGAAGTCGGGATAGCGTCATGCACGGCGGCGCAAGAATAGTGTACCATGTGAAGTGGATGGCCACGTACCAGTTGAGAGAAGGCCTCTCCATGGCCGACCGATGGCGGGGAGGGGAGAATGAATGAACCGGCCATCCACATGCACTTAAAAGGGCGGAGACGGGCAAGCGGTGTCATGGGTTAATCCACCGACCATTTTTTTTGCCTCGTATTTAAGCTTAAGTTGCAAATTATGTGTAAATTGTGTGGCATTTGAAAAAATCCAATGGTTTTACGATCTCGGGCTGTATTCTCTTTCGCCATCCGCATATGTGATGCCTGCTTGGCTGCAGCCCGCACGAGCCCGCAAAACGCGTTTTCCGCAAACTTATCCACGTTCAAAGCATGCGAGATAAGAGGTGTGCTAGAGATGCTTTTAGATCAGCGTGACCAAAAACCTCAAATTGAAGAACTTGAAGAGAAATTTACATGGACAAAACAAATAACAGGGAATTCTAACCCAGAAAAGAACCGTACTACTATATACACGATCATTTCCATCAGATGTAGGACACACAGGATCCTAAACCTTCGTGCGTGCCACCAAGGTGCAGTGCTCCGCAGGAAATAGTCCCCACTACCCACCGCTAGAGAAACCAGTTTTCGTCAATTTGTTTGCTCAAATTTAGTACTCCTTACGTCCAAGAATAACTGGGTTTTTTTTCGGACAAAAGAGGATTTTATTACTCAATAGGGATTACAATCTGGTTATGGTCGAGGACATGTAGAAGACACTCGGCCCTGAACCACACCAAGTCATAGTTCTGCTTTTTACTCGCGAAATTCGCGAGGCAGCCACTAGCCCTATTTTGTGTATGATCCACCTTTACAAAAGAAATCACTCAGGTTACCACTAACTAAGGCTCTAATCTCTAAAATAAGATGGGTAATTGACGACTGATCTTGCATATTCTCCACGATTGAAGCTACTAGACCGGCACAGTCCAGTTCTATTATGATTGGCTTATCATCTGTGCTTTGGTATCCCCCCCTAAGGGCAATCGAAGAGAAAAACCGGGTCTGGGCAGGGTTCAGGGTGGTTGCTGGTTCGTCACGGAACGGTGGAAGTCGTATTAGCCGGTCCGTATACGTGACCGTATACCCACTTGACGTCTACGCACGAGTGTATCGATGTACGCACGAGTGTATCCATGTGCGGTCGTCATCCTCCCCCTTCGTATATAAGGAATAGCCGAACCGTCCGCCCCCCTTCGACGTTTCATTCCTCATCTGGATTTGGCAAAAGATCTCACCTACCCACTCCCACCGCCCACACCCAGCACTAGCCACCGGGGTCGCCTCGCCGCATCGACTTCTCTCCAACTACGACAATGGAAGGCCGCGGCCGTGCCGTGTCCGTCGCGGATCTACAGAAGAGGGAGGAGAAGGGCGAGGCCGTGGTGCACGAGGTGGTTCCGGAGGAGAAGGAGGCGGGGGTGGAGGTGATGGCACCCGCTGCTGATCTGGAGCGGAAGCGGGCGAGGGAGGAAGATGTGGGGGGCTCTTCTTCTTGCAAGAGGAAGAAGGAGGCGGGAGACGAGCTGGAGGTGGTGTCGAGTCCGCTCTCAGTGCTGATCTGAATCAGGTGGTGTCGGAGGAGGCCCGGGCGATCGTGGATCTGGTGGTGGGCGACGATATCCTGGCGGGCGGCGATCTCGTTGTGGCGGATGTGGGGGAGCAGGTGGCGGTGCAGGACGTGGAGGTCACTTCCGTGGTGGTGGCTGCCATGGCAGCTCCTGCCGTGGCGGTGCCTGGCGTCATGGAGCCTACCATCGTGGAGCCTGGCATCGCGGAGCCTGCAGTGCATGTTGGCGAGCCTCAGGTGAGTTAAATTTGACGCTCTCTTTTAGATTGTAGGGTTCATATTTATGGTTTTGATTTGTACTTTGGGTTTGTGGTTAGGGTTTTGATTTGTAGTTAGGGTTTGTACTTAGGCAGGGGCGAATCTACCGGCTATGCATCATTTTTCTAGATTGATTGAAACCATAGTTTTTCCCCTTCATCTTGTATTTATCTATTAGCCGCGTGATCCGGAATCAGTGATATGTTAGATGATGGAATTTCCTGTTGTAAGAAAATTGGTTGGATTGGTTGAAAGCCAAATATTGTTAAATGATGTAATGTGATATATTTATCATTTAGGAGTTCACAGTTATTCTTAAAAATAGCGTTTGAAGGCCATTTTCGGCTATCTCTGCATTCACAGAGGAGCAAATTCCACTGTTGAACCCTCAGTAATCATAATTTTCCAATTTACCGATAAACAAAAACTTTTTCATTATCCTATTTCCATATGTTGCTAGCTATCTAGTGTAGATACTTGTGATCTGTCTATGTAAAGTTAGATGAACTGCTGCTACAAAATTGATATAGCTAATCAACCATGTTGTTGAATTGTAGCTTGTTTTTTTGGATGTTGAATAGCCTACCTTTTAAGGTTATTGTACATCCCCTAGATCTTTGGCATGTTTCCAAGTTTCTCTAGCTCACCATCTTGCTGTAAATCAATTCTTGGGTGTTTCTAGATTCCTTGTTTGTGTGTAGATGTGAAACCTTGCTTTCAAAGTCTCTTGTATGATGGCCAGTGTTGCTTATATGTTGTTCATGATGTTTTATCTAGGTTGATGCCTAGATAAGTTGCATGGTGCTTGTGTGTTTCTACCACATGTCCTAGTTGTATCAAGTTTGTAGCAGCAGTGGTTTACTCATGTCCTAGTTGTATCATGTTGCATGGTGCTTATATGTTGTGATAAACAAATTATCACATATCCTAGTTTACTCTTTCCTAGTGGTTTGTTTCATATGATGCATGTTAATTCATCTTCAGCTAAATTTTGTGAGTTTTAAAGTGGAATATGTTATTGGTTTATTGCTTAAAGACTGTGATTTTATCTATGGGCTTGTCAAGATTATCCTTTGATAGGAAATGCATATTGTTGACCAATTATGTCCATATATATTTGTGTTATCCATTTGTTTTTTCATATATATAGTTTATTACAAAGTCTGAAACAATTAACTTTGCATCTGTTTGTTTTAATATGGATATACACTACATTGATCCATATGAGTTCCAGGAGGATGGAAGCCCACTTTCGGTGATACATTCAACTTTTTACATATTATATTACATTGCACATTCATTTTGTAATATATTTTTTGCATTTTGTAAGATTGAATGTTTGTTGTGTGCATTGTAGTTTGACTCGCAGGACAGTGCTGAGTCTGTGGACAAGAGGAATGAAATTTCCTTCATTCAGAAGGAAGTGATCCAGCTGCAAGCAAACAACCGCGGCCCATATGTGGTGAACAACATGTACAGGTGCCCATACCATCCTAGAAAGCCTAGGGGTGGGATGCTTGTGAACCTGCTGCAGCACGTTCAGCAGCTCGCCAAGGACAGTTCGGATGATCGTGAGAAGGCTCAGCATAAGGCTCTGTAGGAGGTGCTTGTCTAGGTAGACTTGGTGTAGTTGTTAGTTATTTGGAATGTTATGTATGGTATGTAAGAACATCTAGTCTATGTTTTCTAGTTCTGGACATGGTAGGTATGATCGTTTGGTGCACTTTCCTGTGATGAAGGTGCTCTTTTTCTTTGGATGTTGTGAACAATCTAACGTTTTAGTTATCTATGACGGTCTGAATCTGTGTTGTTAAAATGTGTGTGAAAATACCTGTTAGTTTGCACTTTTTCCATTATGTTTGAATTTGTTATTTGAAAAATATGTAATGTTTTTTGAGAAACACATATGGCGACCTTGTTGCATCATAGTAGCAGAACGAGGTAGCGTATTATCTTCCGAGCGACAGACCACGCCACCATCATAGTCAAATATGAATTTTGAACAAGGAAACTTATAAATTTTGAACAAGCAAAATTTTGAACTAGAGCTACATAATTGAACAAGCAAACTTATAAATCTTGGCATGGCATACATTTCATCTTTTCGTGTCTGTCAGCAAGGATGCATTTAAATACCAAATTCAAAATTCAGCTATATTTTGTGAAGGAAGTACAAAATTATAGTTGAAACCTTTGTTTCACCAGCATGTTTAGGTAGATAGGGACATTTGGTGGGAAAGTAACCACTTTGGTGGTCTTTAATTTCTATCTTGGTCAATTTGTACCACAAGTCAAAGTTTGGTCAAATATGAGAAAACATGGAAAATTTGAACTATAGCTACACAATTGGAACCTGTAATATTTTGGGAAAAATCATTTTTAGGCCCACAGGATGTGGTTTAACCATGGATCTATTGGTAGATCAGCTAGGTTCATCCATATGGCTACTCGGTGTTCGACGCAAAATTTGACCAGACTTTGACCTGGCAGTATAAAATCACAAAAATTCAAAAAATAGTGAAACCTTGTCCATTGGTCTTAGATTGTACCCTAGTTAGAATGAAAAATATTAAACCTTGAGTTTGTGGAAGCAAAGATGAGTTTGTTGGCTCACTCTTGGTTCCAAGTGTGAGTCTCATGGGTGTGTACCCAAATTTCATAGGACATGGCCAGCTCCATGTCATACTTTCTCAGAATTGACTCAAACTTGGCAGGAAGGTGTGTCTTGGCATGGCATACATTTCATATTTTGGTGTCTGTCAGCAAGAATGCCTTTAAATACCATTTTCCATTTTAAAATTCAAAATTCAGCTATATTTTGTGAAGGAAGTACAAAATTTATAGTTGAAACCGTTGTTTCACCAGCATGTTTAGGTAGATGGGGACATTTGGTGGGAAAATAACCACTTTGGTGGTCTTTAATTTCTATCTTGGTCAATTTGTACCACAAGTCAAAGTTTGGTCAAATATGAGAAAACATGGAAAATTTGAACTATAGCTACACAATTGGAACCTGTAATATTTTGGGAAATCATTTTTAGGCCCACAGGATGTGGTTTAACCATGGATCTATTGGTAGATCGGCTAGGTTCATCCATATGGCTACTCGGTGTTCGACGCAAAATTTGACCAGACTTTGACCTGGCAGTATAAAATCACAAAAATTCAAAAAATAGTGAAACCTTGTCCATTGGTCTTAGATTGTACCCTAGTTAGAATGAAAAATATTAAACCTTGAGTTTGTGGAAGCAAAGATGAGTTTGTTGGCTCACTCTTGGTTCCAAGTGTGAGTCTCATGGGTGTGTACCCAAATTTCATAGGACATGGCCAGCTCCATGTCATACTTTCTCAGAATTGACTCAAACTTGGCAGGAAGGTGTGTCTTGGTATGGCATACATTTCATATTTTGGTGTCTGTCAGCAAGAATGTCTTTAAATACCATTTTCCATTTTAAAATTCAAAATTCAGCTATATTTTGTGAAGGAAGTACAAAATTTATAGTTGAAACCTTTGTTTCACCAGCATGTTTAGGTAGATGGGGACATTTGGTGGGAAAATAACCACTTTGGTGGTCTTTAATTTCTATCTTGGTCAATTTGTACCACAAGTCAAAGTTTGGTCAAATATGAGAAAACATGGAAAATTTGAACTATAGCTACACAATTGGAACCTGTAATATTTTGGGAAAAATCATTTTTAGGCCCACAGGATGTGGTTTAACCATGGATCTATTGGTAGATCATAAAGGATTATTTGGAAAAAAATATATGGGTTTGAATCATTTTAAATGTAACTTGAAAAAGAAGAAAATACCTAATCATAGATAAATATTAAATAACAAGAAAAATATAATTGAGTGGATTTAATAACACAGTAAAAAATAATATGAAACCTACTTAAAAGGTTTCGTAAAGGTTTAGAATCAAATTGATTTTTGAAATCATTTGATTTGAATTGAAACATAAATTAGAATTGAAAAAAAGAAAAACAAATAAGAGGAAAAAATAAATAAACATACCTGATAACCAGGCCCAGCGAGACAATCTAAGCACTGGGCCAACTCCCGTGCCCGTGGCAGCTCCGCATCGTGGTGGGCCGGCAGTAAATCGGCCCGTTTACGCGTGCTGCCCGCGGTGCCGATGTGGGTGGGAGTTTTAGTTCCACCTTGCTAGTTGGAGGCGAGGAAGACCAGCTTATATACCCCGGTCGACGCTCACCCTCGAGCTCCTCTCAAAAACAAATCCGATTCACCTGCTATCGTGCCCCTGTAATGGGCCGACCTCTGGGGCCGCTAGGTTGTACAACTCTAGTCTAGTTTGCTTGTAATGGGCTTGAGCTAGGCCAGTGTGTTGGAACCCAACCTCTAGAGTGTCAAAAAAAATTCATGATTTTTTTTTGCCAATTAATGTACTGCGTATGTCGGCCTAAACTAGGCCTTTAGGGTCGTTTTCACATTTTTTTTAGTCAATAGGCGCAGCGACGTGGTGGGTCAGATAGGCACGACCGCGTCGTGGCTACATCGTCGCCCTACCGCCGTCTTCTCTGTCCCAGTTTATGAAGGGTTTCGCGGCATAGTAAATCAAAATTTTCTACGGAGCGAACAGAGGGAAAGCCAAGATCTAATCTAGGAGATGCAAACAACGAGAGAGATTGGATTAGATCTTCATACCCTTGAAGATTCGCACAGCGGAACGTTCGTCGGAACGTGGGTGATGTAGTCGTACTCGCTTCTCCTCCTCGCGATCCGATCCGATCTAGCACCACAAGTGGCGGTGCCTCCGTGAGATGCACACGTGCAGCACCTCGACGTCTCCTCCTTCCTCGGACCAGCGAGTATGGTGGAGAGATAGATTGGATCTACAGCACGACGGCGTGGTGTATATGGTGGAGAATTTCTGCTGCAGGGCTTCGCCTACAAACAGTCGGGAGGGAGAGAGGAAGGTAGCAAGGCTGCTAGGGCTTGGAGGAAGGTGTGTGTGGGGGGAGGGGGCGCACCACCCCTCTATATATAGAGGGGGGGGCGGCCAGCCCTTGCCCCTCCTCCAAGCTTATCTCTAGTTTAAATAATTTAAACTCTCCATTATCTAGAAATCCTATCTCTAGTTTAAACGATTTAAACTCTCCCTTATCTAGAAATTCTATCCCGAGATTTAAACGAGTCAAATCTCTCTAGAATCGGCTGGGCCCTATGGGGCCTTGTGCCCCTGGCCCAATGCGGCCAGGACACTCCCTCATAGGCCCATGCCCCCTCCCGGAAGGTGGGGCCACGTTGTTCCCCTTCCGGAAGGTTCTAGAAGCTTCCGGTACAATACCGATTAACCCGAAACAATTCCGAACTCCAAAAACTGCACTGCCTTATATGAATCTTATTCTCCGGACCATTCCGGAACCTCTCGTGATATCCCGGATCCCATCCAAGACTCCGAATAAATATTCATAAACCAATTATCCAATCTATCCTAGCGTCGAGATACGTTAAGTGTGTGACCCTGCGGGTTCGAGAATATGCAGACATGATCTTCTATCAATAATCAACAGCGGGGTCTGGGCACCCATATTGACTCCCACACATTCATCGATGATCATATCGGATGAACCACGATGCCAGGATTCAATCAATCCCATATATATATTCCCTTCGTCTCGCGATATTTTACTTGCCCGAGATTCGATCGTCGGTACCGTCATACCTAGTTCAATCTCGTTCACAGCAAGTACTTTACTCGTTCCGTAATCCGATATCACTTTGTGATTAACTCCTTAACCACATGCTTGCAAGCGGTGTTGATATCGATTACCGAGTGGGCCCGAAGTATATCTCTCCGACTTGGGAGGGACAAATTCCATCTCGATACATACAACCCAACAGATACTTTCCGATCACCTGAGAGACACCTTTATGATCACCCTCTCATAGGATGACGTTTGATGACCTCAAAGCTTTCTTCCGATACCAGGGAGTTGCATTATCTCATGGTCTAAGGAATACAATATTTGACATAGGAAAAGCTTCGCAAAGACGAACACGATGACACGATCTAATTGCTCTGCTTTGTTTGGGTCTATCCACCATATCATTCTCCCAATGATATGATCTCATTATCAATTGACAACTCATGTCTATGGTTAGCAAACCTTAACCATCATTGATCAATGAGCTAGTCCATAGAGGCGTACTAGGGACACGGTGTTGTTTACAAACCACACAAGTATTAAAGTTTCCGCTTAATACAATTCTAGCATGGAATATAAACTTTATCATGAACAAGAATTATAATAATAACATCTTTATTATTGCCTCTAGGGCATAATTCCAACAGTCTCCCACTTGCACTAGAGTCAATAATCTAGTTTACATCTGGCAACAATCTCACACCCATGGCACTGAGGTGTTGATCATGTTTTACACGTGGAAGAGGTTTAGTCAATGGATCTGCGACATTCAGATCCGTATGTACTTTGCTAATCTTCAGATCTCCATCTGCTATATAATCTCGGATTATATGAAACTTGCGGTTGATATGCTTGGTCTTTGGATGATATCTTGGTTCCTTAGCGAGTGCTATGGCGCCAGTGTTGTCACACAATATCTCCAGTGGGTCCAATGCACTTGGAACCACGCCAAGCTCAGTGATGAAGTTTCTGATCCAAACTCCTTCACTTGACGCTTCTGCAGCAGCCATGTATTCCGCTTCTACTGTAGATCCCGCGATCACGCTTTGCTTGCAGCTTCTCCAGCTCACAGCTCCTCCATTCAAAATATAAACTTATCCTGTTTGAGATTTAGAATCATCCTTGTCGGTGTCGAAACTAGCATCGACGTAACCTTTTACGACAAGCTGTTCATCACCCCCATAGACTAAGAACATTTCTTTAGTTCTATTTAGGTACTTTAGGATGTTCTTCACGGCTGTCCAGTGTTCCACTCCTGGATCACTTTGATATCTGCTCGTCAAACTAAGAGCATTGGACACATCCGGTCTAGTACACAGCATGGCATACATGATGGAACCTATGGCCGAGGCATAAGGCACTTTGCTCATAGCTTCCCTATCATTTACCGTATCTGGACAGTGAGCCTTGCTCAATATCTTACCTGACAACATAGGCACTGAACCTTTCTTTGCCTTATCCATTCTGAACCTTTTCAGAACTTTGTCTAGGTATGTACTCTGGCTTAAAGCTATCAGGCGTCTTTGTCTATCTCTATAGATCTTGATGCCCAATATATAAGCAGCTTCACCTAGGTCTTTCATTGAAAAACACTTGTTCAAATAACTCTTCACATCGTTAAGCATGTTGATGTCATTTCCGATAATCAATATGTCATCCACATACAGTACTAGAAACGTCACCGAGCTCCCACTCACTTTCTTGTAGATGCAAGCTTCGTAGAAATTTGGAACAAATCCAAAGCTCTTGATCACTTGATCAAAACGAAGGTTCCAACTCCGAGATGCTTGCTTCAGCCCATAAATGGAACGCTGAAGTTTGCATACTTTACTAGCATCCTTAGGATCGACAAAACCTTCGGGTTGCATCATATACAACTCTTCATCAATGTTGCCATTGAGGAAAGCAGTCTTGACATCCATCTGCCATATTTCATAATCATGAAACGCAACAATTGCTAATAAAATCCGAATGGACTTAAACATCGCTATGGGAGAGAAAGTCTCATCGTAGTCAACACCTTGAACTTGTCGAAAACCTTTTGCGACAAGCCGTGCTTTATAGACGGTAACATTACCATCCGCGTCCGTTTTCTTCTTGAATATCCATTTGCACTCAACGGCCTTTCGGTCGCTAGGAGGATCCACCAAAGTCCATACTTGGTTTTCGCTCATGGATCCCAATTCGGATTTCATGGCTTCCAGCCATTTCTCAGAGTCTGGGCTCATCATCGCTTCCTCATAGTTCGTAGGTTCACTGTCTTCTACCAACAAGACAGTCAAGACAGGGTTGCCGTACCACTCAGGAGGGGCACGCGACCTTGTCGACCTGCGACGTTCAGTAGCAGCATCGTCCGAAGCTTCATGATCCTTGTCATTAGCTTCCTCTATTGTTGGTGCAGGCGGCACTGGAACAATTTCAGGTGCTGCGCTACTCTCCAATTCAAGAGAAGGTTCAATAACCTCGTCTAGCTCTACTTTCCTCCCACTCACTTCTTTCGAGAGAAACTCCTTCTCAAGAAAGGAACCGTTCTTTGCGACAAACACTTTGCCTTCGATTCTGTGATAGAAGGTATACCCAATAGTTTCCTTAGGGTATCCTATGAAGACGCATTTCTCCGCTTTGGGTTCGAGCTTGTCCGGCATCAACTTCTTGACGTAAGCTTCGCATCCCCAAACTTTAAGAAACGACAACTTAGGTTTAGCACCAAACCACAGTTCATACGGTGTCGTCTCAACGGATTTAGATGGAGCCCTATTTAAAGTGAATGCAGCGGTTTCTAATGCATAACCCCAAAATGATAACGGCAAATCAGTAAGAGACATCATCGATCGGACCATATCTAATAGGGTTCGATTCCGGCGTTCAGACACACCATTGCGCTGTGGTGTTCCGGGTGGCGTGAGTTGCGAAACAATTCCGCTTGCTTTAAGATGCGTGAGAAAATCATAACTCAAATATTCGCCCCCACGATCGGATCGTAGAAACTTAATCTTTCTGTTATGATGGTTCTCCACTTCATTCTGAAATTCTTTGAACTTTTCAAACGTTTCAGATTTATGTTTCATTAAATAGATATACCCATATCTACTTAAGTCATCGGTAAAAGTGAGGAAATAGCGATATCCACCGCGCGTCGAAACACTCATCGGTCCGCATACATCGGTATGTATGATTTCCAACAAGTCCGTTGCTCGCTCCATCATACCGGAGAACGGGGTTTTGATCATCTTGCCCATGAGGCATGGTTCGCATGTGTCAAATGATTCAAAATCAAGAGACTCCAAAAGTCCATCAGAATGGAGTTTCTTCATGCGCTTTACTCCAATATGACCTAGACGACAGTGCCACAAATAAGTAGTATTATCACTATCTACTTTGCATCTCTTAGCCTCAATGTTATGGATGTGTGTTTCATCCCTTTCGAGATTTAGAAGAAATAAACCATTCACAAGAGGTGCATGACCATAAAAGATGTTACTCATATAAATAGAACAACCATTATTCTCCGATTTAAATGAATAACCGTCTTGCAATAAACACGATCCGGAAATGATGTTCATGCTCAACGCAGGCACATAATAACATTTATTAAGGTTTAAAACTAATCCCGAAGGTAAAACTAAGGAGAGAGTGCCGACGGCCATCACATCAACTCTTGATCCGTTGCCAACGCGCATCGTCACCTCATCCCTCGCAAGCCGCCGTCTATTCCGTAGCTCCTGTTTCGAGTTACAAATATTAGCAACTGAACCGGTATCAAATACCCAGGCACTACAACGAGGGCTAGTAAGGAAAACATCAATAACATGTATATCAAATATACCTTTGATGGTGCCAGCCTTCTTGTCCGCTAAGTACTTCGGACAGTTGCGCTTCCAGTGACCCTTGTCCTTGCAATAGAAGCACTCAGTGTCCGGCTTGGGACCAGACCTGAGCTTCTTCTCAGCAGGGGCATTGCGCTTGCCGCCGCCCTTCTTGAAGGCTTCTTTGCTCCCTTACCTTTCTTAAAGGAGGGCTTGTTGACCATCAACACATGATTATCCTTCTTGATGTCCACTTCCGCAGCCTTCAGCTTTGCGAAGAGCTCGGTGATCGTATCAGTGGAACCAATCTGATTATGAGTCACTACAAAACTTTTGTAGCTGGGAGGGAGTGATTGCAGAACCCTGTCAATCTTGAGCTCCTCTGGAATCGTGCATTCCAGTTGCTCAAGGCGTTGAGTGTAGCCCGACATCTTTATGGCGTGCTCACTAACGGAACTCCCTTCCTCCATCTTGCAGTTAAAGAACTTCTCAGAGATCTCATATCTCTCAGAACGGGCTTGAGTCTAAACATGGTTTTCAGCTCCTCGAGAATCTCAAAGGGCCCGGGATAGGTTTCAAAACGATTTTGAAGCTCCGGTTCCATAGCAAACAACATGGTGCTCTTAATCACACCATAATCATCTTTGCGCGACTGATAGACAGCTTTCTCATCAGCCGGCGCAGTTGCAGCAGGGGGGTTACCTAACGCTTTCTCAAGGACATAGTCCTTTTGTCCGCCAGAAAGAATGATTCTTAGATTGCGGAACCAGTTGGTGAAGTTAGACCCATTGTTTCTAAGCTTTTCTTTCTCAGCAAAAACGTTGAAGTTGAAGTTGGACTTGGCCATTGGATCTACAGTATTTGCAAGTACAATTTAGACTATGTTCATGATAAATAGTTCAACTTAATCAAATTACTAGATGAACTCCCACTAAATTCAACATACCTCAAGTTGTTTAGTGAACACGATCCAAATTCACCACACCTAATCCGATCATCACGAGAAGAGATGTGGTTTCAATGGTGGACAACGAAGTGTCGATCATATCATTCATATGACTCATGCTTAACCTTTCGGTTCTTGTGTTCCGAGGCCATGTCTGTACATGCTAGGCTCGTCAGTTAGACCCAAGTATTTCCGCGTGTGCAAAAACTGGCTTGCACCCGTTGTATGTGAGCGTAGAGTCTATAGCACCCGATCATCACGTGATGCTTGGACACGATGAACTTTCGCAACGGTGCATACTTGGGGAGAACACAGTTTTTATCTTGATCTTTAAGTGAGGAATCATCTTATAATGCTACCGTCGCGATCTAAGCATGATAAGATACATAAAAGGATAAACATCACATGCATATAACTTTATGTGACATGGTATAGCCTATCTTCGCGCAATGATCTCCATCTTGTGCGTTCCGGCATGATCTCCATCACTCCACCATGATTGCCTCCACCACGAATAGCAACTACAACTATTGCTAACTACTTAGCGATAAAGTAAAGCTATTACATGGCGTATAAGAAGTTGACTCGCAGGTCATACACAATTATAAAGACAACCATATGGCTCCTGCCGGTTGTGTACTCATCGACATGCAAGTCGTGAAACATTACAAAACATGATCATCGCATACAATATACACATCACATCTTGGGCCATACCATATCACAGAAAACACTCCCTGCAAAAACAAGTTAGACACCTCTACTTTGTTGTTGCATGTTTTACATGGCTTTATGGGAGTAGATGCTAAGAACGATTCTTACCTACGGAAAGCCACAACGGTGATATTATGGTTGCCAAACTCCGGTGTTAATCCCATGACAACTATAGTCAGAGAAACTGACATCCACCAGCCGCATGTGTGGAACAAGCCACACGTCAAGTGCGGAGCCGGTCTCGCGAACGACGTCGCGTAAGGTTGGCCTGGACCGCTTCAATCTCACTATACCGCGTCATAAGAAGAACACAAACAAGAGGCTTGCAACAGAAAACATCAACGCCCGCAACAACCATGTTGCGTTCTACTCGTGAAACACATCTACGCATAGATCTAGCTCTGATACCACTGAAGGGTTTCGCGGCATAGTAAATCAAAATTTTCTACGGAGCGAACAGAGGGAAAGCCAAGATCTAATCTAGGAGATGCAAACAACGAGAGAGATTGGATTAGATCTTCATACCCTTGAAGATTCGCACAGCGGAACGTTCGTCGGAACGTGGGTGATGTAGTCGTACTCGCTTCTCCTCCTCGCGATCCGATCCGATCTAGCACCACAAGTGGCGGTGCCTCCGTGAGATGCACACGTGCAGAACCTCGACGTCTCCTCCTTCCTCGGACCAGCGAGTATGGTGGAGAGATAGATTGGATCTACAGCACGACGGCGTGGTGTATATGGTGGAGAATTTCTGCTGCAGGGCTTCGCCTACAAACAGTCGGGAGGGAGAGAGGAAGGTAGCAAGGCTGCTAGGGCTTGGAGGAAGGTGTGTGTGGGGGGGAGGGGGCGCACCACCCCTCTATATATAGAGGGGGAGCGGCCAGCCCTTGCCCCTCCTCCAAGCCTATCTCTAGTTTAAACAATTTAAACTCTCCCTTATCTAGAAATCCTATCTCTAGTTTAAACGATTTAAACTCTCCCTTATCTAGAAATTCTATCCCGAGATTTAAACGAGTCAAATCTCTCTAGAATCGGCTGGGCCCTATGGGGCCTTGTGCCCCTGGCCCAATGCGGCCAGGACACTCCCTCATAGGCCCATGACCCCTCCCGGAAGGTGGGGCCACGTTGGTCCCCTTCCGGAAGGTTCTAGAAGCTTCCGGTACAATACCGATTAACCCGGAACAATTCCGAACTCCAAAAACTGCATTGCCTTATATGAATCTTATTCTCCGGACCATTCCGGAACCTCTCGTGATATCCCGGATCCCATCCGAGACTCCGAACAAAAATTCATAAACCAATTATCCAATCTATCCTAGCGTCGAGATACGTTAAGTGTGTGACCCTGCGGGTTCGAGAATATGCAGACATGATCTTCTATCAATAATCAACAGCGGGGTCTGGGCACCCATATTGACTCCCACACATTCATCGATGATCATATCGGATGAACCACGATGCCAGGATTCAATCAATCCCATATATATATTCCCTTCGTCTCGCGATATTTTACTTGCCCGAGATTCGATCGTCGGTACCGTCATACCTAGTTCAATCTCGTTCACAGCAAGTACTTTACTCGTTCCGTAATCCGATATCACTTTGTGATTAACTCCTTAACCACATGCTTGCAAGAGGTGTTGATATCGATTACCGAGTGGGCCCGAAGTATATCTCTCCGACTTGGGAGGGACAAATTCCATCTCGATACATACAACCCAACAGATACTTTCCGATCACCTGAGAGACACCTTTATGATCACCCTCTCATAGGATGACGTTTGATGACCTCAAAGCTTTCTTCCGATACCAGGGAGTTGCATTATCTCATGGTCTAAGGAATACAATATTTGACATAGGAAAAGCTTCGCAAAGACGAACACGATGACACGATCTAATTGCTCTGCTTTGTTTGGGTCTATCCACCATATCATTCTCCCAATGATATGATCTCATTATCAATTGACAACTCATGTCTATGGTTAGGAAACATTAACCATCATTGATCAATGAGCTAGTCCATAGAGGCGTACTAGGGACACGGTGTTGTTTACAAACCACACAAGTATTAAAGTTTCCGCTTAATACAATTCTAGCATGGAATATAAACTTTATCATGAACAAGAATTATAATAATAACATCTTTATTATTGCCTCTAGGGCATAATTCCAACAGTTTACAACCATGTTTCGAGTTGACTCCTTCGAGGAGCGACCGTCTCTACCTTGCGGCGTCTTGGTGGAGTGCGCCAGTTGTACAGCGGCGGCGCGCGGGAGAAGTACAGCGGCGACCGTCTCAGATATGATCGCATGGATAGATCTATGATCGCATGCACCCTATCTCTATGTTCCTAGATCTATGATCACGTAGATCTATGATCGCATGGCTTCGCGGTGTGCAGAGAGGGGTTGGCGGGGCCAGGGGGACGTTTTGATCTGTGGCGGCGGAGGTAACATGGTAGGGTGCAGCGGTGGTGGGGATTACTAGGAGAGAGGCCGGGGTTTAGCCGCACTAATTCACGTAGATCTATGATCGCATGTCGAGAGTAAACTTATTTTTTAAATTGGCATTGTTTCCACTTCGATGTACTTTATTACCATGTCATGGTTGATGTATCAGGTAATTTACAACTAGCAAAGTTATTTCAAATATTCTCTGTGATGAGTAGTTTCAACAAAGCATGCACTTAGGTTATGCCTCGGTCTGACAACATGAGGATCCTGTTTCACATTAGACCTTTTTCTAAAAACTTCCTCACAGATTTGTTTACTATAGGTCATAGTTGAGCACCTTTGTGTATAAGAAGTGGCTGCCATAAAGTATATTTTCAAGTAAACAGACCTTAACAAATATGATAAGATTTATTTTGATGGTCTGAAGCTTGGTCTACATATCTTTTCAAGTTGTGAATAAGCATTTTTTCTTTATTCAGGGGAACTTTTGCATATCTTTATCTTTAAACATGAGACTTTTGTTTTTTGTAAAATAAATGATTAATGTAGACTTGTGGAGAAACATGCATGCATGCACTAACTTTACACTTGTTTTTAATGTAGACTTTTGTTCCATTTTTTCTTTATGCCAACAATTTCCTTTACATAGTATAAACACATGCATGCACTAACTTTACACTTGTTTTTTATTGTCATGTTGATTTTTCTTGCAGCGTGATGGAACTGGATGGTGATATTGCTTGCTCTGTTGAAACATGGTGTAGACTTGTGGGCAATTTTACAAGTCAACAACATAGCAAATTTTTGGAATTAAATATGCGAAGTATGTTACAAATTCCACCAATTCGGATGCGAGTTGTCTTGCTGCAGTACATGTTTCACATTTATGATCATGACTCTAGCACTTTTGTCCTGCCTAATAAAGGCAAATTTGCATTGACTGCACAAGATGCAGAGTGCATTTATGGATTACGAAACTATGGTCTGTCTGCTAATCGTATAATTGATGAGGAAGGTGAAGACGGAAAGTCCCATATTCCACCACATTTTCTCAGCGCAACTACTGGCAACATTGTTATTGAATATTTAATAGCTGATATTGTCATGAGCAAAGCTTCAGACGATGACTTCCTCCGCAAATCTGCCCTTGTTCTCCTTGGTACAGTTCTTGCGCCTATGACTAAGAGGATTGTACCGAAGGATTATTGGGTACTAGTGGAGGACCTAGACCGTATGTCCACCATTAATTGGAGTAAGTTCACGGTAGATCATCTCATGGTATACTTCAGGCTTGTAACTAGATATAAACAAATTAGGCAGTGGCCTAAGGGAAATTTGTCTTTAATACAGGTATTAAATCTGTTCTCAACATTATTTTTAATATGGCAGTCTTCTCATTTTATGATGCACTAACATTACACTTGGTTCACATGCAGTATGTTTATTGGGAGAAGGTCAAGCATGTAGATGATCCTTGTAGGATAAATCCAAGTTTGTCCTTGAGACCACTCATGCGTAATTGGACAGATGATGCTGCTAGGATCAGGGATACAATGGACTGTGATCATGGTCGGGGTGAAGGACCTATTCTGGTAACGATCCATGTTTCTAATATCATATGTATGTATATTATGTGGTTATGTTAACAAAATTATGCCTCTAGTTTGATTAATAACATTGAGTTCTACTAATGTGTATGTATCAGGTTGAAGATAATATAACATTGGAGTATAGGATTGAAATGCTAAATAAACCGACGCCTGTTCTCAAGCCAAAGGCAAGTTCGGCTAGGAAGGATGTAGCTAGAAATTCAAACCAAAAAACTACTAAAAACGTGCAGGAGGTACTGACGGAGTCTATGATGGAGCGAGTGATGGAGCGAACAATGAATAGGATGGAGTCAACAATGGAAAAACTCGTCAAAAAAATGATGGACTCATATGCACAGGTAATCACCATGTTATTGCATGTACTATTGGGAGTTTCTATTTTATATCTGATAGCCTACGAGTACATTATATATTTCCATTTAATTTTTCAGGAACTAATTGTCAAGTTGAATAAAAATGGCATTATATTATATATTTCCATTTAATTTTTCAGGAACTAATTGTCAAGTTGAATAAAAATGGCATTATGTACAAAAGCAAAGAAGTTGAAAATGGAGATGACAACCTATCATTGAATAATGAATCCTCTTATCCGGGAAAAGAATTTTGGTATGGGAAAGAGAGTGCAGGTGCTTATGCTGATCAGATTATTAAGGAAACTATTGATTCAATGAAACACACTGGGTTGAATGGTAATGCAACGCCCGACGATGGCGCACATAAGGATGGTTGTAAAGATGCAATAGGCAGCACACCTTCCAACTCAGAGTTAGTGCTTGATATTTCTACAAAAGCCGTGTCAGACCTTCCATCGTAAATGTACGGAATTAGAAAAAATGGGAAAGAGCTGGATGGAGCAACTGCGTCAGAAGATTCCAACAGCATTGATAGTAAGTTGAACGTTAACAATGAGCCGGAACAAGGTTTGGGGAAACGTAAGTGCAAAATTTCTACAAAACTTGAAGGTTACGTGGGATATGAGCCCCCCAAACGTCGTGCACTTAAGAAAGGTACTCCCTCAGATTCAGTTTACACGACATCTTTTATTTTTCATGCAGTTTCACTAGGAATGCTGGTTTAGGCGCATAGCCATTTATTACTGAATAATTGTGGCGTTTTATCCTAGTACTCCCTCCGCTCCGGATTAAAGGGCCCCTAGTGATTTTGGGGTTGTTCCGAATTGTATTGCGTGGAAGGCCAGAAAAAATTAATTAGCTAAGTTATTATCCTCCTAAAAACGCTCATGTCCTCTTCTTTTGAACTCGAGCATGCATTGCCAGCATGCAGACGTGGAAACTGTCGCATGCAATGTGAGAAATCAAGCGAGCATGCAACACACTCCATTTAAACGAGCATGCATTGTCGTTTTGGAAACTGACGCGACCATGCAGAGGTGACGTTTTGCCTGGTTATCGATCACTGATTGGTCTTGCCATCGATATACTGCATATAGCTAGAGCCAATCTGTTCACGCCTTGGTCCCGCTGCCATATCTCAAGTGCCCTTTAATCTGGAGCGGAGGGAGTATAATCTTCTTTCTTTCCTTTGACATTAAGCCATGTGAATCGGTTTTTGAGTAATGTGCATGCAAGTGGGAACACATATTGGCACTATGCATGCATGCTGAGGAATTAGTTTCAACCGATACATGCGTTCCGTACAAATAGATTTGACAATTATTTAATGTGTACCTACTATTTACATCTTTATGTAGTTCTAACGAGTTTTTTTAACCATTATCGTAGGATTATTTGTAAACCAAGATGATGATACACGAGTCCTGAGTGCTAAGCAAATACAAGCGGCCGTGACATTGGTTGAAAACACATGTAAGGATGAATCGAATGGTAAAAAGGTTGTTTACCAACATGCAAATGGAATTATGTTGAATTCATTAAAGCTTAAAGATGTGTTGGACCATGAGTGGGTTAGCGATCGTGTAAGTTCTACTGTGTTATGATTATTTTATATCATGCTAATACATAATAATGTTACCACTCTGATAAAATTAATTCCTCTTATGGTTACAGTTAATAGACAGTTATATTGGAGATTTGTCACTTCGTATGGGACATGATCGGTATCTTTTCAGTGCATTAAGAACAACGTTCCTTGTGAAGAAGGGTACAACTTTGGAAGAAGCGAAAAAATCTAAGCATAACATGGACTTCACTATGTCCAAAAGTGGCTCAATTGGAAGAGTCATGGATGAATATTTCTTGCGAAATAAGGTAATTAGAACGTACATCATTTGTATATTGAAAAGTGTTTTGTTGATTACATTCTTCAATTTATGTAGGTATATTTCCCTCTAAATATAAATGACGCGCATTGGACGACAGTAGTCATGCACATACCGAAACAAGAATTTCAAGTTCTCAATTCTTTGTACTATTTATCTACAACGAAGAAAATAATTGAAACAATGGTAATTTATTCTCTTAACTTTATCATGTACTACCTTAATACTTGTGTACATTACAATAATTTTTGCATTTTTCAGAGATATCAAATAGCGTATGACATAAAACAAACTAACATGATTACAAAATCACAATACCCCGACGTATCAAAATGGCCTATAAAACGTTATGAATTGGCTCGGCAAAGAGATGGGTGAGTTTAGTTTACTTTTTTTTGCCTTGTATATTTCATGTTATCCATCATGCAAAATAAAATTAGTTCTTGTGCTGTGTCCCAGAAATTCATGTGGCTTATTTGTGTTAGAGTGTATGGAACACTGGGATGGCGATAAAATGACTAGGAAAATTTCGCAGGTTTGCATATTCTTTTAACTATCACTACCCGACCAGCTGTACCAAAAATATTTGTACTTACTTAGATTTGTCAATGCAGTCCACAGTGAATGATAACAGAAGACTGAAGGTTGCTCAGGTTGTTCTGTCCCCTTCAAACATCTGCACTGACAGAACCAAGGTTCTTGAGGCGGCCAAACACATGAAAACATGAGAAACGAATTATGGCTTGTAGGTTGGGTTTTAGTCCCGTAGAAGGTTTCCCACCCTACAGGTTTTTTGTTCCTATGTTACCATGACATGCTTGTAAAATATACTGAATATTTTGGGTTTATACTTAATATTTTGTGTTTATTAATCCTGGTGTGAACATATTCAATATTTTGTGTTTATTACTTCTGGTATAAATATATTCAATATTTTGTGTTTATTACTTCTGGTATAAATATATTCAATATTTTGTGTTTATTAGGCCATGTTTCAACAAACGGCACCGGAATCGAGAGCCTACAACCCATAAACTACATCAAATATTGCATCTAAACAAACAGTTGCTACAAGCCAAAACGCTGCAACAATCGAGACAGATTCTATGGGCCTGTCGTCCTCTGCCCGGTCCCCCTCTGTCTCAGGTGCTGCGGTGCCACCTCCGCGCGTCCAGTTCTGCGCGCGACTCGGTGTCCCCGGTGCTGACGCCTCCCTCCTCTCCACGTTGGGACGAGGGGGAGTCTGACGCAGTTCCCGCCCAGTCACCTCGGTCCCCCCAGTTCCCGCCCAGTCCTCTCCACACGGTCCCCGCACCGTACGTTGCTAGGGCCGCTAGGGTCCACTCTGTCCCCGCACCGTATGTCGCCACATGCTTGGGCTGACGCAGCAGACGAGGGGGACGCGGAAAATTCTATCTGCCGCGGCACAGAAAAGGCTATTTTTTCTGCCGCGACATGGCTGCCAGATTTTTGCGGTGGCACGATTTTGCCTTGTTTTTCTGCCACGACAACTTTACACATCAAGTTATCATCATTGTTTTTTTGGAAACTTTAGCAACAACCATTCATACATAGCCATTGTTTTCTTCAAAACGGATTGCAACATTAATCCAGCTTAATTTCATGATAACCAATAAATATAAATAAACATAATACCCACATGTCACTATTATGTCCCTAATCAAGCATTACAACCAATCAAGATAACCAAACAACGTTCTCATAAACAAGATAAAATTCGCAACTACTGTTTATGATCTTTTTCACTTCTGGATAATCATGATGATGAGCTCCCTCTCATCAGCATACTTTGTTACTGCTGCTCACGTCGAACTAACATTTCTGCAAGATACCTGCAGTTTACAAACACAAAAATCATAAATAACTATATTACAATAATTAATGCCAAAATTAAATATAGTGGTTACCTGTGATGGAGTTTGCATTTCACACTATTTTTGTTGTGTCCAGGCGTTTTGCAAACGCTACACAACTTTAACCGCTTGTTCTCATCATACCCGAGTGGTCTACCGTTTTTACTCACAACATTGCTCTTCCCTTTATTCTTTCCCTTCGGAGCACCTTTTGTGTTGACTTTAGCAGGATCACCTATTGGAGTAGTTGCACTTGCAGAAGGTCCTTCATCAGTATTAGTGGAATTTCTTGGACCATGTACTCCTGCATCGTACGCCACTTTTTTCGATATAATTTCCTGGTACAAGGTCTTTATTTGTTTGTACAACTCAGGATTATTGCAGGCTACATGTAATGCTTCAGACGACATCACACTGAGCTCGGAATACCGACTCCGTTCCTCTGCCCTAGCAAATCCCCAGCCAAACAGATCGCTCGTGCGCCTTGAAGGTAACCCACTTCTGGCATTTTTTGAGAATCGTGCAAGAACAATACACCTTGATAGTTCAACCAATTTCAGCTCCGTCAACACAAACAAAATATGCTTGCAAGGAATTCCTCTACGTACCATCCTTCGGCAATTGCAATCTATACTTTGTGCTGGATTGTTTGGTGTATAGTCCACAGAAAAATTATGGCGTCTGTTATTTGACCATGCCACAAGATACCTTACCGAATCTTCTATTTCCACACTTTTTTTCTACAGTCGTCATGCCTTCAATCTTACGAACATCATCCTGCAAGATATAAAAATTAGCTGGGGTGAATGTGCTGGCCATTGCTAACTCAATTTTCTGCCATTTGGTAACAATCACAGGCATAGTCTGTGAAGCCGTGCAGTCATCTCGCGCCTCTGTTTTCCGGATACGTACAATGGCATTCTCATAGTGCACAATTAAATCCACAAGCGTCATCCCATAATCGAGGTGAAGATGAAGGGACGAGTTGAGACTTTCACTACGCTGGTTGCTTTTCATCCCTAGCCAAAATCCATCTGCGAGGTAAGCAGCCGCCCATAGGTGCTTCTTCTTGTACATTCTATTTAGCCACGGTTTTGTCTTATCTGTCTGCCATTTTCTCACATATGCGTGCCATCCTTCCTCAAACTTGGCCTTCGTGGTGGAGTAATATAATAGAGACCGAAACTCTGGCAATGATTTGGAACTTAGGTGCTTGCACATGTTCTTTTCAATGTGCCATGTACAAATACGGTGCCACACGTCTGGTAATACACTTCATATCGCTCTCATCATCGCAGCATCCGCATCCGTGATTATAGACCGTGGCCTCTTCTGACACATTGCTTTCAAAAATGTTTTCAGGAGCCAAGCATAAGTATCCTCGATCTCGTTTGATATGATGGCACATCCGAATACGGTAGTCTTCCGGTGATTGTTCAGGCCGACAAACGGAACAAAAGGCATACCGTATCGATTCATCTTGTAGGTGCTGTCAAACACCAAAACGTCACCATAATCTTGGTAGTCCTGACGTAACTGAGAATCACACCAGAAGAGATATTTCAAACGTCCCTTATCGTCAAGCTGATGATCATAAAAAAAGTCAGGGTCCTTTTCCTTCCTGCTTTGCATAATGCCGATGGCCGTGGCCGCATCGCCGCTTGAAAGTAGCTTCCTTTTCTCTCTGGCACACATGTTATACAAATCCTTCCTCGTGAATCCAACTTGATTGTATCTACCGTACTTGCTGATGAAAGAACTCATGACATATGCTTTCTAATCCCACTTGCCATTGCTATGGAAATCTTTGATCTTCCTATGAGACCAAAGAAAAGGCACCTCATCAGGTCTAGCTAAAATATGATTGTGCTTATCATCAAACTTCTCAACACACCAAACACTTTTATTTATCTAGCTTCACGACCAGTTGCGATGTGCATCCACAACGAGATTCTGCTCTTGGCTTGTATTTTCTGCCTTCCAAAGGCAAGTATTTGCTACTACGTTTCCCTTCCCTGGAGCATACGAACTGCCTCTTACGTATATCATGCGATGTCTTTTTGTTTTCCTTATACCTGCCCTTTCTTATGCTGAATCCATGGTCTTTAGCATAGCTGTTGTAAAAATAATAAGCCGCAGGTTCAGAAACAAAAGTCATATCCATTATTTTCCAATACTTCTCCCGCTCTTCACCTGGATGCCCAATATCCCTGTCACATTCCCCCTTATATTCTTTCTCTTTAAGAACATTCCCAAACACCTACAAATCCATAACATATAACACATAAGTTATTAGTACAATGGTACAACTTGGGTATATATATCACATAAAATATGAAACACATACCTCAACATTATCACATGTCTGCAAGTCTGAATCACCATAGTAGTCAAAACTTTTATCACTCCAAACTATTAACTGAACAATTCAATACGAAAATAATAGTAAGTTCTATTTTCATGCAACTAATTTCATCCACATATATACCTACAATAATGTACATACCTTATTCACGTACTCACTGTCCAATACCTTAGAATCGTTCTCCTCATTAGCAACTTCTAACTCAATCTACACAACACAAATGAAAATGAACATAATTTTATTTTGTTGTCTTCATTGCAATTACTAGTACACCACATAAAATTAAGGCCACTCACATTTTCGTCTGATGCATCATCAGGATGGACGTGCCCATCTACATGAAAACCTGATCCATGGTGGTCAGAGGACTCGGAATCTGATCCATGGTGGTGAGAGGACTCGGCCTCATTGTCCAAGTCGTCATCTTCTTCCATCATACTTGAACCACTGCTATCCACCATTATCTGCAACCACTAGAAACCATGAGAGTCGGAATTATCTTACGACAACACGGAGGAGTAGGAGGAGGAGGAGGAGTCACCGAACCCTAGAAGGCGACGATATCTCACCTCTGACGCGTACTAGGTCCAGATCGTCTCCGATCTGGAAGTGCTGCGATCTAGAATCGTACGATCTGGAGGCGCTCCGATCTCGATTTTTTCTAGAGGACAGGAGCGGCGATGAGGTCTGTCCCGCGTCTTAGGGTGCCGCCGTGTCTAGAGGATAGAGGAGCGGCAATGAGGTGCGATCTCGTCGGCTGCTAGGGTTACGCCGCCGGTCGGATCGCCGTGAATCTCACGTGGGACGTAGAACGTGGGACCTAAACCGGCTGCGTAGAGGTTCTGAGTAACAGCACCTCTAGAACGTGGGACCTAAACTTTTTTTTCCCCTAAACACACCCTATACAAAACGGATACGTACACCTATACAAAAAACATACACAGCTAAACCGGCTCCTAAACTAACCCGAGACGACCCGTCGAACCACCCAGACCCGGTTTTCTCTTCGATTGCCCTCATAGGGGATACCGAAGCAAGCCTCTTGGCTTATTTGTCCACCGTAAGGCTAAAGAAAGTCCTTCATAACAAGCCAATGTTTCAGTTTCTAGAGGGTGTGCACAATCGATCAGTTGTCGACAAGCAGAGAAAATAACATGACCATATTCATCCCTCATGAGCATACCAGCACCGGCAGTACCATCTTCTGATTTAAAGGAACCATCGCAATTTAATTTAACCCACCCCAATGGTGGCTTCAGCCAAGTCTTGTCCGGGGGGGGTTCCTTCCTCTTTGAGTAACTAGATCAGCCTTAACACCAATTTTCAGTCCCTTTAATCAGTTCTTCAGTTGATAACTCACGTATTTGACTGAAATGATATCCAACAAGAAACTGCTTGGACCGAGAAAATTACAAAAAACCATCTCAATTGAGGCTAGAGTTTTAAAAGACCATCAAAAATTAAAAAAAAATCAGATAGCACCATTTTTTGAGCGAGAGGTTTCAAAAAGCACTTATCTGGCTCTGACTCGAGTCTAATGACGAAACTGACAGATAGGACCCGATTATCAGGCTGACATGGCATCGTTTTTTACCAGAAACACCTTCGTACATTATAAATTCTAATCATACCTCCACGCATCATTAACTGACAGGTGGGCTCGGCCTAGGAGCTGTCGTGTAGCAGCGCAGAGCGGAAGATGGCACCGTCGTCGTGTTGCAGCCCGGCGGGCAAGTCCACCATGACGTCCTGCATGGTGACTCCCTGCACGCAGCTCACGCACGCGTGCTGTATCTGCAGCTCACGACCGGAACGCACATAAGCCATGCCAGCGCGTGCGGGGCAGATCCCGCCGCCGTCGTCACGCGCAGTGCCACCGCGTCCCGCCCCACCATCAGCACCTCCACTGACTAGTTGCTGGCATGGAGGTATTGGAAGGAGGCTCCGCCGACGCCGCGGGAAGCCGCGCTCGTCTCCCACCTCGCGAGCGGCCGCCTACTTGGCCGTGCCTATGGCGGAGCTCGCCCGTCTTTGCGCTACTGGCTGCCGCCGCGCCACACCGCTTGCCGTGCCTACGGCGGAGCTCGCCCGTGCCCCGCTCCCCTCTCCACTCCGGCCTACCCCGCGCGCCGCTGACCTCCGCCCGGCCTGGAGGCCGCTCCGACCGTCGCCGTGGCCATGCCGCGACGCTCCGCTTCAGCCTGCACGCCCTGCCCATCCGTGCCTGGCCGTGCGCCGCCGAATTCCGCCCGGCCTGGAGGCCGCTCCGTCCATGGCCGTGCCGCGCCGCTCCGCTTCAGCCTGCACGCCCTGCCCATCCGTGCCTGGCCGTGCGCCGCCGAATTCCGCCCGGCCTGGAGGCCGCTCCGTTCATGGTCGTGCCGCGCCGCTCCGCTTCAGCCTGCACGCCCTGCCCATCCATGCCTGGCCGTGCGCCGCCGACCTCCGCCCGGCCTGGAGGTCGCTCCGGCCGTCGCCGTGGCCTGCCGTGGCGCTCCTCTCTAGCCTGCACGCCCTTTCCATCCATGCCCGGACGTGCGCCGCCGACCTCCGCCCGGCCTGGAGGTCGCTCCGGCTGTCGCCGTGGCCTGCCGTGGCGCTCCTCTCTAGCCTGCACGCCCTTTCCATCCATGCCTGGACACGCGCCGCCGACCTCCGCCCGGCCTAGAGGCCGCTCCGGCCATCGCCATGGCTGTCCCATGCCGCTCTGCTCAGATGTAATGAACAAATTGAAAAAAAGAAAAGAGAAATAAAAAGAATTTTTATGAGAAGGAACTGAAAAAATAGAAAAGAGACGTATGATTAGAATTTATAATGTGCGGAGGTGTTTCTTGTAAAAAACAATGCCACATCAGCCTGGTAACCGGTCCCACCTGTCAGTTTCGTCATTAGACGCGAGTCAGAGCCGTATCAGTGCTTTTGTGAAACCTCTCGCCCCAAAAACGATGCTATCTGAAATTTTTAAAAAAATTGGTAGTCTTTTGAAACCCTAGCTTCAATCAAGGGCAAAGGTTTAGCATGTATGATTTTATTGTGAGCGTACCATGCTCGCCAAGATGTTAGCAATATTGCTTCAATTATATTTGGCTGTGCTGAAACAATCACAAACTATAACTGGCTTTGGTTTGGTAAAATTCGGATATATCTATATATTAAAATATATCTAGATAAATTCGAGTCTAGATAAACTCAAACCAATCATTTCTAGATCGTTCACTTCCGATAAGCGCGACATGCTCGTAAATCGGGATCCTTTGCTGGGTGTCCATGGACAGCGAAGTAGCAGTAGCAGCTTTCAGTACTAAAATATCACTGTGATCTTTTTTGGGCATTACATTATTCTCAAGTGTCAGCGCAGCCGGAGGACGATTGGCTGCCTGGATCCTACAGATCGCGCTGCAGTCTGTGTGCCTCGCTCGCACGCATACACGTGCTCCCATCCCCCGTGAACGAACTCTCGTTTTTTATAGGGCTGTCCGTTTGGTGAACCAGTTTGTTTATCCGTTCCGTTCGTGAGTTTGTGGTGGCTCGTGAGGCCACGTAGTCGACTGGCTCCTTGACGGGCCGGCTAGATGCAAAGTGGGCTGAATGGAGAGCGTCTGTTAACAGGCCAAAAATGGGTTTCTCAACCGCATCGTACAAGATTCTCATAAAAAAACATCATGCATCTTTTTGTACCCTTTCCCGTCTTAAAACAAATGTCAAAAATTTATCTAAATTTGGATATATCTAAAAAGTATGATGTCCATTCTTCTAAAACATGCATGATTTCACGGCAAGTTCTATTGCTATCTTTCTACCGCTTTCTTTTTCAAAACCCTAGCTGCGAGCGTCGCTCTCCTCCATATTTGTTGACCACTCACGCAAAATGTGGCTGACAAGAAAAGGAAATCTGATCTCCCGTTTGTGATATTTCTTCAGTTTGTTTGTGTGTCCTGGCTACATCGCTCAGATGGTGACGTTGGTATTGCCTCAAGTAAAAGTTCCCCCTCTCGCACTTGATTTTACGTCGGCTAGGGGACTGCAAGTTTTTTTCCGTCGTTTTCATGGACCATAGGCTGTTTTTGCTCTTGTGCTCGTCATGGATTAGTTGGAATCGCCATCGACAACAATGCTTTCTTCAAGTTTCTCTTCTCTCGAGCACCTTTGGCGAGCAAGCTCGCTGGTCTGGTCTAGCCATCTTAACATGGTTGCGTGTCCTAGCCAGGGTGGTGGTCATGTTAGTATGTTTGGCACGATTGTGAAACTCTATCGTATGCGCCAATCAATGGTTAATTCAGATAGATTTTGTCATCTGAAGTATCTTGAGGGCTAGAGTCTTTCTTATATGTTCTACTTTGATTAGTGGTTTAATTGTGCATATATAGTTCGGTTGTATTCATTATTTTTCTTATCTAATATACTCCATGTGTTTGATTTAATTTCAAAAAATACATAATTTTTATTGCTTGAAAATTAGGACAAGTAAAATTGCCAAACCAGAACGGCTTTTGCCTCCTGTGTCGATCTCATGGAGTCACGGGCGACTCCAGGGGCTCCCAACCCTAGCCAAAAAAAAGCTTCCCGCACCTTCTTCCCAAGGCCGCTGGTGGTGGTCGTGCATCCTGACCGTCAAAGACGGGGATAGAGGAGGCGCACCTGACGGCTCATTTTTTGCACGAAGAGGCGGTTTTTTTAATGGCACGGGGAAGGATTGCCATAGACCGTATGACCGGCGATTGAGCGGTGATGCCAGGCCGACTCGGAGGTGGTAGAAGCCATGTCGACATTGGTTGGTCATGGCAAAGTCTTGCTTGCATGTTATCCTTTGGTTAGTGGTTTTATTGCACATTATTCGGTTGTATCCTTTGTCTTTTTAATCTAATTTACTCTATGTGCTCGATATAATTCCAAAGATTTTTATTGCTAGAAAATTATGACAAATAGGATGGATGGATAGAGACACGGACAATGTATTTTCAGCTCAAAAGATCGATTAACCGATGATGAAAGTGAAATAAAGAGGGGAGCGGTGGCCATGGCCGGCGGCATAGATACCCAAAAGCTCCATCAAAGCTTTACCCTGTCCACGAGGGCACTTCCTTCCTTCTTGGTTCCAGTAACTTCTTCCGTTTATAAATACCCGCCGAGCTCCGCTACCGAACGCTAAACCGCTACGAGGCCCCAAGCAAAAGCCGCTCTTCTTTTTGCGCCATTAAAATACTCTAGCCAGAAGAAACTCTCCGAAGCGCACCGGTGCCCATACCTTTCTTCCACCTCGGCCTCGGTACGCTTCACTCCTCCGTCTCCCGACCACGACCACAGGGTTTCAGTAGCGCACTGCAGCTCCGAGCGGAGTACGTACTCGCACGAGACGACACACTGTGCCGCTTGTGCACCCGTGTTTGATTTCGTTCCGCGAGCTGCTGTGGAAATTAGGGAGTCGAGGCGGGTGATGTACGGCGCGCCGCTGTCCAAGGACCTGAACCTGTCAATCCAGCAGCAGCAGCCGGTTGCCGGTGTGCGCACGCCGCCGCAGATGAGCTCGCCCGGGCTGCTGCGGTACAGGTCGGCGCCGAGCACTCTGCTCGGCGACGTGTGCGGGGACTTCCTCCCTACCGCCGGTGCCGGCGATGCGCACGGCCGTGCGGGTGGGAGCCCTGACCATGCCTCCGACGCCGTCTTCTCCCGGTTCCTTGCTGGCCCTCCCCGCCCTGCCGCTAGCCACTTTCCGACTGACACGGCCGTCTCCATGGCCTCACAGCAGCAGCTGATGTACCAGTCGCAGCAGCAGATGGCGGCCATGGAGGGCCTGTTCCGCACCGCCAGCTCCGGCGGCACTGACCCGGCCGACGCCGCCACCGGCGGAGGCAACAACGGCCTGGTCCGGCAGAGCAGCTCCCCGGCCGGGTTCATCAATCATCTGAACATGGACAACGGTTGGTACTACTACTTAAATTTCTCCTCTACTGTTCGAGCTTTTCTTGGTTCTCGCGCCTTACGCAGCAGCAGCAATCATGAGCTAGCTAGATAGAGTAGCAGCAGCTTTCCACTTCTGGAACCGTCGCGTGGCGCAATTAATGGACACACTGCTGCTGCTGCCACTGCTCGTAGGATACGGGAACATGCTCAGGACTGGCATGGGCGGTGGCGGCGGATACAGGAACGGCGACGCGCGGCTCAAGGGGCAGCTGAGCTTCTCGTCGCGGCAGGGGTCGGTGATGTCGCAGATCTCGGAGATGGTGAGCGAGGAGCTGGGCGGCGGCGGCAGCGACGACGACGAGGCCGGCAGCAACGGCCCCGCGCGCGGCGGCCCCTACGGCGGAATCATCCCCGGGTACCCGATGGGCGCCTCCCCGGGGTGCTGGGACGAGCCCTCACCGTCCCCGTCGCCGTCCCTGCCGCTCTCCGACGGCCTGTCCGGCGGACCCACGAAGCGCCCCCGCGACGCCGCCGCCGCCAAGAACGGCGCGTCGCGGCAGCTGAAGCAGCAGTTCAGCCTTCCAGCCGGCGGCAAGCCGTCGCCGGAGATGGCGGCCATCGAGAAGTTCCTCCAGTTCCAGGACTCCGTGCCGTGCAAGATCCGCGCCAAGCGCGGCTGCGCCACCCACCCCCGCAGCATCGCCGAACGGGTACGTACGTAGCAAGTTAAACTGCCAGTCGTGCCATGACGCCGATTGATCGGTCGAACTGACGCCCTGGTACCGATGCAGGTGAGGAGGACGAAGATCAGCGACCGCATCCGGAAGCTGCAGGAGCTCGTCCCCAACATGGAAAAGGTAAAATTTTCCGATGATCAACCGTACTACGAGCAAACGCCAAGTCCGTACCCTGGACCGATGCGCGATCGGTTTATTACCCCAATAGTAGCAAAATCGTTGGGCAGTGCATGATTAGTTCTTTGCCGCATTTGGTCCGCGCGCCATGGATGGACCACGCCGCGCGCGCGCGCTGCTTCAAGCAAGCTATGCCGTCGTACTCACTGCTGGTTCGCTTGTCATGACTGCAGCAAACAAACACGTCGGACATGTTGGATCTGGCTGTCGACTACATCAAGGAACTCCAGATGCAGGTCAAGGTATGTATGTATGTATGTATGGCCACACGACCATCCAGCCCCATGCTCTGGTGCTACTAGCTACTACTGCATTTTTTACCTAGCTAGTGATAGTGAGACCGAGTAGATAATCTCGTTGCGTTGCGTGCTCGCCAGAGATGTTAAAATCGACTAGATCTGCCCTGTGGACGAGGGCAGGGGGCAACTTTATTATTAATTAGGCCTATATCCAAATCCCTTCACGTGCATTCTCCTAGTTCGATGATCGACTGACCTTTTTTCCCCTGCCGACCGTATTCTGAAATTTCTCAAACTTGACCACAAATTATTACGTAGTTACTCTCAAAGCGGAAACCTCAAACATAGTACATGTTTTCTCGGGTTTTCATAAGTTGAAAATTTTGATTTTAATTTCAAAAAAAATCAAGCTAAATCCTCGCTCCGTTCAAATTAACCGGCGCGGATTGAACCTGTGTCAATTAGTTTGGAACTAGGGAGTATATACAAGTGGATGTCCACCTTGTACGTACAAATTTCTGTAGAATTCTGTTTTTCATATGCGACCTTTGCAAAAATGAAAAATGTGAAGATACTAAAAATGTTTTCTTTGGACGCCTACTTAGATCGAGCGACCTTTTTGTGATCTTTATTGTAACCCGAAATGCAACTTATTTTCGGGAATAATTTAGATATGTTTGTAGAATGTATCTTTTCTCTGCAAGAAGTTCAGATCGTTTTGTAAATTTTATAGTATGGTTTTTTATTTTATTTTATTTATTTTTGACAACTCCTGGCTCCCCAGAGCCCGGGAGCCATACTATATGCTCTACCTCTTCTCAAAGTTGCTAAGAAATGGTGATTTTGTTGATTCAGGTGATGAACGATGGACGGACGAGCTGCAGCTGCTCGGCGAGCAGGCAGAAGCGCTTCGCCAGCTGATCAAGCTCAGCCGCCGGTGCAATACGCCACGGCCGCATGCCAACGACGCCGGAAGAAGCATCTGCCATTAGCGTCCTTCCCTTTTCGGTTCTAGGGTCCTTAGCTATTAGTAGAAAGTTCGTCGTTTAACCGTGTAGTAGTACGTCCGGCCCTGCAGAACTGTAGGCGTGACAGTGCTGCAGTCATCAATCAATCGTCAAGGTGTAGTAAACTGAACATGTACTACTACGAAAACGGGACGACCGGGTCTGTGTATGCTCACTAGCAGGCGTCTGGGCCCTGCAGAAACATGGGCCGGGGCCACATGTCGGTGACGTTTTCAAGCTTGATTTTAATTGTTATCCCCTTTATGGCATAGCTAGCTTTGGATTGTGATGAAGTGTACATATACCTTGCAATAATATAATTGTAGTTTTACGCGACTGATATTTTGCTTTTTTTTATTTACTTACTGGTACTATAAAGCTGGTTCTAGTGGTGGTATATACTGAGGTGTATCATGCGTGTATGTCATCTTGGCAAAATAATGATGTTGCACAATAATTAATAAAAATAGATGCTAGCGGTGTCATAATATGATAAAATAGCATTCCACATGTAATGAGAAAACTTAATATCAAATACATCTTGTACATTAAATTACATTAAGATTTTACAAATAAATAAATATTATGAGTATTATATAATTAGTTGATGCTAACCATTATAGAGATAGTATCATATGCTAGTATCATACGCATTATACTAATAATACCATATCCACTATAATCAGCCTAAACAGTCCTATGTGTCGATGTGAGGTGATTTTATTTGCAAGAAAGCTGTGGTTTGGCTTGGCATCCAAACCGGTATCCGTGAGTACTCTCACTCGTTGAAGTCGATTCGTTTGGCTTTCCGTGCCAACATGCGCAGGCGGGGTCGCGAAGCTGAACGAAGAAATGTCAGCCGTCACTCACTCCCTCTGAAAAAAAAATAGGAGAGCTGTTGTCGGCCGTGTCGCTGTCTCCTGATCTCTGCTCTGCTGCTGCGATCGGTCCGCCTCTCGAAAACCACGGGCGCCTGCCTGCGTGGCGGCTTACCTGTCCCGCCGCTGGTCGCGTGGCGCGGCTGTCTCTGCGGTGACCGTTACACGTGGGCTGGTTAGAGTGTACACGTGGCCCGTTATCCGTTTTCTCGGCCGGGCCGGCCGGCTGGTCCGCGCGTCTCTGCCGTGCGTGCCGGCTATAGCCGCCGATCGCCGTCGCGGAAACGGTGGCTGGAGCTGTCAGCGATGTCTATGCTAGCTGCTGGGTCGGTGCTTCTGTTTAGGTACTCAGTAATGAGGAAAGACGACAAGAACTGTGACAGGCTGAGAGTGACTGCTGTGAAGTGTGAATCGTGAGACCGGCCGTATCCAACTCGGATGTCGGCATGTCGCATATCTCCATGTAAAAAATGGGCAAATTTGTTTACATAGTTATAATTACGATGATTTGCTTGATTTTTTTTTCGCACAACGGAACGTCCCAGAAGGGGCTGGAGCCTTTCATTAATTATTCAGAGGGTGTACAATGAAAATACAGAAGACCCCATTACAACAGCAAATAACACATGGGTCCCTGACATTTGTAGATAGGACCTTGCTAAAAAATCGATCTTTGCAATCTAGTCCTATCTCTTCCCCGCTGTGGAGCAGAGGAAGCCGAGCGCTGCAGCTGTGGTCGGAGGCGGGGACGAGACCACTTGTCTCCGGCCCAGCGAAATCCTTAGCGCCCAACTCCGAAGGGGGCCTCCGAATGGAGGTTGACTTAGTGCCGGAGCTCACCGGCTTAGAATAGGCCGCATCGGCCATGAGGATCGGCGTCTTCATGGGCGCCATTGAAGTGCTCCAGAGAGGATTGGCTCGTGCGCTCCTTTGCCGACCTGGCCAGCAGCTGACTCCACTCCCTTGTTCCCCCATCCCCACCGCAGAGATCAAAGAGAAGAGGGGAAGCAGAGCAAGCAGCGAATCCAGAGCAGCAGTGGCACGCCAGCATCGAAGCAGAGAAAGCGGCTCACCTTCGAACCCTAGGAACCTGCCACGGACCAAGGGAGGTGGGCGTAGATGATGGCGATGACGACGAGCCGGGGCAGAGCACCGCTTATTGAAAGAGGCCCCACCAGATCTGCCTTCAAAGCCGAGCTTCCACCATGGGAGCTTCTTTGTCCGCAGCGGTGGAGACCGTCTGGCATCGCGGCGGAGCGCCAGACCAGCAGGCCTCTGAAGGAAGGGTCTTAGGCTGACCAAGATTTAGGTTAGCTCAATCTTGAGATAAAGTAACTGACTTCTGCTTCGGTGTTTCCCTTCTTTACAAATTTTGACACCAAAACTCGATAACGATTCGTTTCGAATACCGTACGAACCCACCTGAAGCCCTTATGATCTTCTTAGACGTATACTCACCGAACACGTATATCACGTGCCCGTGGGATGCGGAAATCGGAAGTTATATAGCAGCATCAATAAAATTTTAAAACATGACATGCAAAGACGTAGATGATAACGAGAGGTAGGATCAGCCCATAAAAACATAGAGTATACCCAGCTCGTACACTTATACGGACGTACATATAGTTGGTTATGAGTTTCAGCTGGTCAACGCGGGGGGGGGGGGGGGGGGGGGGGGGGGGGACACCGATAGCTCTTAGATCTGGTTCATGATTGGTGTGCATCTATGAATTATAAGTGGATAACGAGAGAGTTTTTGTCAGACATATTTTGCTGCAACTTAGAAAAAATTGCTGACACGGTAAAAAAAAGTTCATGCAGTACACTGAAATATTCATGTAGGCCCTATTTGGAACAACGGAAAAGCATAAGATTTTTGGAGGATAGGATTCCTATAGGAAAAATCCCTATGGTGTCGTTTGGAACAAAGGAATAGAAATCTAAGAATTCTTTGAAATTCCTGTGATATAGACTATTTCATAGGAATTTTGTAGGAAAACTAACGTGAGGTCTAACCTCATGTTTTCATCTCCTTGTGTCTACAATTCTTGCGGTTTTCATGTGTGACATCCAAACGACACCCTCAAAGTTTTCCAATTGTTTTGTTTCCTGTAGGAATTTGAGCATACATGACATCTCAATTCCTACATTTTTCTTATTACTACGTTTTGCATTCCTGCGTTCCAAACGGGGCTGTAGTGTTGCAACTAAGGAAATGTCATTCATACAATGGCATGGTTCACATAGTATTCTTTTCACATGGTGCAGCTTGCAATGACGTCTCTCGGACGAGAGTTAGACAAACCAATACTTAAGTTCTTATATTTTTTAGAGTAAATTCCAGTTTTTACCCCTTATTTTGACAATTTTGACGCTAATTACCTCTTTTAACAAATTTGTATCCTAATTACCTCATTTAGTAAAATTTGTGCCAGTGTTTACCCTCTCTAAAATTTTTTTTTAGAGATTCATTAGGTAGCTTCTAGAGAATTTTTTTCATTCTCACAGAGGCATACGGGGATATTTAACAGCTAATCTAGCTGACTAGGAATCGGACTAGGTGATTGAAACCGAGTCTGATACTTCACGTTCTTATTTCTAACAGTGGCCATAGCAATCTGCTTACTGTTGGGAGAGCGATTTTGACTTTAGAGGCGCGACCTGTTTATGAATTACCAGCCGGCTGGCCGGCAATTCCATAGTTTAGATACTACTAGTTGTGTTGTGTAACTTGTACTCCTACCACGCTTACGAACTATACTGAGGTTCCTAATTTACTGACTCCATCTTCTCACCTAAATTGTCTGACAAACTTCCTCTGGTTCAGCTTGTTCAGAACTTCGATTACATATGTCTTTCAAATCCAACTGTACATGGCACGTACGCCAGACATTCCTATTGAATCGCTTCAAAATATTAGAGAGGGTAAAATTTGGCACAACTTTTATTAAATGGGACAGTTGGGATGAAAATTTTCTAATAAGTAGCATCAAAATCATTAAACTAGAGGATAAAAACTGAAATTTACTATATTTTTTAGAAACCGAATACAATGCAGACAGAGACATGTACGAGATCAGAGAGTTGGGAGAAGAGAAAAAGCTACATTTCTAGTATTGTCGTTACCTAAAACCTTTAGTACCCCCTCCAATTCATATTAATTGTCATTGAATCGGATATACTACATCTAGCACTAAAAGCATGTTTTGATACAGTAATATAGACTGGAGGGGAGTAAAACATTCTGTGTGTTGTCCCTATAAAGTGTGTTGTCATGATCATTTAAAAATATGTTTTTATGTTGAAACTGAAAAGAAAAAGGAGGTGTGGTCAACACGTTGAAAACAATACACAATTAACGAAGAAACCGTGTCCGTACGTCGTGTAGTCAAGTTAGTCAACTCTTGTAAGTAAACCGTTACTATCGACTAGGAGTATGTTTCTATTGAACTGCTAGCTTTGAATATTTTGTACATGTCCTTCGATATCACGGAGTTTCACAAGCTTGTCTCTAACCATTCATCTTCGAGAAATGCTACACATGCTGACTGGCTATGACATTGAAATGTTACGTATACATTGACGTTCCTATCTGGACGTGTACGGAACGCACACCCTCCCTCCCTCGCTCTCGCTCCCTCTCCTCCCCTCCTCCTCGAGAGTCGCTCCAGCGGTGTTGGCCCCCCTCCCCTTCTACTTCGGCTCCGGCTAGAGAGGATGGGGTGGGAGAGGCTGGCCGTTGTATAGTTGTAGATGCAGGTGGTTTGGCCCTATGCCGGTCTTCGGCATTGATGCCCGTAGGTGGAGGCGGCGCTAAGGCCTTGTGCAGCCAGATCCTTAGCTTTTAAGGGTTCCTCGTTGCTTTTCTCTCTGTCCATGGTGGAGGGAGGAAGACGATGACGAACACCGCGCTCTGGAATAAAGATGTTCTTGATGCGGGTGTTGTGTGGTTGTGCCCAGATCTGGGGCCCTCTCTGGCCGTCCGTGGCGGGGGGGGGGGGGGGGGGGGGGGGGGACTGCCTGGTTGTAGGCGGCGGCTGCGCTTCTTCGCATCATCGAGCTACTCCTTGGCGTTTTCGAGCGGCGCCAGGAGGTCGCTGGGTCTCCCTCTTCGTGTCGCTGCAGTGGTTGAAGTTGTCGGTGGAGGATGCAGACTGAGTGGCTCGACCATAAAGCTCGGGTGTGCCTTCGCGGTGTCGTCGACGACTAGCTGCCTCTCCAGATCTCGGTCTGCCGTGGTGGCGAGGGAAGGAAGGAGGGTGGGCCTGCTGCTGCTGATGCTTGCGATGGACGGGGCCGCCTGTTCCTAGGTGGCGATGCTGCGTTTCCTCCGGCGATCTCCAAGCGGAAGCAAAAAGCCAACTGCTATCCCTGGCCAAGAGGATGGCCACGCCGAGCTCGGGAGGCCTATGTGCCTGAGCTACTTCAACCGCCTCCGGCGGACTTGTCTCTCCCTCCTCGCGACTCCCAGCGTCGACGTCGGGCCAAGTGGTTCGTCCCCGGTTCCGACGACGGCGGCCGCGGCTGGAGGCGAGCGTCAAGCGGCATGCAAGACTCGATTGCTTTCTGATCTTTCCTGCGGGATGCAATGTGTATATTTGAGGGGGCCAGTTATAATCTTGTTTTTCTTTTATGGGCCTTATTGTAATTTGTACTCACCGCTTTGACTAATAGTAGCATCTTGGCCTTTCGGGACCTTTCCCCGTTCAAAAAAAATAAATGTTACATATACGGGCGTGCAACTTACTCAGTTGGTCGAACTTGCTTAAAGAAAGGGGGATTTTTAAAACAAAAATCATTACATTAGGTCGTGCTTTGCCACGACATGGGTCTGTAAAACAATTCCGTAGAGAAAATTGCACGTAACACCTGTATTTGATATACTAAAGTTGTACAAAACACATAAATAAAACATTTGTTGCAGCTGATCCGATTTGTTGTCTAATCGGTTGCAGCTAGCCCAAATCTATTATATAATGCCTTAACAATATATGTAACATGTGGGCACATATTTCTATACTATATACCACAATTTCATGTAAATTAAAAAAAGACATCATAGTGGTAGAAAATACGAGAGCGTCAATTTAACAGATGACCTCCTAGAGAGCTCTTTTTTATAAATAAAAAAACAGTTTTTTAACTTCTAAAAATTCAAACAGAATATCAGAAGGTAGCTCACGATTTATTCTACCTTCTAGTGCAGATCTGGGAGCATGACAATATAATTTTTCTTTTTTGTTGAGCCTAAAATACAAGGTACTTCACATTAAAAATTTGCATGCTTGTAACGTGTATAGTTGACCACATCAAGGTTATTTTTATGATTTTTTCTCTTTTTCTATAGTATACGCGTTACGCGTAGACATATGCGTTGCACTAGTGATATCAGGACGAGTTCAATTGCAACGCCAGATATGTTGGACCGAGATTTGTTCGCTAGAGGATATAAATATAGAAATACTGGCCCACACGAGTGATATACGAGATAGAAATACGTGCATACATGTCATATACGTTTTTAAGGCACTATATTCTCTATTTGAACTATATTTGGGTTCGGTGCAACAGATTAGACCAAAAGCTGGGATCGGCTGCAACAAGCCTTTTGTTTCTGGGTTCTATGCAACTTTGGCACCAAAGCCTTGTGTTATGTGCAATTTTCTCAATTCTGTAAAATATCTCCATACATGTAGCATTATTGTTCATCCTCCCTTTCCTCTAACAGTTATTGCCACTCTTTTCCTTCAACTATTTTGTGTTATGTTGTTGCATCGACTATTCATCTAAGTGTTTGTTTGATTGACAGGGATTTCGTGTAAGTTTTCTAGGATTTAGTTCCTGAGAATTTTTCTTATAGAGGTTGTTTGGTTGGTACTGCATGAATTTCTCCTACAATCTAGTACTTCGTTTGCAATTACATAGAAAACACAAGATTATGTAGAAATATTCATGGGTTCTTCCTCCAAATCAACCAAAACGACATGTATTATAAATTCATGTGTTTTCAGTTTCTATTCTTGTATTTTGAAAATCCTATAAACTCTCTGACACCCCCTCTCCCGCCCTACTCTCTTTTTCTCACTCATGCATACACACACTTGTGCTTCCTCTGTGCAATCTCCGGCTCCGGCTTTGATGCACGCATCTCCTCTACCGATTCACCATCACGAGACGGTAAGTAGAGTAGGAGAAAAATATCTTGGTGTCAAAAGTTGGATTACAAGCAAAAAAATTAGATCAACAAGGATTTTCTCCCCGGTTCTATTCCAAGAAATGAAACCAAAACAATGTCTCAAGGTTTTTTGTTACAATGTTTCTGATTAGCTAACCATCTCAGAGCAATGGATTCAAAATTAATGACTAAGATGCCAAAAATGGCCTGGACATCAGCCCAGATCATGTTGGAAATCACACATTCAAAAAATAAGTGGTGAACAGTTTCTATCTCCTTACAGAGTTTACACTCAAGAGGTTTAGGTACCCCTCTAGCTCTAAGGTTATCCCTAGTAAGAATTTTATTATGGGAGAAAGGCCAAAGGAAAACCTAATTCTAGGGGAAATTTTTAATTTCCAAATAGCTGGTAAATAGATCTGAGTTATTCCTCTATAATTCACTAGAGAGTACATAGAACTAGAAGAATACACTCCTTTAATTTCATTATGCCAAGTTAATTGATCGTCATCATCAGTCAGAGAAACAGACTGGGTAATTCCTAGAATTTCCTGCCATTGGGTCATCATCTGGTCAGTAAAGGTTCTTTTAAAACCACATCTAAGATGAGTCCCATCCCAAAGATCAGCTATGGTTTTGGTTTGTTGGTTGAAAACAAAAAAAAACTTCCCAAAAATGTGTAGCTAAAGTAGAGTTTCCAAACCAAACATCTTCCCAAAATTTAATAGATTTGCCATTGCCTACATGCCACCTATAACCTACTTCTACTGCTCTAGATGCCCACATGTCACCTTTCTAGAAAGTTGAAGGGTGCATATCATGGCAACACAAAATGTTGGGGTTCTTAGTTCTATAGTTAGCATCTATGACTTTTCTCCAGAGAGTCCCTTATCTCTGGATGCACCTCTTCACCCAACAACCCAACAAACATAAGTTTAGGTCTTGCAGGTTTGGAATTCCCAAACCTCCAAAATCTTTTTTCATACACACAGAGGGCCAATTGGCTAAGTGAATTTTATTATTATCCTCCTCATCATTCCAGAAGAAGTTAGCCATATGGGAATCCAAAAGCTTTAAAGCCCACTTGGGGATTTTTTTTAAAAGATAAAAGATATATGGGTATACTTGATAAGCAAGCTTGGATAAGCACTTTCTTAGGAGCATAAGAGAGAAGTTTCCTCCTCCAGCTAGTGATCCTTCTCTGAAATGGATCGTATGGGCACCTAGAGGGGGGTGAATAGGTGCTAACCAATTTTTAATACTTTTTCAATTTTAGGCTTGACACAAAGTAAATTCTCTAGATATGCAACTACGAGAATTTCCCTATATGTAACCCTAACTACTAAGCACGTAAAAGAGGAGCAAGGAAACCGTAGTGGAGCACGCGGAGACACAGGGATTTGTTTTACCGCAGTTCCTTCCTTGTTAAGGGAAGTACATCTGCGTTGGAGGGGTGGGCGGTTCTAAGACCACCACGCCACAATAGGCCTCACCCTATTCTCCGATGGATCTCGCCACGAGAGGCCTGATCCACCTTCTCCACTATTGGATCCCTTCGAGGCGGGAACCGGTGCCTTTTACAACACTAACGGGGCACACACCCACAACCGAATTGAGGGCTCCCAAGATGACAACAAGCTGCCACAAGAACAAGGTTTATCAATATAAACAAAAACGAGGATCTAGATATTTGCAAGAAATACTAGATCGGAGGTTCTCCAAATGAATGGAGAGGAGATGAAGTGCTTGATTGATGATGATGAAGATCGAGTTCTCATCCTTCGATTCCCCAAGGGATGGGGCCTTTGGGTGGATCTAGGTGGAGCACTCTTGGATGAAGCTTTCAGATCTGATCTGTTCTTTTTCGAGATGAATCAAGAGTTCTGGCAGGAGGGGGATGGCTGGCTTAAATACCCCCTCCCCAGATCTGGCCGTTGCACAACTTTGGGGGCGGATTATCCGCCCCCCCACTTGGGGCGGATTATCCGCCCCCTAGGAAAACTCCGCCCCAAGGGCGGATTCTCCGGGGGAAACTCCGCCCCCTCTCTGGGGCTTGCGCCTTGGTGAAACTTGGAGAATATCTTGGGGGGCGGATAATCCGGCCCCCTGAGGGGCGGATTATCCGGCCAAGCCGGAAAGTCCGGCCAAAACTCCGCCCCCTCTCTGGGGCTTGAGCCTTAGCGATGAGCAGGAGGGGCGGATTATCCGGCGGGGCCAGAGAATCCGGCGGGGCCGGAGAATCCGGCCAAAATTCCGCCCCCCTTTGGGGGCTTGCGCTTGCTTGGGCAGAGGGAGGGGCGGATTATCCCCCCCTGGTGGGGCCGGATTATCCGCCCCCAAAGGCAGAGTTCTGAGCTGCAACACTTCAACACACATTAAATGATCATTGGTATTGTTATCTAACACACAAAACACTAGGGATTAAGAAATGTTCTTTCAATCTCCCCCTTTTTGGTGTTAGATGACAATACTAGGATTTGCAATAAAACCGGCAAATGCCACCTTAAATAATGAAAGACGCTCCCCCTAGATGTGTGCATATTTAAGATTTGCATTTGAATACAAATACACACACTAGGTAGGACACTACTTTAAGGTTTGGGAAAAAATGTCATACCACCGGAATATATAGCCAAGGCATACATAGATAATCCCATGAATCCATATGCCATCAAATAAGCTTCATACTTCCAGAATTCCATGGGGTCCATGATAGATAAATCCAGAAATACATGAATACCAAACATAGTACCAAACTGTGGAGTACGACATAGTCTTACACAGACAAACACAAATAGCAAACGAGTTCACGCTAGAAAAGGCACAAGCAAGCAAATAAAAACGACTAAAATCGAAGAGCTTGTGCCCGACCCTTGCAAATCCACGAGACCTAATAGAACTACTTCTCCCCCTTTGGCATCGAAACGCCAAAAAGGAAGAAGAGCGATGCTAACGCCCCTGGACACCCAGAATTCACACCCAAATTTAGAAGAATCAACTCAATCAAAAACCAAATTTGAGTGTGTTTTCCATAAGAACATGAGATATGCAAGAAAATCCAACGATACCCATGAAAAACCAACTCTTCGCGAGGAAGAGGGCGGTGGCCGAAGCCACCATGTTGGAGTGCATGGCATGACACCGCGAAGATGTATCTTGAGTTCAAAACCAATGCTCATCGATGACCCACATATCACAAAATGATATTAAGGGAAATGATTTTACTTGCTTTCGGCATTATGGGGGGAGGGTTGGCCCAATGAATTAGGACCACACTCCCCCTATGTCTATGCCAGCATCTAAACCAAATACATGAATAAGCGCAAGTGAGTGTGCAAGGGTAGTCAAGCCAAGCTCCTTGAATCTATGATATTTAGCTCATTCCTCAAATAACAAAATCTTGCTTCATCAAGGGGCTTCGTGAAAATATCAGCAAGTTGGTTCTTCGTGCTCACAAAGGATAGAGCAATATCTCCATGAGCAACATGATCCCGAATAAAGTGGTTGCGAATCTCTATATGTTTTGTTCTTGTATGTTGCACGGGATTGTAAGAAATTTTGATAGCACTTTCATTGTCGCATAAAAGAGGCACTTTGTCACAATTGACACCATATTCCTTTAAAGTTTGCCTCATCATAACAATTGAGTACAAGCACTTGCAGCAGCAACATATTCAGCTTCGGCGGTTGAAAGTGAAATACAATTCTGTTTCTTTGATGACCAACACACTAGAGACCTACCCAAGAATTGGCATGCACCAGAGGTTGATTTCCTATCATCTTTGTCACCAGCCCAGTCTGAATCAGTGTAACCACATAGAGAGAAACTTGAACCCTTGGGATACCATAACCCAAAATTTGGGGAATGAACCAAATATCGGAAGATTCGCTTGACTGCCACTAAGTGGCTTTCTTTAGGAGCGGCTTGGTACCTTGCACACACTCCTACACTTAACACGATATCGGGCCTAGATGCGCAAAGGTAAAGGAGAGAGCCGATCATGGATCGGTATACCTTCTGATCCACGTCTTTACCCTTGGGATTGAGCTCAAGATGACACTTTGTTTGCATAGTGGTAGCAACGCCATTGAGATCCGTCATCTTGAACCTTTTGAGCATGTCTTGGATGTACTTCGCTTGATTAATAAAGGTTCCCTCTCTAAGTTGTTTGATCTCAAATCCAAGAAAGAACCTGAGCTCACCCATCATGGACATCTCAAACCTGTCAGTCATAAGCTTCAAAAATTCATCGTTAAACGCTTGGTTAGTAGAGCCAAAAATAATGTCATCTACATAAAGTTGGCATACAAAAAGCTCCCCATTAACCTTCTTAGTAAAAAGAGTGGGATCGATTTGCCCAACTTCGAATCCACGGTCTAGCAAAAGCTCTTTAAGGTGCTCATACCACACACGTGGGGCTTGTTTAAGGCCATAGAGCGCCTTATCGAGTTTGTAGACATGGTTCGGAAATTTGGGGTCCTCAAATCCCGGGGGCTGCTTGACGTATACTAACTCATGTAGAGGACCATTAAGGAAAGCGCTCTTAACATCCATTTGTTGTAATTTAAAATTGTGATGGGCTGCATATGCAAGAAGGATACGGATGGACTCAAGGCGAGCCACATGAGCGTAGGTCTCGCCAAAATCAATTCCTTCTACTTGAGAGAACCCTTGAGCCACTAGTCGTGCTTTATTCCTCACAACAATGCCATTTTCATCCTGTTTGTTCTTGAAGATCCACTTGGTGCCGATAACATTGCGGCAATCCTTTGGCTTTTCTACGAGCTTCCAAACTTTTTTGCGTTCAAAGTTGTTTAATTCTTCATGCATTGCAACAACCCAATCGGGGTCTTCAAGAGCATCAAAAACCTTCTTTGGTTCAACCATGGAAATGTGAGCTTGATGATCACAGAAGCTAGCAACCTCTCTTCGAGTGGATACCCTTCGTCGTAGATCACCAACAACCTTGTCAAGAGTGTGACCTCTTAGTTCAAGGTTGCGATCAGCACGAGCCTTGCGACGAGCCTCAATGTCCTTATTGTTTCTAGGAGGAGTGGATTCAATTGTTGTATCCTTGTCTTGATTACTGCCTTGCCCTTGATCTTGGTCACTGTTACTGCCAGAAGATTGTTGCTGAACATTTTCTTCAGGTCCGGATAATCCGCCCCTTGGAGGGGCCGGACTATCCGGCCTGGGAGGTGAAGTACCAGAACCATCTTCCTGAGAAAGCCTGACTGGAGTTGGAGACCCAGGGCCGGATACTCCGCCCCTGGGGGCCGGAGAATCCGGCCTGGGAGCTTCAGAGATGTTGATTTCTCCTTCGGATCCCCTGGTACGAGTTGGAGTGCCAGGGGCGGATTGTCCGCCCCTTGGAGGGGGCGGATAGTCCGGCCTGGGACTACCAGCTTGTCCAGTGGACAGATGGTCTTCAGCAAATTGTGGTGTTGGTGCAGGATTGTCTCAAACAATTGGAGCTTGTTGATATTGTGTAGATGAGGGCTCCACATGTGTGGAGCATTGTCCTTCCCGATCCGCCACAAGGGGTTCCTCAATGGGGCGGAAAAATCCCACGCCCATTCTTCTTATGGCATCTTGGGGTATTTCAACATCTGCATCACAAACATCAACTTGCCCTACAAAGGAGCCGTTATTTTCATCGAACTCCACACTACAAGATTCTACAACAATCCTAGTGAGCTTGTTGTAGACTCTATAAGTGTGGGATTCGGCACCGTAACCAACAAAAATACCTTCTAAAGCCTTGGATTCAAATTTTGACAAACGGACACCTTTAATAAGAAAGAAACACTTACACCCGAATACCCTGAAGTATGAGATGTTGGGTTTGTTGCCGGTAAGTATTTCATATGGGGTCTTGTCCAAGATCTTCCGAAGGTAGAGCCGGTTTGATGAGTGACAAGCAGTGGATATGGCTTCAGCCCAAAAATTATAAGGAGACTTGAATTCATCTAGCATAGATCTTGCCATATCCATCAAAGTCCGGTTTTTCCTCTCGGCTACACCATTTTGTTGAGGGGTGTACGTAGCGGAATATTGGTGTCTAATCCCCTCTTCGCTAAGAAACTCGTTTAAAGTGTAGTTCTTGAATTCTGTGCCGTTGTCACTTCTAATTGCCAAGATGGAAACATTGTGTTGACGTTGAACTTCATTGGCAAAGTCGATGACAGTTTGTTGAGTCTCACTTTTCAGCTTGAAGAAATATACCCATGTATATCTTGAGTAATCATCGACGATGACCAAGCAATATTTCTTCCCACCAAGACTTGCATGAGAAGGAGGACCAGATAAATCCACATGAAGTAATTCCAAGATCCCCTTTGATGACACAATAGTCTTCCTCTTGTGGGGAGAATCATGCATTTTTCCTTCAACACAAGCCCTGCAAACACGATCTTTGGCAAAAGAGACATTGTCTTTTAGTCCAAGTATGTGGCCACCCTTTTGGAGACTTTGCAAAGTTCTCATGTTGACATGGGCTAAACGGCGATGCCATAGCCAGCCCACGTCGGCCTTTCCGAATAGACACATCGGACCCGAAGTGGTTTTCCCCGAGAAGTCCACCACATACAGGTCATTTTCGACGTATCCAACGAAAGCGACCTTTAGAGACTTGCTCCATAAGAGTACCACCAAATCATCATCGATAAAAACAGCAAAACCCAACTTGCCAAGGGCACGAACAGAAATAAGATTGTAGCCAAGGGTCTCAACAAGCATGACGTCCACGAGAGAGATATCGTGAGCAACCACAACCTTGCCAAGACCCAATACCTGAGATTTAGACTTATCACCATAGGAGACTGTGATATTATCAAGATTTGGACGCATCTCCGTGATGATCTCCTTGCTTCCGGTCATATGACTAGTGCAGCCACTATCCAGCACCCATTTCGACCCACCGGAAGCATAGCCCTGCAAGAAAATTACTTCTTGGTTTTAGGTACCCATTTTTCAATGGGTCCTTTCATGTTAGTAACAAGGGTCTTTGGGACCCAAATAGACCAAGCAATATATTCATCAAAAGGACCAACATAATAAGCATAAACATTGCCATAGTCATCACAAAACCAATATTATTAGTCTTGTCTTTTGTGACAACCTTCTCAGCAGTGCTTGTCTTTAATTGCACAGTCTTGGTCTTGTTCTTCTTGGTTTTCTTCTTCTTGGACTTGGTGACATACCCAAGTCCCTCTTTACCATGATTTGACCTTTGCTTGCCAAGGACTTCATCAAGCACACCTTTGTCCTTTGTGGTGATGTCCTTGATCACTTCTTTTTCCACACTAGCATTTTTCTTGTTACTAAATGTTGAGTTGGACGAGCTAGGAGTATCATATTCGACCAATCGACTTTGAAGCTGATCATGTGACTCATTTAGAATAGAGAACTCGTTTTTCAACGCCTTGTGAGCATTGTCAAGTTTCTCCAATTCCTTAGAGAGTTTATCATGAGCAGCCCCAAAGTCAATCCTTTCCTTCTTTAACTTCTTTGCCTTGGTGACAGCATTGTCACGTTCCTTAACGAGTTTAGTCACAATTTCTTCATGTGACTCTTCCATAGACTCAAGCCTCTCTTCAAGAGAGACCCGGGCTTCTTCTTCTTCAAGAGCATTTTTTAGGGATGCAATTTCCATTGCATCCTCCCTTTCAATTCTGCCCTTTTCTTCGAGGAGTGCTTCGTTTTGGGCCAGCTGATCCATAAGAGCCTCAAAACGAACTTTGTGCTCACCTTGCAAGTTAGTATAGAAATAATCCAAAGCAATAATCTCTTCTTTAACCTTAAGACTAGCAGGATCATCCATGTCTATCATAGCCTTGGGAAAAGAAGAGTTAGAAGAAGTTACCTCGGAGCTTCTTGCCATGAGGCAAGTAGTATTCTTGTTGATGATGTTTTCGTTCGGGGAGTCGAAGAGAGATGTTGATGTAGATGTGGTGGCTATAGCAGCCACCTCTTGAGAGCTATCGTCCTCGTCCTCATCTTCACTCCCCGATGAATATTCTTCTTGAGCCACTAGAACAATCTTTGGTTGCTTCTTGAAAGGAGCATTCTTCTTTACAAACTGTTTCTTACGTGGAGCTTTTGATTTGTCCTTGAAAATGAGTCTTCCTCCATTATCCTCTCTACTTTGATATGGACACTCAGCTACGAAGTGCAGCCGGTCACCACAATTAAAGCATGTTCTCAGCTTGGGACCATTTTCTTTTCTTCCATAGGCTCCACTCTTGCGATCTAGTTCAGCTTTAGCCTTGGCTGGATCTCTCCAAAAGTTTCTTGCATAAAGAGCCAAGTATTGTCCGTGGATCCTTTTTATATCTTCGGGACAGTCCAGACCTTCTACCGCATATTCATCATGATCAATCACACTAGTCTTCAAAGCCATGTTGACCCCCTTTTGCATCCCCATAGCTCGAGCACGAGCATCTTCGGCATTCTTGGCAGCCACTTTGAAGGCGGCCATTTCTTGCATTACCTCATTGGATGACATGAGGTGATAATTATGCCTACCTTGGAGACTTTTCAAATCTGTGGGCTCAAATGGCATAAGAGCATTGACATACTTGCGCTTGATCCAAGCATCATCAACATGAGCTGCACCGTGGTTTCTGAAGGTTGTAGCTATTGCCTTGAGCCTCCTATACATGTCCTCGTGGTCTTCTCCATCCAGCATATAAAATCCTTCAGCTTCATTGCTCAAGGCATCATATCTATTCCTTCACATACTTTCATTTTCGATGAAGAGCTCGGTGAGAGCATCCCAAGCTTCTTTAGCCGTGCTAAGATGCTGAATGTGTGGCATGTCTTTGTCACCCACACCAAGCTGTATCATGTGTAGAGCTGTAGCATTGAGTTGGCTATCGACCACTTCTCTCCTTGTGAGATTGTTAGGATTTCCAACGTGAAGACCATTTCGATGATCTTCCACAACTCTATGGAGGAACTGCACACATGAGATTTCATCAAAAATTGCCATTGAGAGAAAGTAGATGCTGAAAGTTTGGGTGGATCACCCCTATTATGTATATGTGGGTGAGGAATAGGCGGATCAGGGGAATACACATGAGAAACCTCATTGTATCCATCCTTACCGCTATCCTTTTTCGAGGAGGAGCTCTTACTAGTATCATCACCTACCACTTCGTTATCTTTGGAAACAGTTTTACCCGTTTCCTTGGATTGCGGAGTGGTATCCTCAGAGTTAGATGGAGGTGATGCTGCGGATGTGGAGAGACGCATTATCAATTGACGCATCTCTTCCATCTTAGCCTCCATTGAACTCACCAAGGTTGTTTCCAATGCCTTGAGATCGTTCATGGTGACTACCTTCGTAGCATCACTCCCATCTCCCTTGGAACCCATACTTCTTTTAGGCGGTTAAGCCCGAAATAAGATCCGAGGCTCTGATACCAATTGAAATGGATCGTATGGGCACCTAGAGAGGGGGTGAATAGGTGCTAACCAATTTTTAATACTTTTTCAATTTTAGGCTTGACACAAAGTAAATTCTCTAGATATGCAACTACGAGAATTTCCCTATATGTAACCCTAACTACTAAGCACGTAAAAGAGGAGCGAGGAAACCGTAGTGGAGCACGCGGAGACACGGGGATTTGTTTTACCGCAGTTCCTTCCTTGTTAAGGGAAGTACATCTGCGTTGGAGGGGTGGGCGGTTCTAAGACCACCACGCCACAATAGGCCTCACCCTATTCTCCGATGGATCTCGCCACGAGAGGCCTGATCCACCTTCTTGTAGGGTTCGCAGCATAGAAAACAAAAATTTTCCTACGATGAGAACTATATACCAAGATCTATCTACTAGATACAAACAACGGGCGGATGTATATCCGTAGAGAACATACCCTTGAAGACCGACAAAGCTTAACGAGTTCAACTCGTGGTTGATGTAGACGATCTCTTGCCGATCTCAAGATCGAGAGGAAGTCCTAGCGCCGCAAATCAACAACGCATCCGTGCTCGCACACACGTTTGAGGCACCGAGCAACCTCCGCCTCCTCGCTCCAGCGATGCAGCGGAAGCACAACTCTTTCTTGCCGAATAGCCACCGGGAACATGTATCTCGCTAGTCCGAGACCATGGGGAATAAATTCTAGAGGGGGAGAGAGATCCTTCACGAGGAGGTGTGTGAGACAAGTGAGGAGGGGGGCTCCTTTTATAGGAGGAGGGGGGGAACCCCAAGGGGGTGGCCGGCGCATGGGGGCTGCCCCCTTGCCCTCCCCTCTTCATGTGGGTGGACACTCCACTCACAAATCTCCTTTAAATTCCCTCCACTCAAAAGTCCACTCAAATTCCCATTAAATTTCCACCAAATTTAATGCAAACTCTCATTAAATAAAACTCTTTTATTTTATTCAGAATTTTGTCAATTACTTTAATGACAAACATTCACAAATAACCCCTTGCTAGAATTCTATTTCACATGCATAACCACTTTATGCAATTTCACCCGAAAACCTGTTTCGGTATCTAGTGAAATAAATTCCTGCGCTTGATCATTCTTTCGGCATGAAACATTTGCTCCAATTGGATGTCGGTGTCTCTTAAGTGTGTCACCCTACGGTTCGTGAATAATGCGGACATGATCGAGACCCCTCTCGGATCAATAATCAAAAGCGGGATCTGGAGACCCATACTGACTCCCACACATTCAACGATGAATTTCTTGTGATCGTCGGAACCTTTTACGCTAGTATCTTAATCCCTTTGTTTCACGATATATTACATGTCCGAGATTCGATCATCGGTATCTCCATACCTAGTTTGATCTCGTTACCAACATGCACTCTTTTCTCGTTCCTGTGATATAACATTCTAGTGATCAAATCACTTGCTTGCAAGCTAATCAATGTGATATCACCGAGAGGGCCCAGAGTATATCTATCCGTCATCGGGATGAACAAATTCCACTCTCGATCCATGAGCCTCAACATAACACTTTATTAGTTCTGAATCCATCTTTATAATCACCCTGTTACGGTGTGACGTTTGATGTTATCAAGAAACTCTTCCGGTGTTAGTGATTGACATGATCTCATGGTCTAAGGATTAGGATCACTTCGTCAGTTGTTATAGCAATATAAACTCAATGACTTTGATCGTAATGCTATACTTCGGATGAATGTTCATCACACCATTACACTAATGTTGTGATCCCGTTATTAACAACATCCAATGTCCATGATCAGGAAACCTTGATCATCTTGTTAATCAACGAGCTAGTTTATGAGAGAGGCATAACTAGGAACTTTCTGTTTGTTTATTAAACACACATGTATTAACATTTCCGTATTAATACAATTGTAGCATGCAAAATAAACATCTATCATATACTTGGAATACACATAATAAACACTTTATTATTGCCTCTCAGGGCATATTCCCTTCAGTCTCCCACTTGCACTAGAGACAATAATCTAGTTACATAGTGATAAATCTAACACCCATTGAGTTCTGGTGTTGATCATGTTTTGCTCTAGGGAGAGTTTTAGTCAACGGATCTGCTACATTGAGATCCGTATGTACTTTACAAATCTTTATATCTCCATCCTTGACATGCTCGCGGATGGAGTGAAACCGGCGCTTAATATGCTTGGAATGCTTGTGAGACCTTGGCTCTTTGGCATTGGCAATGGCACCATTGTTGTCACAATAGATCACCATTGGGTCCAACGCGTTTGCCACCACTCCTAGTTCGGATATGAACTCCTTCATCCAAACTGCTTCCTGAGCCGCTTCTGAAGCAGCAACATATTCGGCCTCCGTTGTTGATCCCGCTACCACAGGTTGTTTGGAGTTCCTCCAACTAACCGCTCCGCCATTCATGAGAAATACGTATCCCGATTGAGACTTAGAGTCATCCGGATCGGTGTCAAAGCTAGCGTCGACATAACACTTAGCGACGAGCTCTTCTTCACCTCCGTATACAAGAAACATATCCTTAGTTCTTCGTAAGTACTTAAGGATATTCTTGACCGCTATCCAGTGTTCCGAACCTGGATCCGATTGGTACCTACTAGTCAAACTAATAGCATGTGCCACATCCGGTCTTGTACATAGCATGGCGTACATTATAGAGCCTATGGCTGAATCATAGGGGACTTTGTCCATTATCTCTCTTTCTTCCGCCGAAGCCGGACTTTGAGTCTTACTCAATGTCTTGCCTTGCAACATAGGTAAGAACCCCTTCTTACTTCCGTCCATTTTAAACTTCTTTAAAATCTTATCAAGGAATGTACTTTGCGATAGCCCTATTAGGCGCCTAGATCTATCTCTATAGATCTTTATGCCTAATATGTATGACGCTTCACCTAGGTCCTTCATTGAAAATTTGCTGTTTAGATAACTTTTAACACTGTTTAAAAGATCTATATCATTTCCGATCAATAATATGTCATCCACATATAATATCAGAAATGCCACATTGCTCCCACTCACTTTCTTGTAAATACAAGCTTCTCCATAAGTTTGGACAAATCCAAACTCTTTGATCACCTTATCAAAGCGGAGATTCCAACTTCGTGATGCTTTCTTCAATCCATAGATGGATCGCTGAAGCTTGCACACCTTGTTAGCATCCTTAGGATCGACAAAACCCTTTGGTTGTATCATATACAACTCTTCTTCAATATTACCATTGAGAAACGCGGTTTTGACATCCATCTGCCATATCTCATAATCGAAATATGCAGCAATTGCTAACATAATCCTAACTGACTTTAGCATCGCTACGGGAGAGAAAGTCTCATCGTAGTCAACTCCTTGAATTTGTCGAAACCCCTTTGCGACAAGTCGAGCTTTATAGACGGTCACATTACCATCAGCATCAGTTTTCCTTTTGAAAATCCATTTGTTCTCCACGGCCTTTCGGTCGTGAGGTAATTCCACCAAGTTCCAAACTTGATTTTCATACATGGATTCCATCTCGGATTTCATGGCTTCTAACCATTTGTTGGAATCCGGGCTCATCATCGCTTCTTCATACGTCGCAGGGTCATCATTTTCATCAACCATGAAATTCATGACAGGATTTCCGTACAGCTCAGGAGCTGCACGCGTCCTGTTTGACCTGCGAGGTTCGGTAGTACTCTCTTTCGAAGTTTCATGATCATTATCATTAGTTCCCTCTTCAACAGGTGGAGCCAACTCCGGAACAACTTCCGGCGCTGCGCTACTCGCCATACTTTGAAGAGAAGGTTCCACAACCTCTTCGAGTTCTACCTTCCGACTACTCACACCTTTCGCGAGAAACTCTTTCTCTAGAAAGGATCCATTCTTGGCAACAAAAACCTTGCCCTCGGATCTGTGATAGAAGGAATACCCAATAGTTTCTTTAGGGTATCCTATGAAGATGCATTTTTCCGCTTTGGGTTCGAGTTTATCCGGTTGAAGTTTCTTCATATAAACATCGCATCCCCAAACTTTAAGAAATGACAGCTTAGGTTTGTTTCCAAACCACAATTCATATGGTGTCTTTTCAACGGATTTAGATGGTGCCCGATTTAAAGTGAATGCAGCAGTTTCTAGTGCATAACCCCAAAATGACAACGGCAAGTCCGTCAGAGACATCATAGATCGAACCATATCTAATAAAGTACGATTACGACGTTCTGACACACCATTTCGATGTGGTGTTCCGGCAGGTGTGAGTTGTGAAACAATTCCACACTCTTTCATGTGAGTGCTAAACTCGTAACTTAGATACTCTTGATCTTTCTATTACGATGATTTTCCACTTCATTCTGAAATTCCTTGAACTTTTCAAAGGTTTCAGACTTGTGTTTCATCAAGTAGATATAACCGTATCTACTCAAATCATCCGTGAAAGTAACAAAATAACGATATCCACCTCGCGCCGACACACTCATTGGACCACATACATCAAAATGTATGATTTCCAATAAATCTGTCGCCCGTTCCATTGAACCGGAAAACGGCGTTCTAGTCATCTTGCCCATAAGGCATGGCTCACATGTATAAAATGATTCATAATCAAGTGATTCCAAAAGTCCATCCGAATGGAGCTTCTTCATGCGTTTAATGCCAATATGACCTAGACGGCAGTGCCACATATATGCGGATATATCATCATTAAGTTTAATCCTTTTAGCATCAACATTATGAATATGTGTCACATTATCATCGAGATCTAATAGAAATAAACCATTCATCATCGGTGCATGATCATAAAAGATTTCATTCATATAAATGGAACAACCATTGTTCTCGGATTTAAATGAATAACCACTTCGCATCAAACACGATCCAGATACAATGTTCATGCTTAGTGCAGGCACCAGATAACATTTATTCAAGTTTATAACTAATCCCGATGGTAAGTGGAGAGGCAGCATTCTGACGGCGATCACATCAACGCTTGATCCATTGCCGACACGCATCTTAACCTCACCCCTTGCTAGCGGTCGCTTGTTCCGCAGCCCCTGATTCGAGTTACAAATATTAGCAACTGAACCGGTATCAAATAACCAGGTGCTACTACGAGCACTAGTCAAGTACACATCAATAACATGTATATCATATATACCTTTGTTTTCCTTGCCGGCCTTCTTGTCTGCCAGATACTTGGGGCATTTGCGCTTCCAGTGGCCAGTCCCCTTACAATAGTAGCACTCGGAATCAGACTTAGGTCCAACTCGGGATTTCTTTTCAGGCGCGGCAACAGGCTTGCCGCCCTTACTTTCCTTCCGTTTTCCCTTCTTGTCTTCTTGAAACCAGTGTTCCTATTGATCATCAACACTTGATGTTCCTTTTTGATCTCCACTTCTGCAGTTTTAAGCATTGATAGAAGCTCGGGGAGAGACTTCTTCATGCCTTGCATATTATAGTTCATCACGAAGCTCTTATATCTGAAGGGTTTCGCGGCATAGTAAATCAAAATTTTCTACGGAGCGAACAGGAGGAAAGCCAAGATCTAATCTAGGAGATGCAAACAACGAGAGAGATTGGATTAGATCTTCATACCCTTGAAGATTCGCACAGCGGAACGTTCGTCGGAACGTGGGTGATGTAGTCGTACTCGCTTCTCCTCCTCGCGATCCGATCCGATCTAGCACCACAAGTGGCGGTGCCTCCGTGAGATGCACACGTGCAGCACCTCGACGTCTCCTCCTTCCTCGGACCAGCGAGTATGGTGGAGAGATAGATTGGATCTACAACACGACGGCGTGGTGTATATGGTGGAGAATTTCTGCTGCAGGGCTTCGCCTACAAACAGTCGGGAGGGAGAGAGGAAGGTAGCAAGGCTTCTAGGGCTTGGAGGAAGGTGTGTGTGGGGGAGGGGGCGCACCACCCCTCTATATATAGAGGGGGGGCGGCCAGCCCTTGCCCCTCCCCCAAGCCTATCTCTAGTTTAAACAATTTAAACTCTCCCTTATCTAGAAATCCTATCTCTAGTTTAAACGATTTAAACTCTCCCTTATCTAGAAATTCTATCCCGAGATTTAAACGAGTCAAATCTCTCTAGAATCGGCTGGGCCCTATGGGGCCTTGTGCCCCTGGCCCAATGCGGCCAGGACACTCCCTCATAGGCCCATGCCCCCTCCCGGAAGGTGGGGCCATGTTGGTCCCCTTCCGGAAGGTTCTAGAAGCTTCCGGTACAATACCGATTAACCCGGAACAATTCCGAACTCCAAAAACCGCACTGCCTTATATGAATCTTATTCTCCGGACCATTCCGGAACCTCTCGTGATATCCCGGATCCCATCCGAGACTCCAAACAAAAATTCATAAACCAATTATCCAATCTATCCTAGCATCAAGATACGTTAAGTGTGTGACCCTGCGGGTTCGAGAATATGCAGACATGATCTTCTATCAATAATCAACAGCGGGGTCTGGGCACCCATATTGACTCCCACACATTCATCGATGATCATATCGGATGAACCACGATGCCAGGATTCAATCAATCCCATATATATATTCCCTTCGTCTCGCGATATTTTACTTGCCCGAGATTCGATCGTCGGTACCGTCATACCTAGTTCAATCTCGTTCACAGCAAGTACTTTACTCGTTCCGTAATCCGATATCACTTTGTGATTAACTCCTTAACCACATGCTTGCAAGCGGTGTTGATATCGATTACCGAGTGGGCCCGAAGTATATCTCTCCGACTTGGGAGGGACAAATTCCATCTCGATACATACAACCCAACAGATACTTTCCGATCACCTGAGAGACACCTTTATGATCACCCTCTCATAGGATGACGTTTGATGACCTCAAAGCTTTCTTCCGATACCAGGGAGTTGCATTATCTCATGGTCTAAGGAATACAATATTTGACATAGGAAAAGCTTCGCAAAGACGAACACGATGACACGATCTAATTGCTCTGCTTTGTTTGGGTCTATCCACCATATCATTCTCCCAATGATATGATCTCATCATCAATTGACAACTCATGTCTATGGTTAGGAAACCTTAACCATCATTGATCAATGAGCTAGTCCATAGAGGCGTACTAGGGACACGGTGTTGTTTACAAACCACACAAGTATTAAAGTTTCCGCTTAATACAATTCTAGCATGGAACATAAACTTTATCATGAACAAGAATTATAATAATAACATCTTTATTTATTGCCTCTAGGGCATAATTCCAACAGTCTCCCACTTGCACTAGAGTCAATAATCTAGTTTACATCTGGCAACAATCTCACACCCATGGCACTGAGGTGTTGATCATGTTTTACACGTGGAAGAGGTTTAGTCAATGGATCTGCGACATTCAGATCCGTATGTACTTTGCTAATGTTCAGATCTCCATCTGCTATATAATCTCGGATTATATGAAACTTGCGGTTGATATGCTTGGTCTTTGGATGATATCTTGGTTCCTTAGCGAGTGCTATGGTGCCAGTGTTGTCACACAATATCTCCAGTGGGTCCAATGCACTTGGAACCACGCCAAGCTCAGTGATGAAGTTTCTGATCCAAACTCCTTCACTTGACGCTTCTGCAGCAGCCATGTATTCCGCTTCTACTGTAGATCCCGCGATCACGCTTTGCTTGCAGCTTCTCCAGCTCATAGCTCCTCCATTCAAAATATAAACGTATCCTGTCTGAGATTTAGAATCATCCTTGTCGGTGTCGAAACTAGCATCGACGTAACCTTTTACGACAAGCTGTTCATCACCCCCATAGACTAAGAACATTTCTTTAGTTCTATTTAGGTACTTTAGGATGTTCTTCACGGCTGTCCAGTGTTCCACTCCTAGATCACTTTGATATCTGCTCGTCAAACTAAGAGCATTGGACACATCCGGTCTAGTACACAGCATGGCATACATGATGGAACCTATGGCCGAGGCATAAGGCACTTTGCTCATAGCTTCCCTATCATTTACCCTAGCTGGACACTGAGCCTTGCTCAATATCTTACCTGACAACATAGGCACTGAACCTTTCTTTGCCTTATCCATTCTGAACCTTTTCAGAACTTTGTCTAGGTATGTACTCTGGCTTAAAGCTATCAGGCGTCTTTGTCTATCTCTATAGATCTTGATGCCCAATATATAAGCAGCTTCACCTAGGTCTTTCATTGAAAAACACTTGTTCAAATAACTCTTCACATCGTTAAGCATGTTGATGTCATTTCCGATAATCAATATGTCATCCACATACAGTACCAGAAACGTCACCGAGCTCCCACTCACTTTCTTGTAGATGCAAGCTTCGTAGCAATTTGGAACAAATCCAAAGCTCTTGATCACTTGATCAAAACGAAGGTTCCAACTCCGAGATGCTTGCTTCAGTCCATAAATGGAACGCTGAAGTTTGCATACTTTACTAGCATCCTTAGGATCGACAAAACCTTCGGGTTGCATCATATACAACTCTTCATCAATGTTGCCATTGAGGAAAGCAGTCTTGACATCCATCTTCCATATTTCATAATCATGAAACGCAGCAATTGCTAATAAAATCCGAATGGACTTAAACATCGCTACGGGAGAGAAAGTCTCATCGTAGTCAACACCTTGAACTTGTCGAAAACCTTTTGCGACAAGCCGTGCTTTATAGACGGTAACATTACCATCCGCGTCCGTTTTCCTCTTGAAAATCCATTTGCACTCAACGGCCTTTCGGTCGCTAGGAGGATCCACCAAAGTCCATACTTGGTTTTCGCTCATGGATCCCAATTCGGATTTCATGGCTTCCAGCCATTTCTCAGAGTCTGGGCTCATCATCGCTTCCTCATAGTTCGTAGGTTCACTGTCTTCTACCAACAAGACAGTCAAGACAGGGTTGCCGTACCACTCAGGAGGGGCACGCGACCTTGTCGACCTGCGACGTTCAGTAGCAGCATCGTCCGAAGGTTCATGATCCTTGTCATTAGCTTCCTCTATTGTTGGTGCAGGCGGCACTGGAACAATTTCAGGTGCTGCGCTACTCTCCAATTCAAGAGAAGGTTCAATAACCTCGTCTAGCTCTACTTTCCTCCCACTCACTTCTTTCGAGAGAAACTCCTTCTCAAGAAAGGAACCGTTCTTTGCGACAAACACTTTGCCTTCGGTTCTGTGATAGAAGGTATACCCAATAGTTTCCTTAGGGTATCCTATGAAGACGCATTTCTGCGCTTTGGGTTCGAGCTTGTCCGGCATCAACTTCTTGACGTAAGCTTCGCATCCCCAAACTTTAAGAAACGACAACTTAGGTTTAGCACCAAACCACAGTTCATACGGTGTCGTCTCAACGGATTTAGATGGAGCCCTATTTAAAGTGAATGCAGCGGTTTCTAATGCATAACCCCAAAATGATAACGGCAAATCAGTAAGAGACATCATCGATCGGACCATATCTAATAGGGTTCGATTCCGGCGTTCAGACACACCATTGCGCTGTGGTGTTCCGGGTGGCGTGAGTTGCGAAACAATTCCGCTTGCTTTAAGATGCGTGAGAAAATCATAACTCAAATATTCGCCCCCACGATCGGATCGTAGAAACTTAATCTTTCTGTTACGATGGTTCTCCACTTCATTCTGAAATTCTTTGAACTTTTCAAATGTTTCAGATTTATGTTTCATTAAATAGATATACCCATATCTACTTAAGTCATCGGTAAAAGTGAGGAAATAGCGATATCCACCGCGCGTCGAAACACTCATCGGTCCGCATACATCGGTATGTATGATTTCCAACAAGTCCGTTGCTCGCTCCATCATACCGGAGAACGGGGTTTTGATCATCTTGCCCATGAGGCATGGTTCGCATGTGTCAAATGATTCAAAATCAAGAGACTCCAAAAGTCCATCAGAATGGAGTTTCTTCATGCGCTTTACACCAATATGACCTAGACGACAGTGCCACAAATAAGTAGTATTATCACTATCTACTTTGCATCTCTTAGCCTCAATGTTATGGATGTGTGTTTCATCCCTTTCGAGATTTAGAAGAAATAAACCATTCACAAGAGGTGCATGACCATAAAAGATGTTACTCATATAAATAGAACAACCATTATTCTCCGATTTAAATGAATAACCGTCTTGCAATAAACACGATCCGGAAATGATGTTCATGCTCATCGCAGGCACATAATAACATTTATTAAGGTTTAAAACTAATCCCGAAGGTAAAACTAAGGAGAGCGTGCCGATGGCCATCACATCAACTCTTGATCCGTTGCCAACGCGCATCGTCACCTCATCCCTCGCAAGCCACCGTCTATTCCGTAGCTCCTGTTTCGAGTTACAAATATTAGCAACTGAACCGGTATCAAATACCCAGGCACTACAACGAGGGCTAGTAAGGAAAACATCAATAACATGTATATCAAATATACCTTTGATGGTGCCAGCCTTCTTGTCCGCTAAGTACTTCGGACAGTTGCGCTTCCAGTGACCCTTGTCCTTGCAATAGAAGCACTCAGTGTCCGGCTTGGGACCAGACCTGAGCTTCTTCTCAGCAGGGGCATTGCGCTTGCCGCCGCCCTTCTTGAAGGGCTTCTTTGCTCCCTTACCTTTCTTAAAGGAGGGGGGTTTGTTGACCATCAACATATGATTATTCTTTTTGATGTTCACCTCCGCTACTTTCATCTTAGCAAAGAGCTCAGTGATCATATCAGTGGAACCAATCTGATTGTGATCAACTACAAAACTTTTGTAGCTAGGAGTGTCAATCTTGAGCTCCTCTGGAATCTTGCAGTCCAGTTGCTCAAGGCGTTGAGTGTAGCCCGACATCTTAATGGCGTGCTCACTAACGGACCTCCCTTCCTCCATCTTGTAGTTAAAGAATTTCTTAGAGATCTCATATCTCTCAGAACAGGCTTGAGTCTGAAACATGTTTTTCAGCTCCTCGAGAATCTCAAAGGGCCCGGCGAACTCCTCAAAACGATTTTGAAGATCCGATTCCATAGCATACAACATGACGATCTTAATCAAATCATAATCATCCTTGCGTGACTGATAAACAACTTTTTCATCAGTCGGCGCATCTATAGCAGGGGCGTCACCTAACGCTTTCCCAAGGACATAGTCCTTTTGTCCGCCAGACAGAATGATTCTTAGATTGCGGAACCAGTTGGTGAAGTTAGACCCATTGTTTCTAATCTTTTCTTTCTCAGCAAAAACGTTGAAGTTGAAGTTGGACTTGGCCATTGGATCTACAGTATTTGCAAGTACAATTTAGACTATGTTCATGATAAATAGTTCAACTTAATCAAATTACTAGATGAACTCCCACTAAATTCAACATCCCTCAAGTTGTTTGGTGAACACGATCCAAATTCACCACACCTAATCCGATCATCACGAGAAGAGATGTGGTTTCAATGGTGGACAACGAAGTGTCGATCATATCATTCATATGACTCATGATTAACCTTTCGGTTCTTGTGTTCCGAGGCCATGTCCGTACATGCTAGGCTCGTCAAGTTAGACCCAAGTATTTCCGCGTGTGCAAAAACTGGCTTGCACCCGTTGTATGTGAGCGTAGAGTCTATAGCACCCGATCATCACGTGATGCTTGGACACGACGAACTTTCGCAACGGTGCATACTTGGGGAGAACACAGTTTTTATCTTGATCTTTAAGTGAGGAATCATCTTATAATGCTACCGTCGCGATCTAAGCATGATAAGATACATAAAAGGATAAACATCACATGCATATAACTTTATGTGACATGGTATAGCCTATCTTCGCGCAATGATCTCCATCTTGTGCGTTCCGGCATGATCTCCATCACTCCACCATGATTGCCTCCACCACGAATAGCAACTACAACTATTGCTAACTACTTAGCGATAAAGTAAAGCTATTACATGGCGTATAAGAAGTTGACTCGCAGGTCATACACAATTATAAAGACAACCATATGGCTCCTGCCGGTTGTGTACTCATCGACATGCAAGTCGTGAAACATTACAAAACATGATCATCGCATACAATATACACATCACATCTTGGGCCATACCATATCACAGAAAACACTCCCTGCAAAACAAGTTAGACGCCTCTACTTTGTTGTTGCATGTTTTACGTGGCTTTATGGGAGTAGATGCTAAGAACGATTCTTACCTACGGAAAGCCACAACGGTGATATTATGGTTGCCAAACTCCGGTGTTAATCCCATGACAACTATAGTGAGAGAAACTGACATCCACCAGCCGCATGTGTGGAACAAGCCACACGTCAAGTGCGGAGCCGGTCTCGCGAACGACGTCGCGTAAGGTTGGCCTGGACCGCTTCAATCTCACTATCCCGCGTCATAAGAAGAACACAAACAAGAGGCTTGCAACAGAAAACATCAACGCCCGCAACAACCATGTTGCGTTCTACTCGTGAAACACATCTACGCATAGATCTAGCTCGGATACCACTGAAGGGTTTCGCGGCATAGTAAATCAAAATTTTCTACGGAGCGAACAGGGGGAAAGCCAAGATCTAATCTAGGAGATGCAAACAACGAGAGAGATTGGATTAGATCTTCATACCCTTGAAGATTCGCACAGCAGAACGTTCGTCGGAACGTGGGTGATGTAGTCGTACTCGCTTCTCCTCCTCGCGATCCGATCCGATCTAGCACCACAAGTGGCGGTACCTCCGTGAGATGCACACGTGCAGCACCTCGACGTCTCCTCCTTCCTCGGACCAGCGAGTATGGTGGAGAGATAGATTGGATCTACAGCACGACGGCGTGGTGTATATGGTGGAGAATTTCTGCTGCAGGGCTTCGCCTACAAACAGCCGGGAGGGAGAGAGGAAGGTAGCAAGGCTGCTAGGGCTTGGAGGAAGGTGTGTGTGGGGGAGGGGGCGCACCACCCCTCTATATATAGAGGGGGCGGCCAGCCCTTGCCCCTCCTCCAAGCCTATCTCTAGTTTAAACAATTTAAACTCTCCCTTATCTAGAAATCCTATCTCTAGTTTAAACGATTTAAACTCTCCCTTATCTAGAAATTCTATCCCGAGATTTAAACAAGTCAAATCTCTCTAGAATCGGCTGGGCCCTATGGGGCCTTGTGCCCCTGGCCCAATGCGGCCAGGACACTCCCTCATAGGCCCATGTCCCCTCCCGGAAGGTGGGGCCACATTGGTCCCCTTCCGGAAGGTTCTAGAAGCTTCCGGTACAATACCGATTAACCCGGAACAATTCCGAACTCCAAAAACTGCACTGCCTTATATGAATCTTATTCTCCGGACCATTCCGGAACCTCTCGTGATATCCCGGATCCCATCCGAGACTCCGAACAAAATTTCATAAACCAATTATCCAATCTATCCTAGCGTCGAGATACGTTAAGTGTGTGACCCTGCGGGTTCGAGAATATGCAGACATGATCTTCTATCAATAATCAACAGCGGGGTCTGGGCACCCATATTGACTCCCACACATTCATCGATGATCATATCGGATGAACCACGATGCCAGGATTCAATCAATCCCATATATATATTCGCTTCGTCTCGCGATATTTTACTTGCCCGAGATTCGATCGTCGGTACCGTCATACCTAGTTCAATCTCATTCACAGCAAGTACTTTACTCGTTCCGTAATCCGATATCACTTTGTGATTAACTCCTTAACCACATGCTTGCAAGCGGTGTTGATACCGATTACCGAGTGGGCCCGAAGTATATCTCCCGACTTGGGAGGGACAAATTCCATCTCGATACATACAACCCAACAGATACTTTCCGATCACCTGAGAGACACCTTTATGATCACCCTCTCATAGGATGACGTTTGATGACCTCAAAGCTTTCTTCCGATACCAGGGAGTTGCATTATCTCATGGTCTAAGGAATACAATATTTGACATAGGAAAAGCTTCGCAAAGACGAACACGATGACACGATCTAATTGCTCTGCTTTGTTTGGGTCTATCCACCATATCATTCTCCCAATGATATGATCTCATCATCAATTGACAACTCATGTCTATGGTTAGGAAACCTTAACCATCATTGATCAATGAGCTAGTCCATAGAGGCGTACTAGGGACACGGTGTTGTTTACAAACCA